>JAJJWW010001417.1:0-61606 GCA_023531295.1 Papaver armeniacum
TTAACACTTGGTTTGCCTTGTCTCATTTATTGTTGTTCTTTGAAATAGTGGCGAGAACCTATTTATACAAGTCATCGTAGCCTCACCACGTTTCTGGGCTGAGGTGGTGGAATGATGGAGTGTGGTGGAGTTATGTGCTCAGAGCATACGACCTAGCCTTACCCACTTCCAGTTTCATCTCAATCACCCATGACTTCCTAACACGTTTCTTGTAATGGCGCGCTGTACTGCAAGATTGCGAAACCGCCGCACTAATACTCCGCAAGATGTATCCTGGGGCTTGTGACATGATTGATAACCGAATGTGATCGTGATTCAATAAGATAGCATGTAATGTTGAAATTGAATAATCGCTATTCAAAGTCGATACTTGAAGTATCGTGTGTATTCTGCTGGTGTACGTATCATAGTGGTAAAGCGACGGTAATGACTCCACACTAACCAAATAACTCCACCAGGCTGTATAACCAAGTCGGTGGCCTACGATGAGATGATGTTTGAGACACTCATCCTGCCACCGCTGATGAAATCAGGTTTTAAAGAGGTGCAGAAGCATCATCTTCAAATATTTAAACAAATATAGAAGAATTTTGTAGAGGACTGACTTACATGGGCATGCTGACGATGATGGTGTATACGCCCATGTCTCTTAATGTTTCATGAAAAATGAATCTAGCTACCTAATCTGACTTTCATGAAGAGAGTGGTTTGAGATCGCCATGCGAGAAATTTACCGCAAAGGAAATTATAACTGCTGTCATCCTAAGCTCATGCTACACTGTTGACGGCACTCCATCTGGTCTGGGCCTGGTCGATCATAACACCGGTAGGTGGTAGGTTGGTGTCTACACCTATACTTGATTATCCTTATGAAAACGGATCTAAGCCACCCAATCTGGCCTGCAGCTGTGATGGCTTCGATCTACTTTGCAGATTTGGAGTGTAACTACGCGATGCTCTGATGCGGGCTGCTTTGGCTTGGCCGGGCATGAGCTGGCCCCAGCTGAGCCAGCGCAAGAGGAAGTGAGATGGGCCCAGCATGGTCATGCCAGTGACGGGGCGGACCTACTCTTGGTTAATCCAATCAGGACTCCCATCCAGCGCCGAGAAGATGCGGACGCGCGCGGATGGCTCGAACTCCCACTCCCTTAGCGCCTGTGCCGCGCGACCATGCCTTATTCAAGTGACGAGCGTTGTCGTAAGTAAAACCAACGTCGCTGGCTTCTGAACCGACTGGCCAAGTGTGTAGGCGGTCACATGGGTGATCGTGCCGACAGGCTCCGGGGCTCCTTCGAGTTCATATCTACACCTCCACCTGGGTGCACCAACAAGATGGATGGGTTGACCGCCATAGGCACATGTATTGGCGCCGCAAACCCCACCTTGTAGGTTTCTTCGCTCCATAATGCTTGGTCATGGACGGCTCTCTGGCAAGCAAAGGCTAATGGTCGACCATGCGTGGTCGGCCGTGGTGTATTCCGACACCGCTTGGGGGTGATGGAATTGATCTCGCGGGTCGCCCAACCATGCGTCGTGGGAGGTCGATGACTCCGCGACTTAGACTCAGTCATATCCTAGCAAGTCTACGCGCCGCGGTGTATCTCCATACCATGCTTGGGTGATGGAATTGACCTCGCGGCTCATCCAACCATGTCAGGAGCCGGATGACTCCGCGATCGACCATATCCGCAAGCTAAGCGCCGTATTCCATACCGCTAAAGTGATGGAACTGATCCGTAAAGGCCCGAACGTTGGCGCGAGTCGACGATCATTAGACACATCCTAGACCGATAACACAGTCCGGATGCCCACCCGGTCTATATAACACACCGAGAGGGGCCCAATCGCTAGTATAACACAATTCTAGAGGGGCCCAACTCCACTTCTGTATAACACAATTTGCAGGCCTTCACCGAGAATCAAATTGATGTATTCGTGACATGATCTAATAGGTGCTTGAGGTCTGTGTTACTCCAGAAGAGTAATGCCCAAATGCCTGCTGCGCCACACCAGGTCAGCACAGAAATACAAGGCTTAGGAAATTCGCAGAAGTAATGTCATTACTGCATGTTCCAAATCCTGAGGGAATTTCATGTATTCATGAATGGATCATGACTTGGCCCAGAGTAGAGAACCACTTATAAACGGGCTTATCTTCTTTTATGATGTCAGCGATGATTTTCCTGTGTGGCTTACAAACTTAACTTTAGTCCAAAATCCACCATCAATGACAAGTCTCAGCATATAATGGTTGGCATTATTGTGCATGTACGATGCACACATACAGAACACCAAGCTAGAGTGAATATTGTATTTAATTTATAGTTTCACACCCATGAAAGCTTCCCCGAACTAAGCACACTTGATTAAGGATGCGAAGGAAGCAGACTTGATCCGTGAGTCGCTTGGTTTTCCTCAGATATTGCATGTGAGCTCACGCCTTCCAGTGTTTGAGCCTGTGACAGATTCTCTTCTACCTGATTTAGGGCGCAGTGCTGCACATTGCTGTTGAATTGCTGTGCCCTGTAAATCCCCGACTAGCCCATTAGAACTTGCATACTCCGCCTTCGTAACTTTTAGGTTTCTGTATTTATGCAGTGAAGAGATTTTGATCCGCTATGTGAGAGAGCTCTCTTTGCAAAACTCTCTATTTCATCATGTCTAACAGTCAGTGATCATCTTCTTCATACCAGTCCAGGATCTCAGCAAATGGTGGCGACCCGCTATTCGAGTTTCTGGGCTGATTACCCCTGCCTGTGGTTCTTCGAGCCAAGATCATACGCGCTTGTCTCTTCTTCTTTCCCTCGGCCATTGTTTGTTCTTCTGCACCCATTGTGTGAATAATCCTCTGTTCTGCAGTAGATATCCACCGAACATGTGTGACGGCCATTGACGGCCATGACTTAACCATTCCTCTTCCTTCAAACTCTGTATACGCCACTCCCCATGAATCTCAAGACACTAACTGCGTCTCATCTATGAATATCCGAATGCGTGTCTTATCTGATGTCTGCAGAAATGCTTATCCTGGGCTTACTGGGGATGCTCTGTGGATTCTTGCAGTGTAGAAAGCCACAGAACAGTATACCAGTTGTGGAGGAAGGCTTGGCTAATGCAACTGTGGGAATGGGTCTACATTGCTCCTCCGCCTGCTACTGCGTAAACCGCCTTCTTCCCATGATTGGCGAGATGGAGTAGGCATTTCTATCTGCACGCCAACACAATCTGGCGCGTATATCTACTCGGAATCACGGGTTCATTTGAAGGCGGTAACGCCTGATGTACTTCAAGGTTGATCGAAGCGAGACCCGCAAATGCTGTTCCTGCCACGTAAAGTCATCTCGAAGAGGAGAAAGCCCGCCGCAGACCCGTGGTGGAGTGTCGCGTGGACTCAAGAAAAGAACGAGAGATATCGTGCCAGACTGCGATGATGCTCTCAAGGAATTATAATCTTCTAGATGTTCTAAGCTGTACTTTCATTGTTATTAATGACGCTTATGTCAAGAGTTTTGAACATCTTATGAAATAATCGACACTGGTTTTGATTACTTAAATGTTTTCATCAGTGGCATCTCCGGCTATAATGATGATCTCAAACATGAATTGAAATAAATGCCTCAGATGGTTGAGTTACGCAGATAGTGGCCGTGTAATATGCCTGAGCCACTCTGATGATCAGTTTAAATCTTCCGCCTAATTTTAATGATCTCTGTAGAAATGCAGACCGTGGCCTTGGTGACCGCGAGGGACTGCTGCATTCTTGAGAATTTTGTGCGTGATATGTCTTGTTGGATGTGTTTAATGCTTTCAAACTAACTTCCCACCTTAAACACAGGAGTTCACAACTGGCCAAAGCCCCTGGAAATTGATTCCTACAATTCGAGCTGTTTTTCCGCTTATTCTTCTAAAATCCAGAGTGTCTAATCAAGGATTCTAGAGTCGTAGACGGCCCGCTCTAAAGGATCCGGTAACTCGGCCGATGGGATCACCCCAGCCGAGAATCGGCATCCGCCTGCATTTGCTTAGCACGCGCACCCCAATGGAGCTCGCGACGTACTGGGCTTCAGGCGCGCCGCTGGTAACCGATCATGCCATCTTCTCGGATTGTCAATGCCTGACCGAAGGATCCTCGGATCAATGTCTTGCTGGTACTCGGCTTGCCCGCTCCCTTTGAGGATGTGACGCCATGAGAAACTGCTGTAACCAGATCACAGAGAGCTCCGCCAGATCGCTAAAATAAGGGAGTGCCATTATCGTTGATGATATGTCAGTACGCTAAACGACAAATGATGTATTCTTTTGAATGAAGTTTAATTGTTGCTCCTAGTCCCCTTAGGGGAAATGGCCTCATCGCATTTGGTGGCGTGTGATTCATTATATTATGATGTACTCGTGCCGCTTGATGATTGGCATTGATTCCCTGTAATGTCCAGCCTCAGTAATGGCTGCGGGCCGCTATAGAGTGCAGAGGGGCAGACATGCATGAACGAGGTTCATGAATTTGGCATGGGACAATGAACTAAAACTACCGTGATCATCCCATGGTAGGCCAATAGTATCTCTCGGTGGCATTTGAGAAAAAGCTCTTCCTTGATGTTCCCTCTCTTTGTGTGTCTGCTTTTAAGATGACCGGGATTTCTTCTCCACTCAGCAACAGTATATTGCCCTCCGAAGCTCTTGCAGTGAGATAGGATCCCTTTCATGGAGTATGAAATCCGCTTACCTTCTCATGGCCATCTTATTAGAAGGCCCTTTTGACTTGGCAGAATTATCCCATCACGATAACTTAATGTAGGATCTCTCCAAATTTTTTATATGTCACATTAAAATCGAATTGAAGCGGTGTGTCCGCACCGAAAGGCAGACTGAAGTAACCGATTGAGCCTATCGGGCCAGAATAACCTGTGCGCTGAAGTCGTAAAGCACGCGCTACTACCAATGATTGCCTAAATTTCATCGTGAATACGACTCAATCATAAAGCAGCCTTCGCTACTCCTAGACATCTTTGATAGGAGCCGTCTGGATTCCGTGATAAGATACCATGGAAGGCTGGGGAAGGTTTTCAGGTGGTTTGAGACCAAATTTTCCTCTCGTGGAAAGTAAATGCTGAGCCTCTCGAATGACCTGAGCTCCGCCAATCACTTCTGCCTGTGTGTCTCTTTGTGTCATGAGCTACGCGATTCCACGCTCTTTTCATCGTCAATGCCTCCCTTCCGCCTCGAATCCCCCACTTCTGAAGCCAAATGTTGCTAGACAACTCCACAAGTGTTTGCTGTTGGCCGCACCGACGGGTTATGTGGCTGTATCAAAGTAGCTTGTGAATCCTCTGGGGCTTCCCATCGTACGGAAGAAGGCATTTCTCTTTAATGTATAGCATATCTATTTCATTTGATTCACTGCACTTGGAGTCACCTCTTATCTCCAAAGGACAGTTCTTTTCTGTTTTAGCTATTGAAAGCCCTATGAGGAAAGCTTCTCATATTCGGTGGTAGTTGAATAAACATTCAAGTCTAATCAAGAATGAAAATATCTACTGAGAGACCAACACTACGCCCTCGCTCCTAGATACTGCCAGGGTAAAGTGGAGTCATTAAAATACAAAGCCATGAATTCTCTTCCAGAATGAGATTGAAATTCCAGGAGTTCTCTATGTACTCCTTGTAGTACCTTCTCCGGAAATGTCGCCAAAGAACTGCAACTCGCTTGACTCCTTGATAAATTTAGGCGATGCGCATGTTATGCCTAGTCTACATCTTGAGAAGCCAGCCTTCCTCCGTCCTCCCGCTGTGATCAGCTTGAAAGCAAAACTTTCACAGGACTGATTTATTACTGAGTATCACCATGATAGCAAATGCCTAAACTTCGAATGAAACGGATTGGAAGCAAACACGCTTTTCCGCTCCGGATACCTGAGTTCAGTGATTTCAATATTCACCAGCAGGCAGGGACGCTCGATTCTCACATTGCCTTCCCTGAGCTGGTAAGGTTCTCACATGTGGTTACCTAAGGCGGCAGAGACTCACAATGGCTTCTTGAAGGTGATCTTCGCCATGAGATGCTTGATGATAGACTGCTGGACTTTCCCGAAAAGCTTCCTCCTATTGAATAAGTGGCCCAAACAAAGCTCGGTCTTTCTTCTTCATGGGAATAGGCAGTTTGTGGCTGGTAAGTTCAAAGGTCATTGAATGAGTTTACCTGGCCGCAGTTTTAGTTTTCAGCCTGGGAGTGCATTTTAGTGATGTCGGTCTCTGACGGCTCACTTTTATTCCTTCATGTAACACTTGGAACTTTAATTTAATGTGAGGGAGACTCATGATTTAGTGATCATCTTAACTTGTATCTTACACTCCTCAATACTTATGAAGATATTTCATGACTTCACTTGTTTCTTTGACTTGACCTACACATTTCATCCATATATCTTCTACTTGTTTATATCATGTCACAGAAGATTGCCGCCATAGTACGTTACAGTGCACAAAGGCTGCAGATTCTTAAACCAAATGAACAACAGATAGAGAAATCATGGTATGGTTTGGAAAGTCATTCAGATTTCCCAAATGCATGTGCTCAGTGCATCCTTATTTGGATTGTGTAGTCACTGTAGCGCCATCCATACAAAGGAAAATATTATTCATAAAGGGGATATACTAACATGTCACGTTAGCAAAGTTTCTCAGCAAAGATTATTCAAGCTCCTCAAATCATGCAAAGATAATTGACTCATCTGCTTTTACTGGACTACATCAAGCAATTCAGCTCGTGATGAATGGGTCCGATGAAGCCAGAATGAAAATTAATTTACTTCATTTGTTCTTCTACTCATGTCCGAATTAAATTTTAGATCGCTACTGGTCAATCTGCATGATGTGGGAAGTGATACACCACAATTTACCCAGATCTGCATTTCAGATGTCCAAAGTAATAGATCTTGGTATTCCTGAGAAGCCGAATTCAGCCATGTTTGTTCATGAGAGCTAACTGAGAGACCTGCCTGGGAGATTCATCATGCCCAGCAATAACTTTGAACACATTGTGGAAATGGTCTCCATTTTTACAATATGCAAGGCTCAATACTCTCTTCTTCTTGTATTCTGCATTGTCTCAGCATCCAATTGGGCTGAGAGACTGGACGGCCTCCCACTTAAGAGCATGCATGGAGGCTTGCTTCTTCTGATTGCATTTTGCCTTCAAAGAGCTTAATTTTCATGGAGGATGGCTGTTCACCGGTTGAGATGGATTCAGCCAGAGAGAGCGTGACAAAGCTTAGCCTTTGGCCGATGTGGGAAGCTCATTCCTTCCTCCTGGATCAGTGCCATTGGGCAGGTGGGAGTGCATGATTTTGTCTTGACTTCATTTATGAGCATCTTGACTCCATATAACCCCGCCCATATATTGAAGCACGAGACAATGATGCGGGAATACGGATGACCTCCCCATTTCAGCAAGGTCTTCAAGCACCGGTGATATGTCAGGAATACCTGCCATGTGAAGCCACTGTCTCCTAGCATCATGGTAGTCCCGCTCCTTTTCTACGACTTCAAACTTGTTTCGTGACTGAACAAAAATCCTACCGATAAATTCAAATTGATATAATTTATGTGCTGGTTTGATTCCTCTGAAGTCCGCCATCGTGGTAATATTGTATAATCTTAAATGGGCCGACTTGGCCTTGAGAGTCTCGGTAATTACGCTCAAGATGCCTCGTGTTTCCACGGTAGGCCCTCCGAACTCGGCAACCCTCGATGTAAAAGCGGGGAATAAATAGGGCTTGGAAGGTGGCACCTTCCTCCGCTATCATGTCATCTTCCGTAAATGTAATATTAATTACTACTGCAATGACTCCGGATAAAGGAGCAAGGTGTGCGCCCAGAGTTATTTATTGACCGCAGTAAACGTCGCCGCTGATCTTTCGAGAGAAAAGAGTTCACATAAGTCTTCCACTAGAGACATGCTTCCTGATTCACCGTCCTGCCCGAGAAACCTGATCCGAGGGGACTAGTCCTCGGCAAAGGTCTCCTGGCACGTCATTCGACGTCATTTTGATGATGAAAGGTATGCTGCTACCGCTTCTTTGATTAGCTCCATGTTCCCGTCTGATCCGCAGATCCGCCAATCGCCATAGTTGGGATTCTCCGCCATGGCCTAGATACGGTATCAAAGAGAGGCATCCTCGTTGGAGGAATCACCGGATTTGAAGCGTTTGAAGAGTTCAAGACCAACCATCTTTTAACTTAGCCAAACAGGATTGGGTATTGAAGAAACTGATTTAACAACCGAGAGATTAATCTCCCACCGTGGTCACAACTGTCAAGGGTAAAACTACTCCTACTAATTTGCAATTTGGGTGCAGACAGTGAAATGAATTTAAACTTACACAAAATGCATCACATGGCAGCAGCTTGTAGATTCGAGAGATCAACTGCAAGTCTGGCTAACTAAGAAATGCATGTCTATCTTGTTTCATTATAAAATAAGTGAGACGGGGCTGATCTTAGGAGGGAAGCAAGAAGGCAAGCTGAGATTGTAGTGTGTAAGCATGATGACACTTGTGGAAATGAAAATGCTGAATGTGACTAGACAACACTTCACATTTTTTCCGTCTGTCTTACTTGTTGCTGTTTGAAAGCAGGCTTAGAACTCATTTACAAGTCAGCTGAGCCTCTACCAGCGCTTCTCGTGGGTATGGAGGTGGAACGATGGAGTGGTGGAGTTATGTGGCTGGCATACGACCGGTCTTGCCCAATTCTCCAGCTTCATCTCTAACCGCCATGACTTCCTAACACGTTTTTTAATGGCACACAGACGCCGTACGCTGAAACTGCACTACACCTCGTATGTATCCCCAGCCTGTGACATGATTGATAATCGAATGCGGATCGTGATTCACTAAGATAGCATGTAATAATCAATAATCGCGCATTCGTAAAGTCGCAACGGTGAAGTATCGGTATTTATGAAAACGTAAGACATCGCCGTGTGTAAAGCGACGGTAAATGACTCATACTAACTAAATAACTCACTGTGGCTGTATAACTAAGTCGCGTAAGCCTACGATGAGATGATGCTCTGAGAGACACTATCCATGCACTCGTTGATGAAATCAGGTTTTAAAGAGGTGCGCAAGCATCACTCTTCAAATTTTGGTCGAAACCAAATATAGGAAGAATTTTGTAGGACTAATCATAAAGTGTCGGGATTACGATTGGTGTGTCACCCATGTCTCATCAAGCCAAGGAAAATGCACCCAGCTACCTGAACTGACGCCCAGGAGCAGTTGAGAGATCGGCTCGCGGCAGTAACTTTAATGTGAAAGGAATTGATAACTGCGTGTCATCCTAAGTTTGCTGCTACCAAGAGCATCTCCATCTTGGTCATTTTCAATGATCATACTACGTGTAGGTGGTAGCTGGTGTTCAGCATCAGCCTGATTATCCAAGAAAATTGGATTCAGCTTCATCTAGTTCATCCGGCAGCTGAGCGGTTTAGACTAGCTTTAGTTGTTGCTTTCTTGACATTAGAAGAAGTGATCTCTTTGATTATTGCTGGTTGAACACAATTCTTAGGCTTGACTGGCTTTACTTCTTTACAAGAAATAGTATCATTTTTGACAACAGTGGAAGCCTCTGGTTGAGAAGAATTAGTAGCTTTAACAAATTTTACCTCTTTGTTAATATTTGAAGCATCTATTCCCTTAGAGCCCAATCCTCGTGCATCACGATGATTTCTACTTGCTTCTAACATTGAGGTTAATTTGTTTGAGCTAGCATTGAACTTTTTAAGGTCCAAATTTTCTTATTTTAAAATCTTGATTTTATCAAGAGCACTAGCTAGATCAGCGTCAAGGTGTTTTTCTCGGGAGAGATATTCACCTTCTTTCTCTTCAAAAATATTTTGTTGAGAGTTAATCCTTGCACCATAATCATCAAGTTTCTCTTCCAACAAATGTAGTTTTTCAAGAGTAGCATCACGATCTTTCTCTAAAAGTTCCGCTCGAGAAAGACTAGAACTTGCTTTTTCCTCAAGATTCTGTATATATTTAGAATCAGTATTCTTTAATTCCTCAAGGCAATTGTTAAGCCTTTCTTTCAGAGAATGAATCTATAATTAAGTTTCTCTTTTTAGAGAAACAAATTCAGACTTTGAGGAGTCAAGACCAAAGACGAGTTGATCAAACATAGCTTGCAGACAATTTATATCGTCTAGATGATTTCTTTCTCTTTCTAATGCAAGAATTAGTTCAGTTGAACATGAGAGAAATTTTCTTAATTCATTTTGATGAGATTTTTCTATTTTTGATGAATCAATGTTTTTATCGTCATCAAGAAGATTTCTTTCAGAGTCTGAATCATTGATTACGAATATAAGACTTAACTTACTCTCGTCTTGAGAACATTTAGACTTATTCTCAGAAGAGCAAGTAGAACTTGACGAAGAAGTCCCTTTTAAACATTTCTTAAAATCAAAACTTTCAACTTCTTGTGATACGTTAACTGAGTCTTTGTTTAGTTTTCGCTCTCGCTTAACTTTACTTTGACTCATGTCTTATAGGTTGGATCGCATCAAACACAGATTGTTATATATTTTCGTGTTTGCCTGCTCTGATACCAATTGAAAAAGCGAGGGTACCTAAATATACCTCAAGCTAAAACTTTTCCTACCTATAAGTCCTTTCTCCGAAAGTGATTTTCTATGGACTGAGTCGAGACAATACAACTAATCGGTTCACACTTCATGTGATCGTTTATGGATACGAGATCGAGACAATACAACAACGAAGTATGTTTACTTGATACAAATGTTCGGACTTAACCAAACACAATAGGATTGCTTATTAAGTAAATAGGAATTAACGTTTGTCTAATTTACTTAAATTATAATAAAACAATCATAATGCGGAAATATAAAGTAAATGACACAGAAAGATTTTGTTAACGAGGAAACCGCAAATGCAGAAAAACCCCGGGACCTTGTCCAGAATTGAATACTCTCAGGACTAAGCCGCTACACAAAATTAAACCTAACTTCGTATAGTTGAGACCAAGCAACTAAACCTATAGTTCACCTAGTTCCTCCTGTATTCCCACGCCTCCAACTTATGAATAAGTCACGTACTTAGAACAATTCCTTTGGTTCGTATTCCAAACAGTAAATAAACAACAAATATGTTCGGTATCAACTCTCTTCAACCAAGTGATGTGAGTTATACAAAGGCTCTTCTGTTTATCTTAACATAAACTCCATTGTCAGGTTCTTAGATCTATCTTATTCTCAACTACCGAAGTGATTGTTAAGATTTTTCAATCAATACTTTTAATCACAAATAATTGTATTGATGCTGATCTACACAACTAATCAATCCAATCTACCACAAGGATAAACTGATTATAGTTGGATCCTCTTATACCGAAACAAGTATTGTGCACACCAAAGATTATGAACCCCAAATAAGAAATCTTCAATATCTTCTTTGTCTTCAAATCTTCTTAGATCTTCAATAAACACCAGCACACAACAACTTGAATCTCTTGTGATCAATCATGCACAGAACGAAGTCTGTTAACAATGGATTATCACAAGATCGTCTTTAACACTAACAACAGTCTAAAGATCCCTATCGAACTTCGATCTAGTTTGAGTGAATCTTATATCAGAAGAGAAGATTTTCAAGCATAAACAAACTAGGTGTAATCAAAGTTCAACCACCGTTATTCAATCAAATCAATCAAAAACAAAAGATAAACCGCAATTATCTAGTTTCCTACCAACGGTACCCGTCTCAATCCCAAAGAAGACTTTAAACTGAGCGGCCGTAAGAGATATTTATCCTAATTAGGTTACTCTCCTCTCCGAATAGGCGGCTACACCAGTAACAACACAACCGGGGAAGTTTGTTGTCACGAAGGATTAGTTTGCTAGAAATGCAAACTTCAAGTATTTATAGACAAGGAAGTTTGGACACCAAGGAATTTCCAAAACCGAAAATATTCTCAAAGATATTCAATACATTCCAAATTCAGTTTTCATAATTCCTGGAAATGCTCTGTCCAAAATAATGATCGAAAATCTCTCTGGAAAATCTCAACTAGTAAATGCACATTACTAATTCTCATTTTCCTAAAATAAAATTAACAACCTTAAATAAAATATTCTTAACTTATTTATTTCTATCCTGGGATTTTCTTCCTGTAGCTATTAAGGAATAACTTTGAACAATAAAATATAAACATTAATGCACGTGTTCAAAGTATGCCGACATCCTTACTTCGTAAGTCCTCTTTCATACTTACAACCTTGAAATCGATTTTCCACACTTCCAAACAAGTTTAGAATTGGTTCATCTGACTTTCAAGAACTATGCGATTGATTAAGAAACACTCAATCACAAATCATGGGTTTAACGGTTCTACCAAAACAAGTTTAGGTTCTACCTCCATGTGAGTACTGTGCATAGTCACACTAGCTTTCCAAAATTCGGTTGACTAGGTACTAGGATCGGTTCCCCACATATATATGGTATCTAACTTATATGTGTTGCACATGTCCATAGGGTCGGTTCCCATTTGCCTAAAAAATGTGTTGCACATGTTCATAGGATCGGTTCCCCTTTCTGATATAAACCGGTTCCCATTTATGCTATAAACCTTGTTGCACCTCATACAATGATCGATTCCCCTTTGTTATGTGTTGCTCCTCTTCATAGGATCGGTTCCCCTTTACCCAGATTCGATTTAACTAAACACAAACTCGATCATACCATCTCAGGTGATTACTTAATATCGGTTTCACTAATAAAAGTCATACCAATACATAAGTCAGGCCTTTGTGAATAGTTTTACCAAGAATACAAACAATTCGTGAGCGTTTATACTAAATTACACATATTGGATGTTCACAAGATACGCAATGAATAACAATCCCAATAACGCCTGGCGATTTCCTTTTCGATTCATAAACAAGTTTATGAACTTACTTCCTTAAAACACATGTAGAACATTGTTTCCTAGGATGAAATTCCCACCTCATACCCATACATAATCACAATAGCATTCAAATGATTATGACGATGTCTTATCTACAAAGTTTAATGGTTAAGCAATAAACTTCATATTGTATTCCTTAATACTATGTCTATCTAGAGTGTTCATGCTTCACAGTTTTTTTTTCAATATGCACGACTTGAAACGTGCGTAAGGGAATGAAATAGTTCAAGTCAAATATCACTAACCTCAAGTGGAAGGATGATGTTGTCGTTGTAGCTTCTTACTTCTTCACTTCTTCAAGTATTCACAATACTTGTAATGTCTCATATCCTAATACTTTCAAGCTAAGCTATACAAAGTTGACTCTAGTACATAATCAAGTGACTCTTAAAATGAGTTTTGATTCACTAAAACATGAAAACCAAACTTGACATACCGACGCTTGGTGGGTTCAACCGAGCTATGCTCAAACAATCTCCCCCTTTGTCAATTTAAGTGACAAAGCTCTTACAATCATATGGATAAAAAAATTACAAGAATTCATTACACATACGCTTGATTCCAAATTCAACAGCACAATAACCTGCATTCATTCAATCTTTAAATGCCGTTGTTTATATTATAATAACAAAGCTAATACTCCCCCTAAAGGTAAGATAGGTAGATTTCATCAATCCGCATGTCTTTGTTATACCAATCAATATGATATGCTACTCCCCCTTAGTCTATGCTTTCACTCTTTCGTTAGATAAATATTTAAGCACCAATGTTCTTTTCCTTAGTGATACCAATAAATATAAAATCAATACCAGTATCACTTGTTTAGTCCATATATTTCTCTCCCTTTTTGTCACAAAATGACAAAGAAACGAAAAAATAAAGGACAACACCAAAAGAATCTTACAAATCTCAAAATAGACTTGCAGACCTATAGAGTTAAGCACGAGGATTCCACACACCATTTTTGATAACCAATATCAAAACCGAAACTACAAAGTAATTTGTTTTGATTTACCAAGGAAACAATTTCCCGAAGCAATTTTCCCAATTTAGTTTAGCAAACCAAAAATCAACTAAGCACCTTAGTTCCTTTGATAAACCGATTGTACAAAAACAATCGCTTCATTCGATAAGACCAAAACAAAGATAACTCTATTTTTCTCATCAGGTTATAATTATCCATATAACTTAGACCTTTCACTTTTAAACAAGACAAGTACTATGTTAGTTAACTCGCATTTCTTGTTAAGGCATTCGATTAGACTTGAATAACCGAAACCTCCACTTTGATAAGTCTAACTAAGATAAACTTAGTTTCTCTTATCCGGAATCGAATTGGACTAAACAACTCATCTCGTAAACCTTTTCTTTCGTTAAGACATAAATAATTCATACAAACCAGCATAAATGAACTTGCAAAATTATTCACCTCAACCGGAAGCAACGCAAAAAGAATGAGGTCATTCCGAGTTCGGACGAAGAAGTTATGGGAAAAACAGTTTTACACTTCTTCGTATGGGGACCTCTCACTAGGATCGGTTCCCCATGTTGCACCTATCACTAGGATCGGTGTCCATATTGCACCTATCACTAGGATCGGTACCCCAAGTGTTACTTGTGACATATTAAAACACTAAACTGTTTTTGACATAACTTTTGCATACGATGTCCGAATTCAGTGATTTTTGGCTCGCTTTAACCGTAAAAACAAGAGCTACAAATATATGATCAGTAGATATCAACATCATAAACTCAAAATTACCGTTTCTATCAAAACCTCAAATATAGAAGACGAAGTATGAGCATAGAAGAAAATAAATCTCCTAAAGATATTAATTAGTCATATAATAACGGAGAGATCATGTGCTTCCTAACCTTTCAAAACATTGAGCACCAAGGTGAGTATGCACATTATAACACAACTAGATTGTGTTGAGTTGATCCTTGTCTTGTTCGTAATGAGTTACTAAGACAGAATCATCATTCTTGACCTCTTGCTTGGTTTGTTTTCTCTTGTTCCATCTCTTGTTTTTCTTCTTTGACTTGCGATGAAGAGTGTCATTATCACAACCTTTACTAGTACAAGAGATTTCAGACATAATGTCTTTCTTTCGAATTTCAAGAAGAATCTTGTAATTATTGTCACCAACAATTAACAGCTGAGAGTCATTCTTGTGACTAACTTTTGGTCCCTTCTTGGCTATGGAGGACTTCGGGACCCATTTAGAGTTGGGTTTCGCAGGAGCAGCTTTCTTCTTCATACCATTTGGATCATTGTCCTTTTGAATATTTTGTGAAACACCCTTTCTCCAATTTGGAACATCAGATCCTGTTTTTGCATTTAAAAAGTCATCTGTCTTTCTATAATTGGGTCTTTTATGAAATGACCTTGTCAAGTGATATGCAAATTTTGACCTATCATTATAATAATTCTTTTGCCTAAACTTAGGAAAATACCGATCTGAGTTCTTATGAGTAGAAAAATTAGCCAATTTGTTTGATACAATAGAAAGTGCATCTTGCATATTACGAACTTTGCATCCCCATTGCAAGTGTCCTTTATTACCACAAAAATAACAATGCTTAGTATAAATATACGAAGTATGAGTTTTGATGTTACCTTTTTGTGGATCCTCTTGCATTTGAGCTTGACGAGTTTTCTTATTCTTCTTCTTCTTCTTCTTATCCTTGTTCAACGTTGTTGCTTTCTTGACATTAGCAGAAGTGCTCTCTTTGATTGTTGCTGGTTGAACACAATTCTTAGGCTTGACTGGCTTTACTTCTTTACAAGAAATAGTATCATTTTTGACAACAGTGAAAGCCTCTGGTTGAGAAGAATTAGTAGCTTTAACAAATTTTACCTCTTTGTTAATATTTGAAGCATTTATTCCCTTATAGCCCAATCCTAGTGTATCAGGATGATTTCTACTTGCTTCTAACATTGAGGTTAAATTGTTTGAGCTAGCATTGAACTTTTTAAGATACCCCAAGCATATTTAAACCTAGTGCAAGTAGTCACATGGTGCATTGGCATCTTTCGCATCGCTTAGCTATGTTCTTCGAATCTTCGTCCATGCTTAGCCAATAGTATCCTTGCATTTTAGCTTTGACCGCCAAGGATCTTCTTCCGTTTTGGTTGCCTGCATTTCTGCTGTCTATATCGTGGAGTAATTTCCTCCCTTCGGTTCGTGAGAGGCACCGCATTATTGGTCCGATAAATGACCTCATATACAGTATTCCATCACGAAGGTTGTACATTGCTGCTTTTGATTTGAGCTTCCGAGCCTCCTTAAAAATCGGCTGGTAAGGTACATTTGTCCAGATAATGGTGGATTGGAATCCTCCAATCATCTTCTACTTCGTCTCCATTGTCTTCATCTGACATGGATTGGTCGTTGTCAGTCCTCAGCTTCGTCATCTGATTCTTTCATTTCTTCGTTCGCTTCTTTATTTGCTTCTCTCATGGATCGAGTTTGGACAACAAAGGTCTCTTCAACATCTGAGATGGGTCCTTATATTGAAGGTTCGTAGATCCTTCCAATTTGCACGGCGGTGGTGTTTCTATCTTTTAGTATAGAGGATATAAATGCCAAGGCATCTGCGTGTCTGTTGTCTTTTCGACATACATACCTGAATGTAACGTTGTGGATATTGGATGCATGCTCCTGAGATAGCTTTAAGTACGAAGATATCACTAGATCCAAAGTTTGGTATTTGAGTTTGATTTGTCTAATGACCAGCTGTGAATCACTAGTCAACCGAATATCTGATAAGCCTAGCTCCCGTGCCAAGCATAAGCCATGTATGACAGCCTCATATTCTGTGATGTTATTGGTGTATTGCTCGAATTCTAACCTGAATGCGTAGATGAGTCGGTCTCCGGTGGGGGTTGTTATTACAATCCCTATACCTGCGTCATCTCCGTTGGAGGACCCGTCTATGAATATCTCCCATCTTCGTGAATTCTGAGGTTCCAGCAGATCTTCTGGTTCTTGCTTGTCTTACTCCATTTTGGGGATTTCGTCTATCTCCGCTTCGTCACTGCGAGGTAGATTTGCCAGAAAGTCTGCCAAAATCTGTGATTTCTCAGCCTTTCTAGTTTCAAAGATTATGTGAAACTGTTTGATCATGGCATTCCATTTTGCCACCCTTCCAATTTTCTCCGTGCTATCGAGGATTTTCCCTATCTGAGTCTTCGTGAAGACTCGGATAGTATGTGTGTCAAAATATATCCTTATTTTTTGTTTTGTCACTACTAAGGCATATATAAATTGCTCCACCTTGGTGTAGTTACGCTCCGCTGGACTGAGTGTTTTGCTGATGTAGTAGACTGGTTTTTCTCCTTGTCCTTGGTCTCGTACCAATACTACGCTTACAACGTAGATTGTTGTTGGTAAGTATAAAGTGAGTATCTCACCTGGCACCGGCTTTTGTAAGATGGGTACTAATGTCAAATACTCCTTGATTTTTTGTAAAGCTTGTTCGCATTCCGTGGTCCACATGAACTTGCTTCCTTTGCTTAGTGTATCGAAGAATGCCTTGCATTTGTCCGATGACCTTGCTATGAATCTTCCCATAGAGGCTAAGATTCCATTTAGCTTTTGTACTTCCTTTAGTGTTTTTGGAGATGGCATCTCCATTATTGCTCTGACCCTTTCGGGGTCCACTTCTATTCCTCGCTTAGTTACCAGGTACCCTAGGAATTTTCCTGAGGTTACTCCAAACATGTATTTCTCCGGGTTTACTTTCATATGAAAGTTTCTCACGGCTTCAAATATCTCCCTTAGGTCTGACAGGTGTTTTTTCGCCTCTTTTCTCTTGACTAGCATGTCGTCCACGTACACTTATAGTATCTTGCCTATCCGTGGCTTAAAGATTTTATCTACCAATCGCTGGTATGTTTCCCCCGCGTTCTTTAGTCCAAAAGGCATCCTTGTATAACAATACAAGCCTCGTGGGGTAAAGAACGCAATATGCTCCTGGTCTTCTTCTGCAAGGGGATTTGGTTGTAACCATAGTAGCCATCCATGAAGGATAATCTCTGGTCTTCGGTTGCATTGACCAGCTGGTCAATATTTGGCAGCGGGTAGCTGTCCTTGGGGCACGCCTTGTTGAGATTGCTAAAGTCGATGCAAATGTGTACGCCTCCGTTCTTCTTAGGTACGATGACCATGTTGGATATCCACGTGGGATACTTGACTTCTCGTATGAATCCTGCTGCTAGGAGCTTTTGCAACTCCTTTTTTACTGCCTCTTGGTAGATATCTGCTACCTTGCGGATACGTTGTTTGCATGGTGGCATTTTTAGTTTAAGCCGAAGGTGGTGGGAGACCAAATTCGGGTCAATTCCTGGCATCTCTTACATTGACCACGCAAAGATATCTGCGTGATCCCATAATAACCTTTGTAGTTGCATCTCATCATCCTATTCTAGTAAATTTCCGATGTTGATCATCTTTGGTTCCGCCTCCGTTACGATGTTGATTTTCTTTGTTGGTTCCACCGGTGAGAAGGTTTGTATCTGAGGTCGTTGAGGAGTGCTTTTCTGTAATTGTTATTTGGTGGAGACATCCGCTGCTGGTGTTGCGGATGTGCTTGCTTCTTGAACTGAGGGGGATTCGGGTACTTTGAAGCCTCCATCTTTCACTTCGCTGGCATTTTCCTTTCATCTTTTTCTTTCGTGTTGCTGTGCGACAACTCTTTCTTCGTTGAGTCTGACCTCCGCTAGATTGCATAACCTTGCATCTTGTTGATCACTTTTGATTTCCATTTCACCCATGGGTGTAGGGAATCGAAGGTACTGGTGATAGGTCGAGGTTGTTCCTCTTAACCGATGGACCCATAGTCGTCCCATGATGACATTGTAGGGCGAAGGTGCTTCCACAACACAGAACCTTGTATTGGTTACTAAGGGTCCTGCGCGTACCAACAAAGCGATTTCTCCTTTTGGTATAGAGACTGCTCCGTTGAAACCGTATATTGTGCAAGTGGACGAATCCATTTGCTCAGTTGTCAAACCCATACGTAAGTAGGGTTCGTAGAACAATACATTTAACGAGCTTCCCCCATAAATGAGGACCTTCGTAACATTCCACCCATGTGTTGGTAGAGTAATCACAAGTGGATCGTTGTGCATCTCGACTTCCTGGTTGACGTCTCTTGTTGAGAATATTAATGGTGTGTCCATCCATTCTTCCCAAGTGCTAGTGGGTGGTCCACTTAGCTTGAACACACCTCGTGGGCTTCTAACTTTCTTTTATTTCGAGCTAACTCGAGGATGTCTTCGAGTAACTCCTCATGGCCTCCGCTGGAGAAGGTGATCATGTTGATGTATTTGCTGTCCTGAGGTAGTTCTACCCTTTTCTTGGGGGCTACCTCAACTTTCGCTGGTTGGATTTGCACATACTCCATGAACTTGCCTTCGTCTATGAATCTATGAATCGTGTTTCGTAGGTGATAGCATGTGTCAGTTGTATGCCCGTAGTACTGGTGTTACTCACAGTACTCTTTAGCCTCCTTTGTTTTATCTGGTTGCTTTCCTCTAGTATTAGGGTAAGGAAAGCCAGGCTTTGCTCCTTTCTTGCTTAGAATGTGAGAGAACGTTGTGTTCAGCTTTGTGTAGATTTTATCTACAAATTCTTCTATTCCTTTTCCTCTTTTGCCATCTCCGTATTTGGATCTTTTGTATCGAGAGCTGGTTCTACCTACGGATTCATTTTGCCTCTTAGGTATCTCAGGAATCGGTTCCAGAGAGTTGGTTCGTTGCAGAGCTGTTGTTGTCTTTGTTTGCGCCCTGGGATTGTCCTTATGGATTTCTTCAAGTCTGATGTAGCGATCTTGGACAACCCTAAGCTTTCCTTCGGAATCAAGGGCTCGGTTGTGAAGCTCCACGAAGATAGCTGAGGTTCTATCAAGTCCGTACTTATAGCAATTAATACTAATTTCTGGATTGACTTTCCCGATCGCTTGGCATGTTTTCTACCACATGTCTGTGTATTGCATCAATATTTCCCTGGGTCCGATAGCTAAAGCAAATAGCCTATCTAACCCTGCTTTTGTTGACTTGTTGTACATATATATCTCCAAGAATACCGTAGACAATTGCTCAAAAGAGTCAATTGAGTTTGCTAGTAAATTGTTATACCATGCCAATGCTGATCCCATCAAGCTTGAAGGAAAGTACCTACAAAGTACTACCTTATCTATTTCCAAATGGGCAAGGACACGGGTGTAGTATCGCAGGTAGGCTGCGGGATCAGAGGTACCGTTGTATGCATGAAACGTAGGTACTGGGCATTTCACAAGGATGGGTTCCCTCAAAATGCGAAAGACAATGGAGATGTTGTCGCTTCTTGTAGTACTTCTTCCAGCCTTGCGCCTGTGTGGCCGGTTTTTAGTCCTTGTATTTCTTTCTGCATCTTCTCCATTTACTCCATAACCATGTTCACATTGTGAGCATCTCTGGAAAATACCTCATCGTAGTAGGACTGAGAGGGCTTGTATGTTGGATCCGTTTCATCTGGATCGTGGAGTGCTTTTTAGGCTCCCCCTGGTGGGTTAGCCTTTTGTGGATTAAGATCCACCCTTCGTCATACTGAGATAGCTCCGTTCTCACGCCTCTTTAACGGAGGGTGAGTTTGGGAACCTTCGATATGTACATCCAACATATCTTTTAGGTTATGGTTCTCCTGGGCCATCACGTGCATTGCATCCTCATGCTCCTTGTTACGGAGTGGCAAAGATGCTACTTGTGCTTCCATTTGATCTTCATTATGGATTCCACCACCCTGAGGAGTGTTGTCGGCCGGATTCTCAGAGTTATCCACTCCTTATCCTATGACCGGAGCTTCGGGATCTATCTGGATCGGGGTTAGGTTTCCCAACCCTCGTCCTGTGGGAAATAAGATTCTGGGTAACCCTGCGTTGGCCGCAGATGGCTGTGTAACATTGGGATGCTCCGGTAACGGCATGCCGTAAAGTGGTTGTGCTCCCGATGTTTGCCCCATCCCTTCAACAGGAATAGGTGGCTTGTTAGCAATTGTTCTTCTTACTATTTCACTTTGCTCATCCCCTGCTTTGGTTCTTTGATTCTCTTGAGATGGATTTTGAGATCTTCCTCTCGTAACTGCTGGTCGTGAGCTTGTTGGTACATCACTTGGTTTCTGCATGCCTTCGATCTCTGGTTATCCTGGTGACACAGAAAAGAGTGGAAAAATCTGCTACTTGAATGTCTTCGTTAAAAACAACAATTAATGCTCTGACACAGAAGACGACTAAGCAGCTTCTTCAAAAAAAAGTACTAAAATGACGCCTTGAAAGATATGTATTAAATTTCTTATGACACCCTTGGAAAGAACAACCTTAAATGTTGAAAACCAATTAAAAAAGGGTGTCAGATCTCCAAAAAAAAAGAGGTTATTAAATGCTTTAGAAGATCTTTTTTCCTTAAATTCTCACTGAGATTCCTCTGTAGTCAGAGGTACTCAGATCTAAAGGATGCCTTGTCGGAAAAGGCTGTTTTAGTGCAAAACAAAAGTTTTAACGTTTTGTGAGTGCTTTTTTTGCGAAAAACTTTGTAGATTTGTGATGTTGTAAGTCTTTAGAGGCTATGAACTCAAAGAACATACGTAAATAACGGATAAACAAATCACTAGAAAGTGAGATTCATCGTTCTAGAGCGCAAATCTCTTCGTTACATAAGATGCGTAAGTTAAAAATAAAGGAATATGAAAACCCAAGATGGTGAGCAAAACCTTCTAGCGCCAAACTGTGACTACTAATTTTTCCATAGTCTACGTAATGTATACAGCTCGGAGAATCAGATATTAAGTAGTATTGTTGCCTCTGTTGAACTGATAATGCTAAGTAGTAAAAGATATTCAAGATCACAATAATAACGAAGAACACAAATATAACGTAAATGCTACTAAGTTATCATGAGACACAAGATATTACGTGGTTCGACTTTCGTCTACGTCCACGGGGTAATGAGCGATTGTTTGTATTAAGTTGTGGTGGTTACAAAGATCTTAAATGCTTCCCAAAGTAATAGAGAGAACTCAAGTTGAAGTAAATACTTAAGTTATAAACATTAAAGAGGTATAAGCTTAAGACTAGATCTTCTCTCCTAGATATTGAATGCCCTTAATTCATTGGTGAAGCTTGGTATTCATAGCACCTTCTGCTCCAGGTATATATTTGCTGTCTTTGGACCCATCGTTCTCTGATATACCTTCCGTACAGATGGTACCTTTGTTCAACGCGTGCTTTCTCCAGTCGGACTCTGCCACCTCAGATGACCTACGTTCCTTCGGGAACTTCCCATCCTTAGTACAGATTGTACCTTCGTTCACCACTATCCTTTGCCATTCAGGTTCTGCCACATCACCTCTCTCCACGTGCTTTGGTTATGCGTGTAGATAAGATATTTGTACATTTAATGCCGATTAGATATGTCATCTACCTATGTCCCTTCGCCAGCTGCCTCTCTCTAAACTAGGCTTTACTTTTCCCATCTTGACCGTCGAGGTATCCCTTCTTGGGATAAGATAAAGTAAATATGCAAAGGTATCCTATGCTACTCAGGTTTCTCTGTACAACGAGGGCTATACAGTTATCTTGTGTGAGACCACTGAAACCGCGACACGTGCTCCACAGAATATTGATATTCACAGTTTGCCCCTTTTCTTTCATATTTTACCGTTTGGTAGGATTGGAAGAAAAAACTCCCATAACGCCGCCATTTTTGCACGTACCGGTTGGGTGGTCCCACATGTCTCTTCATGCAATAACTTCCCCTTGAATTTCGAGACATCCAAATTTTTGGATTCTCCAGCCGCCTATAAGAAGAGAATATTAGAAGGAATTTCATTAACTTCCTTTTCTCTTCTCGAACTGTCGCTCTCCTATCCCTTTCTCAGAGATTTTTGTTCTTCTTTTGCTTTCAACTGTCGGCCTTCCATCGACTCCCAAAGCTTTTGTTCTTCAGCACTTGATCATCACACACATGTAGGTGATCTCTTCCTTGTTCTTTCGAATCGTTTATCTCAGATTCGCCTTGCTCCAATTACGCTTTTGAATACCATCTATGCTCTTGAATGTCTGCATGTGCTATTTTTAAATTTTGAGTGTTCCCTGTGCTGTTTGATGGTATGGGTTACTTCTCATTTTGAGATTTCATCACGAACATGCCAGGATTCTTTTTTATCTGAAACTTTGATGGCTGTGGTTTATGATTCTCCATTTTATCCCATAGACGGATTTAGTTGCTTCCCTTGATTGGTTTAGATAAACCCATGCCCAAAGTATGTTTGTTTTTTCCCCAAGTTTGATTTTGAGCAAACCATGAATCTTTTCCGCCATTGTTGAAGGACTGTGTTTTCTATTGATGTTAGGGATCATGAGACTTTCGAAGAAACCTGTGCGTAGGGATCCGAAGCCTAGATCGTCCACTGAGCCGCCTCCGCGTATGGATCATCCTAATGCTACGCCTTCTCCACCTCCCAAGGATACTGAGATACCTGAGGGATCTGAGATGGCTGTGGAACCCGGGATGGCTGCGGATGTTGAGGCAGAAGAAGTTGCCGTTGAAGATCTTCCTCCTCCTCCTCCTCACTATGAGCTCCAGAGGCTGCAGTTGCGTGACAAAGATAGCTACGCTCACTTGTCTTTAGCTGAGATCACCAAGTCTTCGTCTGCATAAGTTTGAGATATTTTTTGCTGATGGCCCTGATGTTCTCACTGAGTCTATGATCCAGAGTTTTCCTTATGATGAGAACATCCTTTGATCAGTGTCGGCCAGTTGGCCGCCGGTATGCTCTTGCCTTTATTTAGTAGAAAGTATCCCTTCTACTATGATGTTTTGTCTACCAGGGATGACCCGGTGAACAAGACTCAGGTCCGAGGAGTCATACAATATACTGGCAATTTCTGGCGTGCCCTTCGTGAGTGTTGGTATCGTAGTAAGGGAAAGACTACTCTGAAGTCTTATGACCCTTTTGCTGCTGTAAGGTCTAATCAAGAGGATTACACCCCTGCCAACTTAATTGCCATATACGCTAATGCTATTCAGAAAAGTAATCTTCTTCCTTGGAGCGTTGGCCCCCGTCGTATTCATGTTACTGCTAAGCAGATTAGAGAGGGTAGCAGCCTTCGTTTGGTGGAGGAGATTGATAAGACTGGTCTGACTGTCATCCCTTATTCTGCTAAGCTCCCTTTGCCGAAGCCTGGCCATATCCTCTTGATCGACTCTAGTTATGCAACTAGTAACACACAGGAGGTGTGGGGATTAGGTTTCCAGTTTCTAGAGTTCTCCTTTATATAGTTTTCAAATCAGGGTTTTCAATCCAAGTTACCTTGGTAACAAAGCATTCAATATTCACCGTTAGATGAAAAACCTGATTCAACCAAGCTAATATCTTTCAACCGTTAGATCGAACTTAGATTGTTACACACAAATGAAATGTACCCTCATTTGGGTTTATATAACCGTACCCAGACGTGTACACCATGTTGGTTCACAAATAGTTAACCGAGGTTAGCCATATGATTACTATCATATCAACCTTATTCATCTTAACCATAACTAGTTCAAATGACTCAAATGAAACTAGTTGAGTTGTTCAATTGCTATATTCTCATAGAATTATACATGAACACAATTAAAGCAAAATCAGTTTGATTCACTTGAACCAATCTTGAATATTATATCCATGGTTTACAAAGATTGCATTCCTTATTATATAAATGTTTATGTTCATGTTTAAAACTGATTTTAGAACTTGAACCTTCAAGTATGCAAACGGGTACACATACTTGAAATACCCGGACCAAGATTGAGTTACGCCAGTACGCAAACGGGTACGCGAACTTCAATTCACAGCAGAAAATCTCGGAGTTGAACCTGTACGCCAGTACACAAACGTGTACGCATACTTAGGTTCCCGGATTTCTCAAACCAACAGGTACGCAAACGGGTGCGCAAACTATGGTTCCCGGACATGGATTACATATGTGCAAGAGTGCACAACATGACATATCCAATAATGGTTAAGTGTTCTAAACTCTTATTTCAATCATTGAAACTTTCTTAGAGGATGACAATAGCCGTTTTCACACACTATTAGCATCAAAGCAATTTTAAGTTATTGAAATAATCATTACGAAACATTCCAAGACAACACCAAATGATTGCATCACACAAACCATATAAGATGTACTCGGCAATTTTCTCATTATATAAGATGAACTTGGTCGAACAGAAAGCTTGCCAACACATATTTCGAGAAATATGTAAGCGAGATAAACTCAGCTCGAAATCTCAAATGTGTATATAGAAAGTATATCGTCATACGACTTATGTCTCAATATAGGAGATAGAATATCAATAGACTTTCCAAGTGATAGATGAGTTTAAGTCTCCACATACCTTTTGTTGATGAAGTTCCACAATCTCCCCTTAGTATTTCTTTGTCTTCAGATGATGAACGTCGTGAAAACTAAGCTCAACTATACAATCTACGTCCTAGTCCGAGACATCTATAAATATGCTAGAAATCAAGACTTATAGTTTTGATCACTAACATTGACAAACATGCTTGAGATAGCAACACATGCGAGTTTGACCGAGCAGTGCTCTAACAAATACTGTCTAATTTGTCGATCTAAAATTAAACCCATGTTCATATTCTTTCGCATCATCTTGGTCTTGGTCTTTCTTTTTTTCCTTAATGGATGTTTTTGAAGTTGTTCCTGCAGAAGTGTTGTGTGATTTTCATCCTCTTCCAGCTTTTGTTTATGATGATTTCTCAAAACTTAATATGGACTTTGTAATTGGCAGGTGTGTCTAAGAGAGAAAGGGAGCTTGTGTACCACGTTATCGCCTAATTCCTAATAAAACATAGCTATGGGATACATACAACTCCTGATTCTCTTAATTACGTTATCAAGCACGAGCTCAAGCACTGATTTTTTTTTTCCGTCTCATTGTTCTTTTATTTATTAAAGAATGACATTTTCTTATCTAAATTTCTTATCAAAAAATCTTTTTATTGTATATTCCTTGCTTTTTGCTTGCAACCACTGTAAGCACTTAATGGTGGCGTCGCCTTGGAGGAACATATAATGCTAGCCTTCACCAATTGTGTGATGTTTTCATTCTTCAAGAAAGGCCGAAGAGCTCATCAAGGGAGCTTTAGATGTGGTTTTTTTTTTATAAATATTTGTTCATGTAATGAATTTAACAATACAATATGTAAATCGAACATGTTATTAGTAAAATGTAGCAGAGTGTTTGGTACAATATCTTTTTGATATACCCTCATGTTATTAAATCATGTTATTAATTAACAAAAAAATCCAAGTGTAGTTTCTATCTTAGAGCACAAGGTATTTACCATGCAATTGTGGGTTCCAATCCCACAAATGGCATACTAATTTCAATAGTACTAGTGTATAGGTGTACATGTGAAAAAGATGTATTATTAGATTTTTCAAGGCGCTCTAAAGGGTCTTTTTTTTTTAATAATTGAAAGACTCAAGGTTGTATTATTAGATATGGTTTTTTTTTTTTTTATAAATATTTGTTCATGTAATAAATTTAACAATACAATATGTAAATTGAACATGTTATTAGTAAAATGTAGCAGAGTGTTTGGTACAATATCTTTTTGATATACCCTCATGTTATTAAATCATGTTATTAATTAACAAAAAAATCCAAGTGTAGTTGCTATCTTATCTCAAATAGTAGAGCACAAGGTATTTACCATGCAATTGTGGGTTCCAATACCAAAGATGGCATACTAATTTCAATAGAACTAGTGTATAGATGTACATGTGAAAAAGATGTATTATTAGATTTTTCAAGGCACTCTAAAGGCTCTCTCTCTTTTTTTTTTTAAATAATTGCAAGACCCAAGGTTATTATTCATTGAGCCAAATTTGGGATATGATGATGCCTTCATGTTTGTGTACTCTCTTCTGTTAATAAGCTCATTAAATTTTGGTGGTATGAATTGTAAGATGGACTGCTTAAAAGGATATTGAGTTAACTCCTTTTAGGTACTTACCCTTCCAGGACATACGATGTCCAACACTGAGTAGCTATGCCTGAAGGTGAAATAAGGAAATATCAGTTATTGTATTTTTTTTTTATGTCAATATTAGATGTTGCACTTTATATGCTAATTAAAACATGCATGAAGTTAATTTTTAGCTTCTAGTTACCAACACTCAATGATTCACACCTTTGATACTGTAAATTCTTTTTGGTAGCTTCCCCGGCTGATGCACCTAGTTGGATATTAAAAAAAATAGTGACTAATAAAAGAGAAGGCAACTCATAGATCGAGGTTTGGTCTCCTCTTCACGTTATCATTAGTAGCTATGTGAAACTTAATCACATTTCATAAGCCAGTAAACCATAGTTTTTTTGTAACTTTTACTCTAAAAGTTTTATTGGTGGGAAGTGGGAACATAAATCTACTATATATGGCAAGACTGTTTTTGTCCATAAATATTATCAGTTGATAAAATCATTCTGATAAAGTAATGAATCTCTTCCTAATGTGTGTTACAAGATCTGGGAAGTGTCTAATAGAACCTTCTTCTGCGTTAAAGGAGTAGAAATGGTGCAAATGTTCAACTTTATTAATGCACATGTTCTTTAGATTTTTTTATTTGGACTGAGTATGTATAGATTTTTTCAGAATACCATCGAATGCACTATAATTTCCAAAACTTCATATACCCGAACATATTTCTAGTTATTTGACTGATCCGAGTATGGTAGTTTTCTGATGTATTTAAAAGTTGTCTCCTGTTAGAAACTTTTGTCATCTTTAATTAAGCACAAGTAATATTTTATTGAATTCCATTAAGAGAACAAATATTTTTCGTCTCCTTAGGTGGTTTAGCCAAACAATTTACAAGAAATTGGGTCATTCGCAATTCTCATGTCTTGATGGTTCGTTATCAATGGTAGTCAATAAGATGGTGATTGATCAACCAACGACATTTGAGATTGGCTACGATTTGAACATGGTTTTTGAAATATTGACATAGAGTAGACTATCTAGAGTTGATATTCCATTGAGATTAAGCCTTTCTAACACTAAATTTTGGTTGGTAACTTAAAATTTCATTTATACTTTCGTCATGTCCAAGTTCTTTTAAACTATACATATTATATAGTTTGATTGCTAAAGAAATAGTTTGATTACTTAAGGGTGTTCAGAGCGTGCGACGAAAGAAACATAATTGAAATGAAATTAGTTGCAAGAATTAAGATTTAACAATAATAAACAACGTTCTTATTTGTTTAGCATTTTCATGTTACCTTGTAAGCATTTCCCGCAACTGAGCGAATTAGTACTCGTTATACTCTCGTTTATGACCATATGTTTTATCGTGCCTATCCCATGGAGGGAGATACAATCCAACATCGATTCCTCAAATTTTTGCAGCGGTAACAAATTCTTGAACGACATCTCACTTACCATCCTTCCAGGGACTACTTGCCACAGAATGATCAGTGTACTGTGAAGGCCATAAACAAAACCCATCATGGTGCTTCACAGTAATATTTACTAACGAAACTCTAGAATTAGCTGCCACATCCATCCACTGACTCGCATTCAGACCAGTTGGATTGAAAATCGATGGATCTTCTTTACCAGTTCCCTACTCTGAATTAGTAAAAGTATTAAGTCCAAAATGTAAGAACATTATAACTTCTCTTTGTTGTCATTTCAATTGAGTTGCAGAAGGCAACAGAAGGATTGGCAATGGTGGAGTTAGTGTATTTTCGTCGCTGCGTTTGTGCATGAAACCCATATTGAGATGAAAAATGTTATTACAGTAAAACCTCTTTGGAAGAATACTCCATATGGGGATAAACTCCATATAAGAATACAAATTTATGGTCCCAACTTGGGCCAGTTATATTTATGAATAAACTCTATATTGGAATAAGTCATAACTTTTTCTGGTCCCGTCTTAAGGAACCTACCTCCATATAGGAATAGTTGACATCATAATATAAATATATAGCCCTTGTCATACATCAAAGTTTAAGATGAAGAGATTCTTATAACCATATTACAAGTTGTTTTGCTTCAAAATGGATTTTTGATTTTTTGTGCACAACTTAATACGAATATCTTCATACTCATTTGATTTCATTTATTAATTTTGGATGTGATAATTGTGATATATGCGAATTATTTTATTACAAATTTTGTATATACATAAATATATAAAAAAATCTCCAATTAAATAGTTTTTGTGTATACTTATATACATTTTTGTGTTTCCTATGCATATGAATGAATATGCCTAAATACACATATGGAAAATTTTCTTTTGGTCTGTTCAAGTCAGACCAACATATAAGAATAACTTCCATATAAGAATTTTTTTTTGTGGTCGCTAGGATATTCTTATACAAAAGGTTTTATTGTAGTTGAAGATGCAAAATCATGAATCCTGTGAACCAGTTGAAGATATCATGATGACTCATCTCTGTCTCTCTAATCTCTACCGCGTTGTTCTTCCTACCCTTCTTATGTTTTTCTTTGTGGTTGGAGTGTAGGTTCACATGAATGTTCTGCTAAAAAATGTAGGAGTAAAAGAATCTTTTAAATGAAGCCAAGACAAGAAAGAAGTGGTACATAGGGTCTTTTGTAGCTTTGGAACTAGATGGCTGATTCTATTAACTATTATTGCAGTCATGCATATTGTTTGTGGATGTTATTTTAGATCACGGGTAGTTTCTTCCTATAAATGAATGAATGCAGTTTTCTATGGAATACAGACAACCTTTTTTCTTCTTTCTAAAGGAGATTGGAAGGTAAAAATAGACCCCCATGCATGTTAAAGTGTTGAATATTTTGGCAAATTCTATTAATGCTCAAGTTTGTTGCATAGTTGTTGAGAGTTTAACTTCATAACACTTAAAAGCTTAAAATAAGCAAAGATAATTGATGGTTATGTTAGAGCATCGCTCGGTCGAACTCGCATGCGTTGCTATCTCAATCTTGTTTGTCACAAAGGAATATTCCCGTCCCAATTTAATTGAGCTATTTAGTTTTAAATTTTGTCCCACAAATAAATGAGTTATCTCACTAATCACGAGGATATTTCTCTAAGACTATCCTTTTAATTGATTATTCTTACTATAAGAAATATGTACAATTTGATAGTCATGTTTATAATCGTTACGTAGGTGTTTTAAAATGTTTTTCAATGATATAAAGTTTACGAAAAATCGTGGTATAATTTAAGGGATTAAATCATTTCTAAGTTTTATAAAAAATACTTAAACATCTCATTTTCTCTTTGCCTTAATAATTGTGCAAACTGTAAATAACTCCATTAATTTGGGACGGAGGGAGTATTTTTGTATATATTCATTCGAAGTTTTATTTATCTAGGATAAGGTGATAGAAGTTTCTGACGACGGTGCTGCTTTTAGTTTTATAGGCCTTCAGGGTTTTTTTTTTTTTTTTTTTTATGGTGGGTTTAGATGTAGAATTTTAAAGGTGAAATTTATGGGTCCAGGGATTTGGTAGAATTATGTTTCCCTTTGTATGTTTGGTTACCCGAATCCTTGGAATCACGTTTCCTGCGGGATTCAGTTTTCCAGCAAATCCTCCATATGGAGTCCGACCCCTCCCCCCTAAGATTTGCTGGGAAACTTATCAAGGGATTTGTGGACCCACTTGTTTTTAACAAGGATTAATTGGGGGCCACAAAAAGTAATTGGGGGCCTCATAAAATTTATACCCACACCAAATATTATAGGGGGCTTCCAAAATGATGTTGAAAGTACCATTCTACCCTTCCCCTAAAAATTACCCTAAAATCCTATTAACATTAAACCGAGCCCCATTTCATTTTATCAGCCGATCCTTCTTCTTCTTCTCCTCTCCCCCTCCCTCTCAGTTCCTCCATTAAGTTTTCAACTGCAAAATTGCAGTTACAGATCCAGGGTTGTTAACCACGGTTTTTTATTGCTTAACGATTTTTGATATGCATGTTAATTGATGAAAAATCGCTAACCATTAGGGTGTAGTAGATAACGACCCTAAACCTGGTTTTCTGCCCTAGGATAGTGTCGTCCAAGAAATTCTAAATCGTTAACGATTCTTCTCGACGACATTTTTTAAATACGAACGACTATTTGTTTCAAAAGTAACGTGTTGTGTAACTCTCAATTCAAAGTAGCTCAAACCATATATTGGCCGAACAAATGAAAAATAGAATCAAGAAAGAGAGACGGGAGAATATGGGAGCTGGACTCCCTTATTATTATTAAGCATATGTTCTTATTGCAAAGTACATCCATGGTTGAGAACTGGATATTTATAGTCCACTAAGTCGGTAAGATTAATGACACGCATGTGCATAGAAAAGTTAGGAAAACTTAAAGATTAAGGCTCCTCAGTTGATCCTTATCAGTTAAGAGGCGGCTGATTTGTCTGGATTTCTCTCGATCCTGCTTTGTTTGACGATCCCTTTATGAAACTAACGATTCTATATGATGCAAAATTTGTTCCATGTTCAAAAAATAGGAAGGGTCGTCAGTATATAGGAATGCCAAATTAACGACCCTAAGAGTAACATCTTCAGAGAGTAAAAAGTTTTAGAGTCGTTGGGTTCTAAACATAATAAGCTAACGACTCTATGTGACCTAACTAGCTGGAGTCCTCAATTATATCACACTTAGTTGACGATTTTTCATAACCTGCAAAAGTTGCAGGTTTAAGTCGTCAAAGGTTGTGTCAAGTAATTGACGACTCCTTAGAGTCGTTCGTTTATTACCCTCTCAACTTAACGACTCTAACACTGAGTACTTCCATAGTGACCATCAATCGATCGCTTGGAGCACCACTCATGCGATTTGAAGAGTATAGGAAGTTTACCTGATTGTTTAGAGCTTTGGGTTCTTCATTTTGAGTATTCCATCATTTTGAGCAAAATGATCTTCATTTGCAACCATTTTAACCTAAATTTTCCCCCAAAACTCACTTTCTTCCTCTCTATCCAACACAAAAACACAAATTTTCTATTATCTAAACTAATTAACAACTAATCTAACTTAACTAATCAACAAAATTAACACTAATGGTTTGGGGTAGTTTAACCATTTCAAAAAATTCGGATAAGGGGTAGCCCCAAAATGCTATTGGGAGACCAACTGGTGAGGCCCCCAATTATTTTTTGTGGCCCCCCATTTTTTTTGCTTTTTTAACTCTAAATTCCATATATATGCAATTTTAAGATTTGAGGGTAATGCCAAACGGTACAAAAACTTTAATACAAAAAAACTCTATAAATCCTAGGAATTTTAGTTGAGTTACCAAACACACAAGGAATTTACATGAATCCCAAAATTTATAATCTCATGGGATTATAAATTCCTGGAAACGGTGAATTCTGCAAACAAACCCACCATTAATGTTTATCTGTGTTTGGGGTTCTTAACAACTTTAAAATTCATTGAACCAAAATGGCAAAATCTATCAAAGGAACGGATTTACAAACTGCATATACATGCGACAGAAGATGATCACACTGTTGTTTGGAGACATGACAGGAGGTGTGATCATTCTAGGAAGGTTATTGACAATTTCTTTGTACGGGTTTCTTTTCCCAACATGCATGCTAACAGGCAGCTAACCCCCAACAACCATAAATAATGGGAATAAGAAAATTGTGACCTAATTCCTTATTCCCATGAAAAGCGACTGAATATCCGGTGTACACCATGACCCTTAGACCAAGCACTATGGTGCTTGACATCCCTTCCCTATCCCTCAAATATAGGGAAGGGATAGCACAAGGAAGGCAACATTACTATGGTGCCCTTTCTTCTCTTTCCTACACAATACGGATACTCAGTAGCCGTATGAATAGTGCCGTACGGATACTCAGTTGCCGTATTTTTTGTACCCAGTTTTTTTTTTTTCAACAGGAATATATTTGTCTAGGTAAAAAAAGATATTTTAGAGTAAAAAAAAAACAATATATAATAGGTAAAAATGAGATATAATAAGTAAAAAAAGAGTTTTAGTAAAAAAAAAAAGTGAATAAGGAAAGTTTTAAGCTAAAACTTTAAAAACCAGATACGGCTACTTAGTAGCCGTGTAAAATGCTATGGCTACTGAGTAGCCGTAAAGTGTAAATTCATACGGCAACTAAATAGTCGTATGATTTCCCTTCCCTACTACCTGGATCAGATGTGATCCACCTTGTAGAGAAAGTGAGGGATATCCCTACACATGTAGGGCTGTGGAAGACCATAGTGGTTGCGTTTTTGGATTTTCCCCTACATATGAGGGATATGGTAGGGCAAATGGGCACCATAGTGCCTGGCCTTGGGAAATGAGTTAAAATCCGAAAATGATCTGTGGCTCCCAAAAATGCTACTCCCATTGCTCCCCAGCTTATTTGGCGTCCTGGTCAGATTTTCTTCCATAAAAAAAATATCCAAGTCACGTATATAGAGAACTAGATACTAACCCGTGCTTCGCACCGGGAATACGGTCTAAACTTTTACAGAGAATAAGGATCTGAATGGAAAATAGAACCATGAGTACAACATTACACCAAAGGGAAAGAAGAAAGGGCTTAGGAGGCCTCATTCATGCATATATATGGAGAGGGTTATTGGGGCAAGCAAACAAAGGGATTTGCACTCGTAATGCATTGCATATAACGTTGACAACTTGACATCGCAATTTTTTCATTAGATAGATTCTTTTTTTTAATTTCTTTGAGTACAATATTTATACATTGGGTATATTTCCAAACTAAACATATAAGTAAGTATATTTGCCAATACAGCAGTTACGCAAGTTTTAAAGTTCTTGTCGGACCAACCATGTAAATAATGCATTAAGTAGACCAGCGAATTATTTAATATCTCTACAAAGAATCATATTTTTATCGGTCGCTTTGAGTTGGATTTGAGATCTTGGGTGGATGTTTTTTAAGTTCTCTTGGATATTGTTTATTTGTCCTCTTTTGGTGACCGATTCCTTATTCGGTCTCCTTTTTTTGTTTCGGTTGTATTTATTGGGTTGAGGTACCCCCTTAAGTACCTCTTTTTCAATGAATCTTTTCCTATTAACCGATCAAAAAAAAAAACATAGCTTGGGATGCGATCTATTGGCTCCTATCTACTACCTTTACAAAGAGTTATAGCTTGAAGTGCGAGTGCTATCCATTACTCTTAGGGAGGAAAATAGACCCAACCTCTGGTGAAGTCTGTCCACTTTCATAATTTTTCACCACACCGGGATTTCAAAGTGTCAGAAAAACAATTCCAACATCCAAATCGGATATAGTTCCCACTGAAGTCGTAGCACTTCTGGCCGTGGAGAGGTATAACAGGTTAGCAGCGTGATCTTAAGAGCAACTTTACTAACAAAATCCCCAGTTCAGACATCCTTGTGTAATTATATTGCACCAATAAAACAAAAAAGAAGTACATAAATTGCAACACTGATTATCGATCATAAGAAACAACTAATAGAAGAAAGATTACCAAACATGTCTGATGGTGTTACTCGTAGACGACAACTCTAATCAGTAGGCTGTGATAGCCGGAACATTTCAAAATCTCAGACCAAAATTGAAATCTGCGAGCTATACCGGGTCACTGTAAGAAACTTTTCCAATCAAAACATTTCAAAATGCGAACCTAACAAACCAAACTATTGCATTATATAGAAATTGTCATAAAATGCTTATTGATTCGTACAGTAAGGAAATGAGGGGAAAAAAAATCAAATATTAGTTAAGCATGGAATCATACTTACTCTGCTCAATTTGAGAGAATTATAAGTTAACTGCAAACAAATAAAGAAGTAAAAGTTTATTAGTATAGTTGAAAGATACAGAAAGGACCTTATTTCATTTTCTATTGCGGCTAATGATCAAAGAGGGGAAGAACAGACTAATCAATTGGCACTAAGTTTGTTGGTTCCATCAATTGGAGCAGGTCTAATGAACCTGTAGTAAACTACAACGTTCATGTTTGCTCTGCAAATTTTCAGCACCCAAGGTGGGAACATCCAACTCATCACTTGTTATTTAGCTGAAACATTGTAATGCAATAAAAAAATCTCATCAAAAACATGGAGGAAAACATATATGCATGTAAGAAAGAACTGGGTGGTTACATACACGTAATTCTATATATGTAACACACATGAACTCGAGGCTCTATTGAGATAATAGACCTATCCCAATGAGAACATCACTCAAAATCAGAAGCCTAGTGGACTCTTTTTATCCATGAAGCAATATTGCATACCCTTCCTCACGTTATCAGCGAAGTGGACTCCTTCTCTAAACTGCATAATAATCAAGGAAGGAACTCAAAACTGACATACACAAATTAACATAATCCAAATGATATCAAAATCTTAGCAAAGATATTTTATATGTATCAGACTGAATCAAACAATGACACAAACATGTTAAAGTCATTAGAGGAATGCACCATAATTGGAAATTGAAACATCAAAATCTGGTTTCCATTTTCAGGTAAGTATCAAAATTGAATCAACACAAAATGAATTCATGAATTGCATGTTATATACCATTTATATCCAAAATTAACTACAAAATTAAATCACAAAGCAAGAAAACCCAAAAGGGTACATAACTTTTTATTCGGAAAACATGTATTTGCATGTTTTCCTTCCTGGTACAGTCTTCACTGGTTCGTACTGAATTTATTGACCCATCACTTGGATCCCAAAATGGAAACCCATTTTTGCTGATTTGTTGAATGAATGGAATTGCACAGACACAAAACCAAATCAAACCTAAAACTGAAACTTGAAATCATCAACAAAAAAGAAGAAGAAATAATTACCTAAATTTTATCATTAACATTCTCCATTGTTTCACAACTGAGAACCACAACAGTGTCCTCACTGCTTCACATGTTGATTAGTTACGAAAGAAAAGAAAACGGGGGTTCTGCAAGAATTAACAAAAAAAAAAATCGTCTTGCAATGAACGATGAAAAGACTAAAAAAGAAAATAAAAGAAGTAAGTTATGAAAGGGAGTGGGTAAGTTTCAAAATTTGTGGTGAAGTGGTAGAGGAAGCGGGGGTTGGTTTTAGTGGAAATACAGAAGTGGGATAAGTATTTAACTGGAAATGTAATTTTATGTGGGGCCAGAATGAATAAGAGAGCAGAATTGCTAAATACTTAAATTAGAGTTGTCCACGTAGGATTTTGGTGGGGCCAAAATGAATGAGAATTCACTATTGAGTTTCAATTATCATCTTGTTAGATAGATTAGATTAGTCTTTTCCTTCCATTTTGTTCGTCTTCCTCTCCCTGTTCCATAGTGGATGAATATTTGATTTACAACAAAACTAGCGTTTACCATTAGTTAGGGCATTTAATTTCTTTAATTTCTTCATGACAATATGAAAATATAATTGATTTTAAGTGATTACATTTATTCAATTTCTTATTTCTTGAATCAGTTAAAGGTTTGTGGAAATTCAGGTTTTAGAGTTTTAGCACAATTCTTAGGATGTAATGTTTTGATATTTAAATGATGATTACAAACTGAAAGTAGGAAAAAATAAAATTAGGTTAGGGATTGATGGACACAAAATTTAAAAACCATTTCTCTATTTTGTTTTATTCTTTTTCATATACTAGCTATGATCCGATAAGGTTATATACTTGATAGAATTTGATCCTTTGTTATGATGAGTGTTTCTAGATTCATAAGGTTTCTTTAATTTAACTTCTAGCTTTTTTCTGTTTTATTTTGTGTTAATGTATCTACTGATAAGCATGTAAAATCTTTGTACGATTTGGAATGATTTGTTCTGAATTCTATTAATCAACGAACCGGTAAAAAACGATAAAAAGATAACGAGAAGAAGACGACCACGATTTTTTCGCGGGAGAGTTGTTTTTTTGTGCGTTTGGCCCATTCAAATTCCACTAGTGTACTCCAACTAATGTTGGGAGCACGATTTTTTCGCGGGAGAGTTGTTTTTTTGTGCGTTTGGCCCATTCAAATTCCACGTGTACTCCAACTAATGTTGGGAGCAGCGGGAGTACGAAAACCGGGAGTACGAAAACTGGGAGTCACAAATCACGGTTGTTAAAAATTGGTGGTAGGATCGACTAGTCAATACACCCTTAGGTTGTTGGAAAACAGTTCAAATAGGACGACTTGCACATTCTGCATTCTAGCATGGTGGCATGCAGGGACAGATCGATGACTGAATTTTTTGTTTCTAGGCAAGGGCTAATAGCTTTAGCCAAACATAATCTTTAGGAAAAACATTTTTTTTGAACGATTTTTCAGGCACCATGGTTTTTTTTTTCTGGGGGACCATTAAGTTATTAGGCCCGTATGGTTTAGGGATAATGGATTTCCTCGTAAGAGCAAATGATTTAATTGTCCCTTTACTTAATTAAGCTATTTTTATTATTTTTTTAGTGATTTATTATTTTTATCACATTTTTTTGTTAATGTTTTCTTTTTTTAACTTGTTGATTTTCAATAACTCTTTTTTATATTAATAAATAATATAAATCGGCTAAATGACTAGAACTTGATCATTAAAGATTGCCCTAAACAGGGATATGCCTTCAATGTCAACCCAAATCACCAACACAATAAGAGATACATAGGAACTAAAATTGAAAACTTGGAAAGAAGGACTGGCTTTTGTTGCCTCATGAAAAACCTTGTCAGGGAAAACACATTGTGGTAAACCCTTGGCTAAGGAAAAGAGTGCAACGCCCAAAGTCCATAAAACTATTGCAAAACTACCTCGAAAGATAAAATTATATTTATAATTCCTCAAGTTCATTGAAAATCTTCGTTCTCCATCGGTACCCAATGAGCTGTCTTCTAATGCTGGTCGTATGTATGTCTCCACAAGCAAGTTGTGGAAGATGAGTGTCTTCACTCACGATAAAACTATCAATGTATGGTCCTGAGTCCTTCTACCAATAGCAATATTAACAGAAGTGTCGTGATGGCTTGTATAAGATAAATAATTCGTCCTCTTGGAAATTGTAGATGCCCCTTTTAAACTTTTCTGCAATCAGCAACTTATAAAATGAGAAATGTATCTCCAAAGAAATACAAGTAAAAAAGTCACGGTTTATAAAACCGGACACAGACAATACATAACGAACATTGATTTCAACATCATGTTATTTCACAGGATCAGTCATATTTTTTTGAAAGGAAGAATTACCAATGGCTACACTAAATACTACAAGGGTTATTTAACGTTTGGTAGTCAACATTTGACTAATCTTTATTTTGTTTTTACTAAATGTCCAACTACCTAGCTTTGACATATTTTTTTCCTTAAACTATCAAATATACCTTTCTTTTTATAATTATATTAAAAAAATATTAAATGGGTTGGTACTTTTTAAATAAAAACATTAATGACCTAATTTTGGATTCTTAATAAAAGTTTAGATTTGACCGTTGAAGTCAACATTAATAATTTTAATTTGACTAATCTTTATTTTGTTTTTACTAATTTCTATTAAAATATTATCTAATTTTACGAATTTACCCTTAAAACCATTATATTCTACCCATCTCCTGCTTCGTTGTTTATTTTCTTACTCGATCTTCTCAATCCCCTACTGGCCATTTTACATGGATCATCCCACAATTTATTGGCCGACTTTAGGAGGCCTTCTATAGGGTGACAAAATGGATTTTGTCCGTCACACTATCATGGTCCTCAAAATTGAGTTTCAAAATAAAATTTAATTTTTCAAAATTGATCGATTCTCGATCGATTTTCTTCATATTTTTTTTGCAGTAGACAGATTAATTATCCTATATCTCAAAAATTTGAAAGAAATTTCGAACATTATCGTTCCTGATTAAAAAATTTCCAGATTGAAATTTGATCAAATTGGCAAAATCAGAAATCAAATTGAGTAAATCAGAACCATTTATACCAATTTTCTAAGAGATAACGAATTCAATCATACCCATTCACTAATTTTATTTTATCTATTACACATCCAAATGACAGGGTGTATGATTTCTAGAAAAACAATGATGGATCAATCAATCAAAAAAAAAAAACAACCAGAGGATCAATAAGAAAGAACAGAGTTGGTCCACTCAGTAACCGAATCACTTACACACTCAGTGAGTCACCACTCTTCTCAAAAACAAGTTCTTCTCCTCACAGTACATATATCCTCAAAAACCGAACACCATTCATAATCCATCTCGAAAAATTAGAAATGAAAAAAAAAAGTTGTCGTTGTTAACAGAAGCAGAAGAAAGAAGAATGCGAAGGGAAAACCCAACACTCTTTTTGTTTATTTAGGCTACCAAATCACCAAAATGCCCTTCTTGTTTTTCCAACAAGTGCGTAACATGCGTACAACATCTGACAAATGCCTTCAAGATTAAGGCACCCTGATATTTGATATAGGACGTTTGAGCGTTGTTTTTTTATTTTTAACAGAAGGATAGATAACGAAAAAAAATTGGGGGCCACAAAAACTAATTGGGGGCCTCACCAGTTGGTCTCCCAATAGCATTTTGTTGCTTCCCCTTATCCAAAATTTTCAAAATGCCTAAACTACCCCCAAAATAATTAGTGTTAATTGAGTTGAGTAGGTTAGATTAGTTGTTAATTTGTTAAGTTTGATTAAATCAATTTTTGGGTAAAAATTAAGATTATAATTTATTTATTTTTTTTGTTGGATAGAGAGGAAGAAAGTGAGTTTTGGGGGAAAATTTAGGTTATTTGAAATGAGTGATTGTAGTGGAGGAAATGAGGTGAGTGAAGATTCAACCAACATACATGATTGTATTGATGGTGAGATTGTCTCATCTAATCCTATGGATTGGATGTTTGATGAAGAGATGTTAATAGAGGAAGCTTTGATAAATGATGCAAATGAAGATCCTATTGCTCAAAATGAAGGAACCAATCCTCCATATGAAGAACCCGGAGCTCAAAACAATCAGGTAAACGTCCTATACTCTTCAAATTGCAAGAATGGTACTCCAAGTGGTCCATTCATGGACACCATGCAACTACTCAGAGTGAGGGTCGTTTGGTCGGGAGTATAATAAACTAACGACCTTTAATAGTCGTCAGGTATTTCTGACATCCATAAACGACTCTCATTTTCAGCATGAAAAATCGTCATTCATGTTCGAACAAACTGATGACTCTAAGATGCCCCTATGAAAAATCGTCAAACAACTTTGAAAATATTGACGACTTTTGTTTTTTAGGTCATCTAGAGTCGTTTACTCAATATATTTATAACCCAACGACTAAAATACATTTTACTCTCTGTAGCTATCACTCTAAGGGTCGTTAGTTTAACAGTACTATAAACGCATGACCCTTTCATTATGATTGAGAGTCGTTGTTACGTACGTCTCTAATATTGACGACTCATATATAAATATTTTTTTTTTTATCGTTTCTGATTTCATAGCAACATTTTATTGAATCCTAAAAGTCATACATCTTTCATAGGGTTAAACACAATACATGATAACGATGCACTTCAACACTCATTCAAAAAGCATGTAATTATACATGGTTCCATGGAAGATAAAGTAGCAATCGTGTAACTCAAAATTTTTCCCATGCAGTACCTCGTAGTATGCATACTCCTTCTTCATCTGAAAACGCAAACACAAACATACTTAGTATCTATCTATCAAAGCTTTGGATAAGTTTTACCTCTTGTTTAAATACTTACTCTTATAGTATTCATCATATCCGGAAAGACTTCCCTTATCGCCGTAAATTCTCTTTTCAAAACATCACACTAGAATTTTATGGCTTTGAAGCGTTCCTTGACTTGTTTCAAAGACCTTGAGTTCCGATTTCCGTCCAACGCCACAAAAACGATGAATATGCGGTTCCACCAAGCATCCGATATTTCATCAATGTCTTTGTCTAGACTTTCAAAGTGGGTTGTTACTGTTTTCCAAGCTCTTATAATGGCACAGTTCTCTTCGGAAGTATAGGGAGTCATTGTGTTTCTCTTATTTTCCTCTTGAATGATGAATAAATGAGAAGGAGGAGAGAAGGTTGATAATTATGGTGTTGGAAATGAAGAATGATGAATATCCCAGAAGGAGAAGAGAAGGTTGATAATTATGGTGTTGGTAATGAAGAGGTGAGATATGGGTCTGTTTTATAGAGTTCAATGAGCCAACTGCCTCAACCACATTTGGTAGAGTTCAATTCCCCAATAAATTCTGGTAGTATCTTAGGTCGTTAATATTTAAAATTTTAAACCAAACGACTCTTAGAGTCTGTCTATTAGGTCGTCCAGTTGGACATATATAAGTGAACGACTTTATAAGAAAACTTGGCAGAATGGTATATATGTGTTACTCCGTAGTCGTTAGTCTTTGTTTGGAGTCGTTAAATATACCTAATGTGTCGGCAACCAACTTTTTAGCAGATCGACGACTCTTTTTCAATGCTCATATTTGTTTCACAAAGGTCGTTAATCTGCAAAATATTGGTTGACGATTTTGTATGGTGTCGGCCACCTTCTTAATATTGGTTGACGACCCTTATTTGGGATATTTTGTTGAACTAGTGTATTATTGAATTGAAAAAAACGTACATGTGTTATGAAATAAAACATAAGGGAAAGACATATAATAGTTTAGTACATTGCGCTAGTTCAATAAGGAGAATATATACGAGATTAATTATATTCGGCGAATTGCCATTCAACTTCTTCCAAGAGAGTGTAGCAGTCCTCGTGCAAAAACTCATTGTCGTACCTTAATTCGTATTGGGTCCGACCCATAGAATACTGGAAAAACAATTATTTTTCTATGTTAGTGTTGTTGAATAATAAAAACCAAATTAATAATTTATGATCAACAACATATTGATTCACAAACTTACTCTTCTCATGCGGTCTTCGCTTGGCATAACGTCCTTTCGAGCTTTCAATTCGTTTCTCAGCAATACACAGTCATTGTATAAATCAGCATACCTTTCAATTAGTTGATTCTACTACCCGTAGTCTGATCAATCCTTATCACTCGACCGTGGGAAAACCCTTCATACCATGACATGTAATCCCCGGTTACCTCATGACCTTCATTAACAGTCTCCCACCAAGAGATTTCTACCCTACTAATATCCAAATGCCTATTATTCCAATGCTCAGTCTTAGGCTTGGGTTCATAAGCAACAACCAAAGCCTTTTTCTCCGCCTTGCATTTCTTTAATTTATATTTGAAAAGTGGTACATAATCGTCATCGGGTGAATCTTGAATGTACCCAAGCTGACGCATTACTCTATACGGATTGTACATTGAATACCCATAAGGGTAAAACAGAGGGCCATGGTAATATGCAAGATCTTGCAATCCTTGTACTCTAACCTCCTTATAGGGATCAAAGGTTACCTCTTTGGCTGTCATGTTGTCCAATTTTTGGCGCATGGCTAGCAACTTCTGCGCTTCCTCCTTATCCTGAGCTCCAGTGTACTTGTATCGGGTTCCTCTTGGTTTAGTATTGTTCCATGTTGGATCAAATATGATGTCTTCGTCGCCTTTGATCAATGAGGGGAAATGCTCGTAAATCCACACCTGAAACAACATCAAAACAATAAAAATAATGTCAAATCTAAAAATTTAGAACAACAAAAATTACGAACAACGAACATATTTGATAACTCAAATTACCTAAAGTAAAGCCAAATTCCCGTTCATTTGAGAAGTTCTTTCCGGGATGCCTTTGCTAGTTGAGCGTTCAAATGTGCTACTATGGCAGTCCCCCCACGAATACTTACTCACCTCATCCAAGGGATCCAAAAGTTGAAGAAGGTTGACGCTGACTCTGTTTCCTTTGATATCGGGAAATATAACCGAAGCAAGGACATACAACAAGTATGCGGCTGCCGTCGCACGAACTTCTAAATCAGACAGTCGTTTTATTGTCACCGTCCTTCGCAAGTGACCCCGCATACATCTTTCTAATCTCAACAAGTTTAAACTCTTTCTTTGGGTACTTCTTTCCCATCACAAAGAGGCCACGCGTCTTCTTTTCATCCCATCCAAACAACTTCTCCGTCAATGCATACATTTTTTCCCACTCTAGGCTTTTCTTGAACTTGTCTTCCGTGGATTTTCCCTCAATGTGCAATCCTAGAATCTGTTCGGCGTCTTCGGGAATCAATGCCATCTCACCAAATGGGAATTTAAATTTATCGACTTCGCCGTAAAACCTCTCATTAAAACATGACACTGCAGCCTTGTCATATGCAATCACAGAGTTTTCAACGGCAGCATACAAACCTGAGTTTTCAACGATGGCTCTCACTCTTGGACATTCACCTGCTAGGGGCCATATTTTCATCTTTGCATAAGAAGATTGGTGTCTAAAAAGACGTGTCGCATTCTTATGATCTTACGAAACACAAACAAATAGAACTAAAACATAAGAAATTAAATATCAACAAATCAAATGAAAAGCAAAGTTGAGAATGTTACAATTGTCTCATTGATGGTACGGGCCCACGAGCTATCATATCCGAATAGAACTTTGTCGCCATCTTTAGGTTCACTCTCGGCTTTCCCTTTAGGGTAGACGAGTAAGCTGCAAACGTGTGGGTGGAATGTGTCGCGCGCTTGGTTTAATTGGGACTTTCTTCTTCGGCTGTGGTTGTGGCTCCTCCTCCTCCTCCTCCTCCTCATCATCATCGTCACTGTTACTACCATCATTTACTTCCTTACCATTTCGCTCATTACCATCATCCTCATCATCCTATTCATCACTGTTACCACCACCATTTCCATCCTCATCCTCATCCTCATTATTACCTTGATCCCCCTCTTCCTCAATCTCTGGCACCTCATTAACACCATTCAATCCATCACCACCATTCCCTCCATCACCACCATTACCTTGATCACCATCCTCCTCATCATCAAAAGCTGCATATTGACCTACTAAATGAAGTTCTTCATGTTCCGCGACTTCTTCTTCTTCGTCGCTTGGGGTTGTATATATAACAGCAGATGTTGAAGACGACGACAGAGGGGAATCAACACAGGGTTCTCTAGGTTCGCGGATAATTAAGGCTACCTCACTCGGTATTTTTCCTCATAATCGACCTGCATTCAAGTATTTTTGGTTGCGGGGAGGTCTGGATGGAGGAGTAATCAAGACATTCTTATCCTTTTTATTCTTGTTACTGAAAGGCCAACAACAAAAATATGTAAGAGTCGTGCAAAGTTGAGATTATAAAAACAAACGACTCTAACAAAAAACATACGACTAAAACAAAAAACAAACGATTCTAAGCAAAAAAAACGACTCTTTTTATATGCCTAACGATTTTCAGTTAATTCTAAACGATTTAAGCAAATTTTTTGAACGACTCTTCCTATTTTTAAGGCAGTAGAACAACATATGGGTGGTGTAGAGTCGTTCAGTTAGATAGTTGGTCGTCCACAAAAATCGTTAACCTAATCATACTATGTGGACGACTTTTTCATTTATTGGAACAGAGTGGGGCTTTGGAAAATTACGGGGTCGTTCATTTGTAGAAACAGTCGTCCAAATATATTGCACAGGGGTCGTTTTCACCTAAAATCGTTAACATAATACAATTGGTTAATGATTCAAGCAAAGTTAAAAAAAAATCAGCAAGAATCGTTCACTCCACCACACTCATGGTTGACGATTTCTCCAAAGTAAAACAGGCATATCAAAAATCGTTTACCAAACATGAAAAATCGTTAACCATTGATGATAAATCGTTAGATATTCAAACTTCGTGATTAACGACTTCCGATCTGAGAAATCAATTTCTCCGATTCAAACCCTAATTTTGAGCAGAACATCAAATTCAACTAAAACCCAAGTTAGAATAGGGTGTTTTAAAGGACATACCTTCTAATTGGAGCCATTTGTTTGTCCGGAGGTTTTGATTTCTTACTTGAACTCGAACACTCCTTCGCTGCTTTGACGGTATCAACGAGATTGACAATTTGACTAGCTAGTCTCGCAGTCTGCTTAGTACGTGCCATGTTTGTAGAAGAAGTTAATCGTCGATTAAAGTTTTCGCATCGACGATGAATCGGATGAATTTTTTTTCCTAAATATCGTTAATGGAAGAACTGAGAGGGAGGGGAGAGGAGAAGAAGAAGAAGGGTCGGCTAGCTAAAATGAAATGGGGCTTGGTTTAAAGTTAATAGGATTTTAAGATAATTTTTAGGGGAAGGGTATAATAGTACTTTCAACCTTATTTTGGAAGCCCCCTAAAATTTTGGGAGTGGGTATAAATTTTGGGAGGCCCTCAATTATTATTTTAGGCCCCCAATTAATCTTTGATAGATAACTACGGACAGGCTAAGCACCTGCCGTGGACAATTTTTTACAAACGCTTCAATGTCTGAAATAAAACTCTCGACTCAAAATTCTGGGTGCTTGAGTGATATTGAGCGAGCATGTCTTTAAGTTCTGGCAACCACACCTGCCTTAGATTATTACATTCAAACCTGAGCATTGTAATTGTGCATAAATGAATAAAAGCACACTAGTAATTCTAACTTCCAAGGATTTTTGTACTCTGTGTCATTTTTGGCCGAGTCTTTGATTGCTTTTAATTAAAAATAAAAATGACATTATAAGGGAATTGATTAGGTAACAAAGTTCCGTTCCTAATAAGTAAACTAGAGATGGTCTTAGAATACCAAATTTAGTTTAACTCTGGCTCGAGTTAGATGGTCCTGATATACGAAAATTAGTGAAAAGCTGACTCGAATTAGATGAAATTTGTAGTCGGCCTTACTGCTGCAGCAGTCACCTAGTTTAGAATCTGAAATAGAAAAGACCCAACATTTCGTGTCTTTCTCAATATTTTAACCACTTTTAATCTTCTTCAACCTCCATCGCTTATCATCACCATCAATGCCGGACCCCATGCACTAGAATCAGTTGCAAAGAAGAAAGTTCAGTTGGAACTTTAAAACAAACATGTTATGGGCAAATAATTTTTGATGGGGGACCGAAATCCCATCAGTACATCACCATTTCATTAAAACCAATTCTAATCATACACAATCAAATCAACATTATCATTAGTACATCATTATTTATTTATAACCAATTTGAATCATACATAACCAAATCCACATTACCATCAGTATATCACCATTTCCTTCTCTGTCTCTGCCTCTTCTATTAATCCTTTCTTCTGCTACTTTCTTTAATGTTTCTATTGATCCAGCTGTTATAGAATCTAGCTAGGGTGCCTGCCGAATTTGATTTCCCTTAAATAAATCTTTGTAGAAGAAGCGGAATTTGGGGTTTTTTCATTATTGAATGGTTTTTCTAGGAAATTTGGATCAGGAGCAGTAGGGGATTTACTTTGATTTCCTAACAATACCGTGGATTCGTGGAACTTCATCTTACTATATCTTCTTCTCTCGATGAAGAAGAACGAGTCATCTTATTTCTTCTGAATTCGGATTAAAGGGGATGGAAAAAACATTTCTCTACTCCAACCAAAACACCCGGTTTAACCTTTTCTTTTTTGTTTTTCTTTCCTTCGGATTTTTTCTTAAAAGTCAATGTTTCCGTTGTCTTTGCATCAATGGTGGTGTGAGAGTGACCAAAAGATGGGAGAGGAGAAATCTGGAAATCTAGGGTTTTCATTAGGGATATTATGGTAACTTTATATATATTTTGAATAAAAATTTGTTAAAAGAAAAAAATATCTGGTCAATCGGTGATTTCAACAGTCAACGGCAGGTCAAGGTACCAACCCTTAATATTTTAAATATTGGGTACCAAAGCTAGGTGTTGGACATTTGCTGGGTACCAAACGTTAAATAACCCATACTACAATACTCAGAAGATAAGGAAGCATTAAGACAAAATATAAATGAAAAATCGAAAAATTAGCAGAAAACCTGTACAAAAACCTTAAATGATAAGACAATTAACTATTGATTTTGATTTTGATTTATTAAGTATATCTAAGATTCCTAAGCTAAAGGACCAGACGATGAATTAACACTTCTAAAAATCTAGACAAATTCTTAATAATGCCGAAACAGGAAACAACCAAACTAAGGTATGCTTAATTCAGAGGCAAAACTAATGAACTTAAATAATAATCTTTTGAAAAAGAAATTGTTAACTTAGTATGAATAATTTGATAATCTTTAAGAATTAAAAAAGAAAATGGCCCCTGAATTAGCCCAAAGCACAATTTTGTTTGATGCTTTTTTGCTAGTGAATTTGAAATGAATTCATCCTGCACCATAGCCGTGACCACATCTTTACTAAATAAGTTTGTTCTAAAAGACTAAAGAAATAAACAGAGAAATTTATAAACAATTGAAAATTATTCTTTGAAATAGATTTCCGAGAGAGTATAAAAAAAAAAACAAGGGTCGAGAAGCAGCTTGCCATTGGGTTTTTTCAGGGTTAGCGGAGCACATGTGTAGAACTAAGATTCCATTAGGCATAGATGTTACGAAGAAAAACCAAAATAAAGACTCAACTATCAAATCTAACTTGCTTACAACTTTAAAACAATTCAGTTCAAATCTAGGCCAAGGTCAGAAAATAGGGAAGGCCCTACAGAAAACTCTAAGGGTGTAGACTAGGACTTAGAGAACCAAAGAGCCAAAACGGGGAATCACAAGGAAGACAATAAGGATTTAAGAAAACAAAAAGACACATGCACTACCACTACAACAAAACACACGTTTAGTGACAAAATTTTATGTGACCAATAAATTTTTTTCTACAAATCTAGTATTTAGGGAGGAATATTTTTTTGTCACCATATATATTTTTTCCGCGACAAACAGTAAATTTTGTCTTTAGAGTAGTCACTGAAAATTTTTGTGACCGAATATAGTGACAAATCCTGTCTTCGTCTCTAAATTATTTTTTGGTGACCAAATATAGTGACCGATCTTATCCCTGTCTCTAAATATTTCTTTGTGACGAATTATTTTGGTCGCAGAATTAGTTTCTAGCGACAAAGGTAAAATACGGTCTCCAAATATCTTATTGCCAACTATTCCGGAATTTTGTCCCTGAATATAACTTATGCCGACAAAACTAGTTTGTCGCCGAAATAATTGCGTATCAAATGAGGATTTTGCCTTTAGAACTATTAGCATCCGAACAAATTGTAGTCACAAAAGGATTGTTTTCTAATGAAGGAAAAAGAGTTGGTCCCTGAAATTATTATTGCCGACAACATATAACTTTTGTCCCAATTTATATTTATGCTGACAAAAAATGATTCTTCACCTAAATGAATATATGGCAAATCTGAAATTTCGCCGTTAAAACATTATCAGCGGCAAAACATTGTTGTCTGCAAATCTGAATATCTGATGACTGAAAATGAATTCAAATTTTGTCGTTAAAACATCTTTTTTCTTGGTTATGGGGTTTCTAATTCATATCTATCACTAGGAATGACACTACTATATATAATGATACTACTATTCGGCAGCGCTTTCGACCTTGATGCCTTGGAAGTTTTCACAGAGAACCTTGCATAATAACTCAACAGTTATGTCTTAACATGAGCAGCAGCTTCATTATTAGGGTCCTTCTGGTGAGCCCATCTGAAATAGAACTTAAGCCACCATTTTCCCCATCTTGATGGCAACTTGCACAGCCCTGTAAAGCCCAATTCGAGAAACGTATGAGCTCCATAACCCACAGGAGAAATAGAGATTAAAATTATTAAATTAATAAGTGAAAATATACCTGGTAAGGTCTAGACTGCTCAGAACGGCTGGGAAATTGAAACATGTTTGATGAATTAGATGCAAATGCATCTCGGATGCAGTCCCTGAGACCATTTTTGCTTTCCAAAATATGTTCAACTACAGCACTACTCCAGCGACCAGGTAGTCTATCACATGAATCTTGTTGTGTAAGAAGACGGACATCAACTCTAGAATGTCCATTTTGTTCATAAGAGTTCTCTGCAACACTTAATCATCAGGTTGTTTTAGTTTCTGCAAATAAAACAAGCATCATGTAAAATCTGCAGAAAGTCATAAACTAGCAGAAGCAAACACCATTAGCCAAAAAAATGTACATTTAGCCAAAAAAGTGTACATATAATGAAAGAGAAAGTTATAAGTAAACCCAATAGATGCTTTTCTTATAATATAATTTAGCTTAAAACAAATTACAGAAACATTGAGTCCATTACATGAAAACTTCTTGTAAAGTATCCTGTTATCAGGTTCAAGCGGCAAACTGGGAGATATAAAAGAAACAAAAAGAAGCAGAAGCGATAAGGCAACCGAGGCCCAAAAACTAGCCGCAGAAGCAACTCTTTTTGCTCGAATACAAGAAGCAGACGGAGAACTATACACTAAAACAAAAGAATCAGAAGGTTTACTAATCGCAGCAGGGGCACAAGGAATTTACATTTTGAACTTTATTACAGGCATTAGAAACGATAGGTAATTTTCCAGACCTTGAAGTGGCATGCTGAGTGTTGGTGCCATGGAAACCGTTCCAGGTTGTGCCGCCCACCCACCCACCCCGGGAGTGAACTCCACTTTCGGGTTCCTTTTCCTCTCCAAAAATATATTAAAATTTCACGCTCATATTCGCCTCTGCAACAGCAAAAATATATTAAAATTTGGTTGGAAATCATATTTCCACAAAACAACAGGAAAGAATATGGCATAGAGATTTATCTGCAGGTACACCGCGACTCTTTCTCTTCTTTTATCCATAAGTTTGGAATTTCAAATGATCATTATTAACAAATCTTAAGGTAAACTAGACAACACAGTTTGAGGCACGGGGGTTCTAAGGCATAATCACAAAAGGATAAAACTTTATAACAGGGTATAAAAGCAATTGCAAGGTCTGATATTTGAGATGTGCTGAAATCCTTGGCATGGACACCAGAGGGCCCCATATCGACAATATAAATAAACTACTTGTAGAATACTTTGGACTACGGGATATCTTTAAGGAAATCTTATTACTTTAAAGAAATAGATTTGGGAAGCTAAAAAATCTGGAGTACAAAAAGTGAAAACCAAGTATCAAAGGAAATGCTAATTACCTAATTCATCAAAGTAGTCACTTTTGTCATATCCATAAGAGTCAAACATATCTTTACTAAAGAAACTCGCAATCTGGTCTATCTCTTGGTAACTGGACAACGTCTACCAGGAAATCATGGTTCCGATACTCCTTCCTATTGCGCACTTTTGCGTTGAAGCTTTTCCAAGCTCTCTTAAGTGCGAGAAACTTGTTTATTCTTTCCTGCACCCACCAAAAGAGATGTTAACCACATCTCGGGATTCAAAACTGATTAAGTAACACCGAAAGATTTACCTAGAGAACAAGACCGCTGATCCTAATCCACCAATCTAAATTCTAGAATGACAACGTCTAAGTCCACATTATAAAAATTATAACAAGACAAGGGTATCTTGTCTGATATTACATGTTTCCAAGTATACTTCATCAGTTTTATGGGGCAAGGTATCCTTGCAAGCCTGCAATTAACTTATGATACAAAGCTACACTACAACACATACTTGCAGTTCTTCAGAGCACTTAGTGTTTGGTGGGGGAGGCATAAACTTTTTCAGTGCATCAATATCTTTTTGGTCTTCTTATGAAACTATAGCGGTCTCCTCATTCTTTACAGATTTTATTTCCATATTATCACAGTTCACTGAAGTACCGTTATCAGATTGAGAAGGATCTGGCTGTCTAGATGGTTGAGGGGTTGCCTGAATTTGACCAGTTACTGGTGGCGTTCTTGCTCGCAAAGTAACTGAATAACAAACTTGCTGTCAAACATCTTTATTTACTACGCATAAATGATAACTTAATTACAACAATGTATGCCATGAATACTACAGAAACTCCAGATGAGATCAACCGAGACAACATCGGACGAAAATGTGTATTACAAGGATGAAAGAATAAAATAAATAAGGTCATGAAATATTCTAAATTATAAAGAGTTAAAGAAACAGTGAGTTGGTCCATGAAGAGAAAATTCCAATACTTTACGGTGACAAGATCAACCAGAAGTTGCAAACTTGCATAAATTGAGTTAGCCAGTGAAGATGTGGAGAAGACAATGTGAACGAATCCTTGGTGGCTAACCAGGTGTCCAGGTTCATGGGGACTGGCAATTACGTTCTATTGTATTCTAGCTCCCCCTTGTAAAAAAAATATTATAAAAAATTTATTATTGGGGCTTATTTCATAAATTTTTATTATTGGGGCTAACTCTACTTTAGACAATCTTCTTTCATAAATATTATTGGGGCTTATTTTTTATAATTATTTTTATCATATAATAAAGAATTTATGTTATGATTTGCATCAATAAAAAATATTATTATTGTAGTTATTATTTATTATTTCAAAAGGAAAAAAATGAAAAATAGAGGAAAAAAATAAAAGTTAGAAATATAATGATAAGTGCACAATATTCGAGGGTAGAATTTGTCTTTATAATAAAATAACAAGGTTAAAATAGAGAATCAATTAAGGGGTTTTTGAGTTTTCCCCTCTAAACAAATTAGTGATTGAGCTTTGCCCCCTAACTTATTAATAGTAGTAACTTTGCCCCCTAAATTAATATTTTGGACGAAAAGACCCTTCTCATCTGATTGTTATTGATTATTGTAGATTCATCAACCGTCATGTCAGTATGAATACTAAATTCAGGTTCCTAGAATCCAATACCAGTGCTACTCTCATCGTTGGTTTGATAAAAATAAAGAGAAAAACGTATAGTTTTGTGTTGGTAAATCACGATACTGTATACCGTATTTAGTTACATCAACACTCGCATGAAATGAATCGTCTTTCAAGTCATAGCTAGCTTAATCTCTTTGATGGTGAAAACTTATGCCCTTAATTACTACTATAACTGATGATGAAGAACAAAAATCAGCAAGATGATAACAAATTTAAGAAGTGTATAAGAGTAAGATTTGATCATCTTTGAAACTTTGCTGGAGATAACACTACACTATATTGGATATTTACATCTTCCAATGAGATCCGTTTGTCTTGTTTATAAACATGATGTTTGTCTTGTTTATAAACATGATTTCTGGTTTTGAGTTTGGGCAATTTTGTATGCGATATACTACATTCACAAAGCCATTCGAATATGATCAACTACACCTGACCAATTGTAAACACCAAGCTATCCCTAGAGTAGAAGCTGCAACAAAGTCAGAACCCTGCTTTTAAGGCCATGCTTCTTCTAGCTTCAGTGGGTTAACCTAACTTGGTCTAAACAACAAGTTTCCCGTATGAAATTAACAATCAGATGAGAATGGGCTTTTTTGTCCAAAATGTTAATTTATGGGGCAAAGGTATTATTATTAGTAAGTTAGGGGGGAAAACTCAATCACTAATTTATTTAGGGGGTAAACTCAAAAACCCCATTTAAATCAAATTATGTGGATCCACAACTTCTTCTTTTAAAAGCTAGTGCTAAGTAGCTTTTAAAAGCAAGACTAAGTGTTTCTCTCCAAAACCACTTTGAAAAAAATTCACCAAACATAATTTGTGGTTAAAGTTTGTTACAAAGTGCTTTTCATAAAAGGAAAAACAATCCCAAACAGGGCTAAAGATGAGAGAGGGTTGAAAGTTTTAGGGTTTACAGTACATATCGTGAGACAGTTTTACTGAATCCAAAATATTCTAACTAATCATCGGTGTTCTTTATTTACTTGATTACATTTGAATCTTAATGGGGAACGTGATTGTTAAACCCTTAGTGATCTTCGGATTGTTCTCTGGGTGTGATGTAGGTTTTCCTGCAATTATAAATACTATCCTAAATTGATAATAACCGGTATTACCCAAATTGATTTTGGACGGTCCCCAAAACTCAAGATTTTTAATGGGCTTAAAGAGGACATCCAAATTTAACGGGCTTTAGTGACATGATTATACTTCAATCTGAAGCCTCCCCTAGTCCAATATCGGTCTGAAAACCTTGTGCACTAGAAAGCAGAGTTTTAGACATGGCTTGGCGAGATTTCAAAGCATTTTTGCAGTTTTATCCCATGCTCCATCAACTCTAAACATGCAGAGGAAACCATTTAGCATAAGACTCACCGCGTAAAGTATGGGGGTTTACACTTTACATCACTTCACAGAAACCATCACACAAACAAGACTGTGTTTTTAGCTTTGATTGTTTATTGTTCCAATATACAATGAAAGCAACACCTAGGTGTGTGCAACTTCTGATTACCAAGAAGAACCGATTTAGTGTAGACATCCCTCTCCCTGATCCTCTGTAAGTTTTAACTTGTAACCTCTCTGTCCCTCCACTATCCTTTCGTGTGTTGCGAGTTGCGGCTAACCTCTTTCGCTCTCTAGTAACATCTAGTTCTTTTTTGCTTATCTCAATTCCATGCAGAGGAGGATTCTAGGAAATTTGGAAGAATTTGGGGTTTGGAGAATCCTACAAAGTTGGACTGTGCTGTGTCAACCGAATATGCTAACAAGACCCGGCCGGTTAAATTTGGAGCTTGTAGAGAATATATGGCCCAAGCAGGCGCTCATTGTTATGGGAGACAAAAAATGCTTTTAGTGCACAAGCTCAAGGTTAAGAAACTAGAGTGAAATCATCCACCAAAAGAAGTTAGAAATTCCGATTCTATGCCTAATGATCAAATTTCAATTCGAATGCCGGAGTGCTACACTTGACATCCTTCTATAATCTGATTATAACTCTTAGCCTTAAGTAATAGGGCAAATTAAGAAAGTGACCAGCTTCCTACCACAAATTAATAAACCGGCCAGTTTTCACCTTCGGACCCACCATTTTAGTCAAAAGCAAAGACTTAGTCAAAATTTCACATTGAGTTACTAAAATATCCTTACAATGCCCTAAATTAAAGTAAAAACATCATTCTCTTTTCCATCTTCTTCTGAAATTTCCGCCTCTCGCTCTTCTTCCCTGTTTCAACCTTTTTCTTCTCATACTATCGTTGGCATCTTTGATTTTGGGTTTATAGAGTATCAATGATTCAGAGGGTTTTGGATTTATTTATGTCAAACCGATGCAATTGAATTGTCCCATCAAACTTTTCTTCAATTCAAAGACGTAAGATTTTTCCCTTAATTCTAATTCAAAGATTTAAGATTTATTGGATTTGGGTGATACTGTTTTTTGATGAAATTTGCAATTGAAACTTGATTTGGTAGAGTTGTTACTGGTGGTTGGTCGAGGAAGAGTTGGCAGAGTTGACGGCGTAGAGTTTGATTTATCTCCTTGGATCCATTGGGTTTCGATTCTGATTGTAAAATAGATTGATTTAATTTTGTTTTTCTATGTTTAATCACCTGTAGATGGGTTTTATTCATTGTATTTGGCTAAATCGTAGCAAGTAAAGAAGTATCAGTAATGGTATCTCTAACTTAGGGTTCTTCGTTTTGGGGAAGAACGAGATTTAAGGAAAAACATGGATCGGTATGAGTTTGTGCAATTTATCAATTGAGGTTATAATTAGGGTTTTGATGTCAATGACGTCCATAAATGTTAAATCATTTTTTTTGAACTATTTATGTTAATTGATTAATTAGGGTTCCCTGATGTTGATTTATTGATCTGGGAAGAACATGTTACGGTTTTGGGAAGAAGAAGAACAGATTGTTAAAAAGAATTAGGGTTCTTCACTGGTTATGGTTTAACTAGATAATGACTCCGTTTCTTAGAATTGTTTAACTAGGTCCAACCTGGTCACTCAATGAGGGACTTTAATGTCTTTTACTGAGAAGGATAACTGATAGATAGGCAGTTAACTGTTGTTACCCGGGATGGAAAATGTCAATTTCGGCCAGTTTATAAAAGGATTCAAAAAAACGGCCAATTTATAAAATATAGTTCAAAAAGGTGGTTACTTTATTAAAAAGCCCGTTTGGATATGAAGAGAGCATCGCCTGCCCTGTATCTCAATGAGATCATGTTATTTCAATGTACAAGTGGTGAATAGTTAATAAGAATAGATGCTATTGAGCAAGAAAAAAGCATCCCAGGGTTGACTCAACCTGTAGTTTAAATTATTCAAAAATTTAGTTAATATTTACTCAATATTTTTACATTTTGGATCTCATTGTTACAGATTTGACTCTGAGATCTTTCTTCCCACACAAACTAGAGAATAAATACATGATTAAACTAGTAGATTCAGTTCTAGAGAATAAATACATGATTAAATCTTCCATATCAGACTAGTTCTCATCAAAACCTCCCTTACCCCAACCCCAACCTCCAACCACATAATGCAAACACAAAACCTACCCAAAAATATACACAAAAAAATAGATCGTATCACCAGGATTTTTTTCTGGGGACATGACTCAACAATCAAAAAACTACACCCTATAGGATGGTATAAGCAACAAAACCGTTAACCGAAGGAGGATTAGGAATAAGGAAAAGCAGTGATCACAATAAGGCTCTTCTAATGAAGAGAATCTGGAATTGCATGAACAACCTAAATCTATATGCGGAAGTCTATTCAACGCAAAATACCTTAAAGAACAACCAATTTTTCAAGGAAGCGTTTCCATACCCTCTGCTTCCATTCCTCAATGGAGACAACTCGCAGCAATTATCCCTACCATGCAAAATTTAATTTTCCATCGTATTGGAAATGGGTTAACAACTCCGATATAAGCTAATTGGATTCGGCACACTCCCAATCTAGACCCAACACAATGCTACCCATTCCAAACGGTAGCGGATATCATCGACCCAATCTTCCACGTATGGAATCATAAGAAATTGAACACATTTCCCAATCCAATAATTCAAAAAATCATCAACATCCACCTTCCTCAAAATAATACCTCGGATAAAATTATCTGGCCACACTCAAAAACTGGAAAGTACACTACATCTTCGGGATACAAAAGTCTAACCCACGGTCAACCAACCCACACACCCCTACCACCTACCAAATTCTTGTGGACCTTACCATGTCCACCGAAAATTCGGCTTTTCTTGTGGAAAGCCATCAATGAAGGATTACCAACCTTATCTCTATTACATCGAATCCATTTGACCAACTCAGACATATGTCCAAGATGCAATACTGATACGGAATTAGCAAGCCACCTTTTAATTCATTGCCCTATGGCAACTACTTCCTTGAACAACTTATTCAATCAACTTACAAATACACCAAACTCCAACCCCAACCCGACCTTCACCTTAACCCCACAAACAACCATATCCCAAATCCTGCAACAACCAACATCAACAACTATAATCTCCTCCTTATGTTTTCTATTATGGACCCTATGGCTATCCAGAAATGATCTAGTTTACCAACAAAAACAAACAACTTCGGAAGAAATCCTAGCCTTGGCACAAAAATTACAACAAGAATATTTTGGGGCACTGCACGCTGCACCACCAATCATACCAGGTGATACACCATCATTCAACCACCCAACAATGGATAGAAGGACAACAACAATATCGGTAGGTTGGTCCACTCCGAACATCAACTGGATAAAGATTAACACAAATGGAGCAGCCAGAGGCCACCCGGGATTTGCAGGGGCAGGATTCGTCTGTAGAGACTCTGATGCACGACCGTTAATAGCAATGGCCCAACCACTGGGAATCACCACTGCCCTAACTGCAGAAACCTGGGCATTACTCTTGGCCTCAAGGAAAGCGACAGAGAGACAATGGCCTAGAATTCTCTTTGAAACGGACTCAGAGAACCTCCTGCGTTTCATCACATTAACCACTATACCACCTTGGCACATAGCAGGAATGATTGAAGAAATAAAAAGTAGGCTTAGGCTAATATTCCCGCAAGTCACAATACAACACAACTATAGGGAAGGCAATCAGGTGGCGGACGGATTAGCAAATCATGCAGCTGATGGAAGCCGAGTAGGAAACTATTCAACCAAAATTTGGGAACAGTCAATCCCATCTTTTATCAGTCACATTTTATTTCAAGACTCTGTGGGTACCACATACCCACGACAAGTTGTAATTAAACTTTTCTCTAATAAAATTCATGCTTCAAAAAAAATAAAAAATCTTCCATATCTTCAATGAAACCGAGCAAATGAAATAAAATACCAACCAAAATGAAATTCAACGACAAAATAAAACTCCAATAGTTCACAATTCGCTCCAAGTCAAACGAATGAAATAAAATACCAACCAAAATGAAATTCAACGACAAAATAACTTGGGCTCTTTAGGGGCGACCCCAAAAGAATTAGGGGCGACACAAAACGACAAAAACTGTCATAATCGGTAGGTTATTTCCGGGGCGTTTTTTTTTTTAATCCCAAACTACCCTTTACAATCGGTAGATAACTATACAATCGGTAGTTAATCAACAATCGGGAGTAAATTTAGTTTATATAACTTCCGAATATAAAGTATCCCCAAAATAAAATCCTTTATCTTTTGAATTTTGACTATCCTATAATCGGTAGTAAATAAAGTTATCTTGACTCCCGATTAAATTAGACCTTTGGCAAAAATGCTACCATAATCGGTAGGGAATTTAGGTTATTTAACTCCCGAATATAGAGTAGCCCCAAAATGAGATTTTGCGAAAATCTTTTTTTTTTTTGGAATTTTGGTTGAGCCTATAATCGGTAAGAAAGGAAGAGTTATCATAACTTCCGATTATACAGTGGCTTTCTTTGCAAATATCCTACCATAATCGGTAGTCAAAATAGTTCATATAACTACCGAATATAGAGTAGCCCCAAAATGAGATTTTGCAAAAATCCTTTTTTTTTTTTTTTTGAAATTTTGGTTGAGCCTATAATCGTTAGTAAATGAAGTTATCCTGACTTCCGATTATCCTTGCTCTCTTTGCAAATATCCAACCATATTCGGTAGTCTAAATAGTTTATATAACTACCGAATGTAGAGTAGCCCCAAAATCAGATTTTGCAAAAATCCTTTTTTTTTTTTGAAATTTTGGTTGAGCCTATAATCGGTAAGAAAGGAAGAGTTATCATGACTTCCGATTATACAATGACTCTCTTTGCAAATATCCAACCATATTCGATAGTCAAGATAGTTCATATAACTACCGAATATAGAGTAGCCCCAAAATCAGATTTTGCAAAAATGGACTGAAATTCAATTTTCTCGTAGATTTTTTTTTTCTACGAGACGTTGTCTCGCACTCTGGCCTGTCATGTCGAACACAGCCGGGAGGGGCTACGCCCCCCCGAACCCTCCCAGACCCCCTGTATAGCATACCGGCATTGTATTCATACCACGTCAACTTCATTGGTTGAGCCTATAATCGGTAGTAAATGAAGGTATCCTGACTTCCGAATATAGAGTTGCCCCAAAATGAGATTTTGCAAAAATCCTCTATTTTTCTAATTTGGTTGAGCCTATAATCGGTAGTCACAATAGTTCATATAACTACCGAAATATAGAGTTTCCCAAAAATGAGATTTTGCAATCGGTAGCTAAAAAAAACCTAAACTACCGATTATGAAGGGGTATACAAGAAGAAAAATTTTAAGGGAACCTTGAGAGTCGAACCTAAGAGCACCTGGTTATTAAGTAGGTTGACTACCGTTGTACCAACTCGGTTGTTGGTGCTAATCAATCAACATATTTTACATTCCATATCAACATAAAACTGTTTTATGTAGCCTACTTTTATTTATAAGGATAAATTTAATGATTTAATAATGGACCATGAATCTACGATTCACGATTCAATATAGAATTCGATTCTCAGAATTTGAAAAGTGATTCACGTTTCGATTTACGATTTCACAACCTTGTTGTTGAGATGTATTTGTTGTCATCGCTTATGATCATAGATGCGGCGGCAGCTTTGGTGTTGGTTCTTTTAGAGATTAGGGTTGGTTTTCTAAGGAGGCACAGCTGAGCTCATAAAGGCAGTTGTAGTAGGGTTAACTCAATATCTGACGGCTGTGATATGTTATGAAAGATAAGTCCACTGTCCACCTAAAGAGGTCCTGCAATTGAGACGTTACATTCTACTCTGTACTAGTGTTTGGTTCCGAATCCCACGCCGAATCCGGATAACATTTTTGGACTTAAAGATCTCATAATTTGTAAACACCGTGTTAGAAAGATGATTCTTAGAAACAAAAAAGTCTATGAGTATGGTCGTCGTAGATTTGTAATTATCCATCCATGGTACACAAAAGAAAATGTACATCCTTCAAAAGAGAGAATAAATAAAAAACAATGTGTTACAAAATGACTTGTGTATTGAGTTCGAAGTAGTATAAGATGCACCTTTAACAATTTTTTTACCATTGTTTGCAATTCTTGGCCGTTTAAAGTGACCATGTTAGTCATTGATGACCGGATACCGGTTGATGGAGTCCGACCACGGTCCTCTGTGTAACTCATTTTGTATTGGCCTTAGGCGTTCCCATACTACAGAGTTGCATTTGAATCCACTGCCTATACCAACTTGCCAAACCTTGTCACCCTTCTTTACTCTTTCCTTTGCTTCCATGTAAGCTAGCACATACCACAAGGAAGAAGCAGACTGGTTGCCAAACCTCTTTAGTGTCATCAACGTCGGCTCCAACTCTCTTTCACCAAGATTCAACCCCTTCCCAATCTCTAATACCACGGACTTCCCCGATGTAGGAATACAAAAATGTTGTATCACAGACATGAAATCTGGCACATAAGCTTGCTTATTATCTGCACGCGAGAATCTCTTTCGAAGCATCCAAAGAACGTAACGTATCATCTCTTTGGTTGGTAAGATGACTCTACCTAAAACTTCAATGTTGGACTTAAGAGTATTACTGAAAGCTCCAAATGAGTCACGGTTAATGTTGAACCCATTAAAACCTTTAGAATCCTCTTGGTGCATGGCAGCATAGAAGCATTTATCGTCGAAGGCTCTTTGAGTTCTAACCAACTTAAATAGTTTGTACTTTGACGTGTTTTTGGCTTCTTTTTTGTTGGTAAGTAGCACGGCCGAACTTCCCATTCGGAACATACAGTTTAATGGTAATTTGGATTTGTCGTTACCCATGTACCAAGCAGAAGAAAGGATCTCTGCGCTGATAACAACTGCACTGCAGTTTTTATGAACCTTTAACAGGTTTTGAGCAATATTAATTCCAATTGCACCAGCACTACATCCCATTCCAGAGATATTAAAACTCTTAATATCACTTCTCATGGAGTACTTGTTGATGATGATTGAGGAAAGTGAAGGGGAAGTTGAGAAACTACTACAATTTAGAATGAGGATATCGATATCAGGAGGTGAAATTTGTGTTTTGGAAAGAAGGTCATCTATGACAGGGAAGAGAAGCAATTGTGCTTCATTAACAGCGTCTTGATGAGAATCCTTTGGTGGTATATAATGTAAAGCTGGTGGAACGCAAGTTTCTTCTCCTTGACCCGAAAATTTTATGCATTTTTCCATAAAATTGATGCTATCTTGGTTAAAGACTTCATACAAAGTAGCATGTTCAATGAAGCTTGATGTAGGGACTCTACAAGTATGTGGTGGCTTTAGACATGAAAAATCTACTAAATAGATGGGTTGAGAATTTGAACATGAATAGAAACTATTGAGGTATTTGAAGCTGAAAAATAGTACTAACACAAGGAATGATGAAATGAAGAATAGATAAGAAATGGGTGTTCGTACTTTGAATGCAAGATAACATTCTGTTGATATTACAATCAAAAGAGACAGAACGTTAAGAACATTATACAGGGTTTGAAGGAGTTGCTGTTTTACAAGTTTTGCACATGGATGAACTTCCATCTTAGAGAATGTGATTATGACTACGGACTCTGACTACTTTATATAGCACTTCGTTGAGTGCTCATATATGAATGGAGTTTTTTTTTTTTTTCTTTTGTTATGTACCCAGCATAGAATTAATGAGGGTGCAACAGCAACATAAAATATGCATCAACCGAGGAAGATAATACAACAAAAGCACACCAAGTTTGACAAACATATACGTGTCTTTCGTAATGAATTGTCTAACGCAAGCATAATAATGCCACCTTGTATTGCGTCATATTTATGGGTATATGATTGAGGGGATGGATTTTTCATTAATAATTTATGCAACAAATAATGCTGTTTATCCTTAAGACAAGTAGATCTTGTTCACGATCTTGTGCTAAGTTGAGGAACAAAAACCTGATCTCTAAGTAAGCAAGACATCTCTGACTTAATTTTGGTCTCTCTGGTGTCTTCGACATCATTTTCAACAATGGGACGGCGAGCTTTACGAATCTTATAGAAGATATAAAAATTCAAGCTTTTTTCTGGTGTAAAAACTTGGACTCTATGACAGGATCTCTCTAGATCAAGTAATTGCTAATTGGGATTCTTTTATTTTTGTATCTTAGGTTTTTCTTGGGTTCTTTCTAAGATGTTTAGTTTCTGTTGAGTTGGGGAGGTTGAGCCTGTTCTTCCTCTCCCTTTGGATTGTGGCCCTTTTCCTTTCCCAGCTTACTCTCCGTAAGCTTTTTCTATATATATCTTTTGCCGAGTAAAAAAAACATAAACTTGAGACAAGAGGACTTT
>JAJJWW010001418.1:0-470149 GCA_023531295.1 Papaver armeniacum
TTACGTTTTCGTAAAACACAAAAACCACTAATATTCATTGTAACAACATCATCATAAGACTTTATCATCATACGAAAATTAGATACCGGTTGCGGTTGCGAGAGAGTTTGAGAGAGCGGCGGTGAAAATAGAAGGAGAATGGGATCGATTTTGTTTAAAGAGTATAATTTCCTAGGGTTTTCATCAATCCAGTCCATTTTTCTCCGAGATGTCAATATATCTATGATGGTCGTTAACTTGGGACCGGAGGCTAAGTCTTTGATGGGCAAATAGGTAAATTAAGCACCTGATTTAACTCTGATTTTGCGGGCCCCAGCGACTTAACCTTGTTACAAACGGAAGTGTGACTATTTTGTAAATTGTTTGTAGCAGTATGACCTTTTTGTGAATCGGGTCTTAATAGTAGGACCTTTTTGTACATTTCCCCTTTTTTATTTACATCCTAATTGAAATTTTCTTAGTCTAAAAGAAATACTAGGAAAAAAATTAATTAGGTCGTCATTATCTTTCGAAGACGGAAAAAGAAATAAATTACATAGTAGGCAAGCGAGCAACAAGCTGCGCCGCAAGCCCTTTTTGAATTGCAAAACCTATTCTTTTAAAAACAAACTCTCTTGAGTCGGGGGTCATGACATTACTGTGCATGACTTTCTGAACCCTCGTAAGAAGTCCAACCGCCTATGGAGCCAAATACCCGAAAGTATCAAAAGCAAAAGGGATAAAAGCATGTCCATTATCGGCACACGCTTTCTCATGTTTTGCTATCTTACATGAGGCTACCCTCAAAGCTGCTTGTCCCACCGTGAAAGAACCATATCCAATGCCTACTAACGGTGAAACCCCAGTAAGGTCAACACATGCGTGTTTTCCGTTAGTCCACCCAAAAATAAGAACATCCGCCGGCCTAAGTGTTGATCTCCCCTCAAGTGGGTCCGTCAAAAAAATTGACAGCGGCTTCTTTCTTTGCTGAAATACCAGCCCTCCATAAAACATCATACAAGGTATCTCGCACATGATCATGTCTATATTTGAACCCGGGATCCACCTTACAATGGACTGCGTGTTCCCCATATGTGTCTAAGCACCCTGTAATGCAAGCAGGGCAACGTGAATCAGGGGGGTATAGAGGAATCATTAACCTATACTTAATAATGGACTGATACTCCACAAGTGACATCTTCTGCCCAAGACCCTCAATCGGAATAGCAAGAAGAAAGTCTTGAGCATGCGCTGCTTGCAAGCAACCCAAAATTGCCTTCTGTCTGACTGATAACTCATAAACCCTATCCATATCTTTAACCACTTGACCAAAAAGAGCACTCGCCAAAAAGTTACTTTGTGCCTTAAGGGGGCGGTGTCTTTATTGGTAAAGCTGCTAAAGTCTTGATAAGGAAGAGTTGCTTGTAAAGTCCTCAAAGCCGTATAAAAAATATCATCCATACCTTCCACTCCACTATCCATGAGTATGTGATCATGTAAGCCCCAAGTTTGCACACGTGATGCCAGAAAGGAATATTGAGATGCCTCCTTAGCCGTATATAGACCAAGGCCTCCATAACGAATAGGCAGGGTAGATAGCCTCCATTGTAACTCCCCAAAAAACGGGCCTCCACAAACCACAATGCCCTCTACTTCCTCTCTCAGGCCTCTATCAAATATATCAACCGCCTCCGTAGTGTACTCTGGACAACAAATACGAAGCCCAAAGAGAAGTTTGGAGATACCCATACATGCGCGTAAGAGTAACAACTCACTATGAGGATCATGAAGCTTGGATATGACCTGCATCAACTCCACAGCTTTCTCTTCCCTCTTAATGGCGAGCCCCTTCACAAACCCGCTATCAAGACTGACGGCACCACCTAAAATTTTGACTCCATTGTCAGGTCTCGAAATCTCGGAAGGAAACAACCCATCCTTTATCCTCCGTCCATCACAAGAGGGCCAGAAAATTTCAATTTTCTTGATATTCAATATAAGCCCTAGCCTGTGCCCTCTCGTCCGAACCACGGTGAGTGCTTTTCGCTACTTCGCAAATGTCACCAATAACAGTACCGTCATCAAGATACCAAGATTGTAGGGATAAGGCACACTGTTCATTTATCTTAGTTATAAGTCGATGAAGAACCAAAGCAAACAGTAAAGGCCCCAAAGGGTCACCTTGTTGCACCCCAGTATAAGAATATATATGATAATCCCCCACATACAACCGTGCAGGCTGACCATATAGATAGTCCACCCACAATGATATAGATGGACATAACCTACGCACCTCAAGAAGCATGGTTGTTCGGTCAACAAGGTTAAAGGCGTTGGTGAAGTCTACAGTCAACATAGTAAGGCTAGAGTCACTGTGAAACTTACTAACAAACCTGTTTACAACATGTAGGATTGCTTCTGCACCTCCTGAAACCCCCACCCCAAACTGAAAATCCTGCAAGTAAGTTGCCATATCTTTGCCAACTCCCTTCATCGCTACTTTAGACACAAGACGACGCCAAATCGTCCCAACCGCAATGGGGCGGATGCTTTTGTCTGGTTTTAGGAGAGGAGTTAAGGGTGCTGATGCAATAAACTCCGCCAGATTAAGTGGGCATCTGCCACTCAGCCACAAATTAACAACCCTTGTTATTGCCGTGACCAGGTCAGCAGCAACAACAGAACCTTCCCCACAAAAAGCATCCAATAAGTGTTGTGCCCGAAGACCATCCCTACCACACGAAGTCCCCTTAGGGAACGATTTAATGCAACTTAAAACGGTACCTTCTTCAGCAAATAAGGGTTTCTCATTCAGCGGGATAGTTGGTTTCTGCGGAGGGGGCATAAACAGGTGTTTATCTTCAAGAGCCTTCATTGTATCTGCATTGTATTGTGCTACCCCTGAAGATCTAATGGCTTTAACAGCCGCATTGAAATGCCCGTCTGCCACTTTGCGCAAACATGCTGAAATATTATTACCTCGCCTGCTATCGGACTCGGTATCCTCTTCCAACTTAACACCCCCAGTTCGCCGTACTTGCAGAGCCTCCCCAACAAGCCTCTGAACTCCCCCGTCTTCACCCCAAACTGCCAATGCACTAAGGATCTGTTTCTGCTGCAACACCTTACGCTTCCCTGACTTCTTCTCCGTTCTACTTTTAGGACTGTAAACACGTAATGTGCAGCGAGTTAGCAGGAAGAAACTAGCCCAATTCCTGACTGATTTGGGGTCCGCCGCAACTTTCAGAAGTGCAGCTTTTAGGGCATGAGAGAATGCCATCCTACACCCTTTTGGAACACTCTTGACAGTGTAAATAGGAGCCTGGAAAACTGCGTGTACTGTCTCAACGGTTAGCTCAAAGGCACAGTCCACCACCTGCACCGGAACACCAGGACGTGATACACCAATTATCGTTTCAAGTACATCTCCAGACACCACACACGTTGCAGGCCTAACATCCATGTCTCCCTCGTGTTTTCAGGCCCTGCTCCATGCTTGAACGCTCATGCAGTCAAAGCACAGCCATTGTTTCAATGTTCTCAAAGTTTCCTCTAAGCCTTTAAACACATCCAGATCACTTCTAATGGCTTGCTGAAGAACATTTTTTTTTTCATCATTGCATAGATGTAATCTCTTCAAGTGTGGAACCAAACATGTGAAGCCCTTGCTGCCAATCCCCCCATCTGGACACCCATGAAAGTCCTTAAAAGGGCAGAGCAAAATCCCCTTACCTGTAGTCGTCATTCAGGCACAAAAACAAATAATAATGGAAGTTGCAGGTCAGCTGCCACACTCAGCAGGAAAAGCCTAAGAAAACCCGGAAAAAACAAGCAGTTCTCGGGGTGTATCAATGAACAACAACGTAATCAACAAAACTAAGGTAAAACTGTACAAGCAATAAATTAAAAGGAGAACATCAGTTCTCACAAACTGAAAACCTAAAAAAGAAAAAAACAACCAGCTAAACTAGGCAAACCCCCCACCTCACCCTAACCCATCGAGATGATGGTGGTGGCGATGGGAGTAAAGGTTGAGTGATTTACTTGTGCCTACAGGCGAGAGGTTTAGGGTTTACAGGCGAGTGATTTAGTCTAAATGTTTTTTTGTTTTTTTGTTTTTTTTTTTTCATTTTTCTTCTCCTCCATTTTTGTATTTTCCATGGCTTCTTTCGGCTTAGGTTTTTTTTCTTCCTTTGAATCTATATAATTGTATTTTACCCTTGTAAATGATTGTGCTTACACAACTTCTTTCTTACATACACAATCATTTTTTTTCCCGACCACGGAGTTCGTTCCTCGCGCTATCATTTTGATGGTGACTTTCTTAGAATGATAAACGTGTATTCCCGCCAAATCCTTATTCCACCACCAATATGGAAATATATGGAAAGATTATCAGTCGCACATCGCTGGTTGGCACACATATAGATGACAAGTGATATAAAGGCGGGGATGATACATTGACCGCGGTTGAATGCCGCGGTCCATCCCGCAAGCAGGGCCAGGCCGGAAGGGTAAGCCGGACAAGTGGGGCTTTGGGGCAACAAGGGGTGGGGGGCAACCAAATATATCTTTTATATTTGGAGTTCTTTATATAATAAATAATTATCGGGGACCTGTATATAATCTACATAAAATATAAGGGAAAATAAGTTAATTAGGACTTAAATAGTTATACTCCCTCTGTTCTAATTTGATTTCTTTTGTTTGCATTTTTTTAGTTTTTCTTTACAAATTATAATTTTCTGATTATGACTGAATAATTTTTATTTTAATAAAAAATAAATATCCTTAATTATTACTGAATCATTTTCTCCTGTGAAATATTAATATTAATTTTATATGGTTGATTGATTTTTAGAGAATCAAAGTACTAATTTACTAATAACTGAATTGAATCCGTCTAGAAAATTACATACATAGTCTTATTTCTTGTTTAGAAAAACATATATAATTTACTGTATTTTTTGTTGGCATACATGATGCTTTGGTGAGTTTTTTTAATTTATGTTATAAATATTTTTTTATATTCTTACGATTGGTTAGTCGTTTGTGCAGTATAAGATTACTAAACAATATGTAGCTAATACTTTTCGTTAAAAGAAAAAAAAAATTTGGAGCGGCCTTCGGCCGCCTAGTTTGATTTATGTACTAGCCTTATATACCAAAAATTATTCTTTGCATACTGAAGCATTTTGAAAAAACTCATTTTGAAGCTCTTGAAAACAAATGTGATAATGATAGTGAATCAAAGTGGTAAAATGATATGAATGTAATCAAGTTTCTGCTTAATATTCTCTTTAGCGGGGCAAAACATAATATATTGGCTTCGGGGCAAAAAATTCCTAAGAACGGCCCTGCCGCAAGACACAACAAATTAGGGTCCTTGACTCGGCGGATTAGTTGGGATGGGTTTTGGGTGGGACCCACCCCCATTGTGTCTGTCGGGTTGATTGGACGTAAATCATTTTCGATATAAAGGTCCCCTCCTGACTGTACTAGGAGTACATAAAATGTAGTTGTCATACTTTTTTGCGAATAATGCAACAATCATGATCTTTTGTTGCCGGATTCTATAAATGCATAGCAATCACAGTTTGCCACGGTGGTATCTGTATCTGTTATGTAACCGATACAAGATCTTGTGTTTCTGTAGTTCTCTGTACCAAGCATCTTTGAGGATCCGAATCAGTCCCATATCTTTCCCGTACAAATCGATGCAGACTTCTACAAGTGATCGTTCGTTAGGGCTTAGAGCTTGCACAAGTTTCCAAAACAATTTAATAAAAAAGAATGACCGTAACACGCTCCTTTTTCCTCAAGTGCGCGGAGATAAAATATGCAATAAGCACTCTAATGAAGTAGTGAGTCACGAGTAATACAATACGCTACTGCGCGACGAGTCGATTGATGAAGGAGAAAGAACTAAGGGATGACAAAGATTGGAGAGAAGGGTTAAAGAAAAAAACAAGCATACATGCTAGGCTCGTGCATAAAGACGTGAATCACGTTGGGCTGTAAAACTTCGACAATCAAATGCTTCATTAATCTAAGAAATGTCCCATCATGTGTGCGGTTATGCGGTATCCCACTTCATTTTGACAATTTGGCTCCGGGCTATTTGGAAAGGTGTAATGCAAATGCCGTCCTGGCGTCTCGATACATTCTGAGTACTGTATAATGTGCCCCATAGGCCACAGTTCCCTAGGAACATCTCAACCACGGATTCATGGCAACATCGATAGGTAAGAGAAAGAAAAACCGTTTCAGGAAAAGTGATATTTTCACTCCGTTTCGGAAAAAACGATACTTTCGCCTAGTTTCGAGAAAAATGTTACTTTCGTTAAAACCGGAAAAGTGATATTTTTCTCAAACAGTGAAAGTATCACTTTCACAAATAGCCGAAAGTATCACTTTTCCGTAAAAGAAAGGCGAAAATAGTCACACAGAGCGAAAATAGTCACACTTTTCCGTAAACAGAGCGACAATAGTCACAGATAAACCCCATCTTCGGATTCTTCTTTGGTCGGCCGTCCCACCGTGACAACGGTTATACTAATTAGGTACTCCTCCTGACAGCAGATTAACTGGATGCATAAATTTAAGATTAATCTTAGTACCGTCAAAACGTATTTGTCTAAAAAAAAAAAAAAAAGATTATGGTAAAAAATATAAGTTTATTTTGAACAAAATTCTTTATGGTAAACAATATACAAGTTTATTTTGAACAAAGTTCTTTTTTTGAGAAAGTGGTGTATTACAGTTGCTGGCATAACCGAGCTCCAGGTGATGGGAAAAGCTTGAATAAAACCGAAAATTATTCACATCCCACGGGTTCAATTTGGTGGATGTACCGCAACAAATAAGGGGTGGGACACTAAACCCACCTACTACAAATCCCGGGTCATATGGGGATTGTCCCATTTCTCTCTCTTGGACAACGGAATGTGTATCACTTTCGGAAAAAATGAACCAAAGTAACCTAGAGGTAGAGTCATACAGGGGGATTGTCCCATTTCTCTCTGAGTGTTCTTACCTTATTCCCAACCCAGTCTGAAGTAGAGGATGATTATAAGATTAAAATCTATAACCAGTCCACTTAACATATTAGAAATACGGAGAAGGTTCCGTTTTTTTAATTTTTTTTTTTTTTTTTTTTTTAATTTTTTCTGAGAACATTTTTAATATATTTTGAACCAAAGTAACATGTGTACAAGTAGTACAAGTCCGTGTCCTCAAATTGAAGTCCAGTGGGTTGCTGCACCGGCTCATCGCTCTAGAGGGGATTTGACTCGCTCGATTTTGATTGTAGGGCAGTCTTGTCATATAGGCAATCTAAGCGGTGGCGTGGCCAAACCTCATCTTCCTTTCCTTTTAACTATTATTAATTTGTGACACTTGTAAGCGTTGCAAAAGCCTCAGTCTTTTCTTCAGACAATTCCTGTGATTAATTATTTTTATAACTAAATTTTATTAATTAGATGACACTTGGTTTTAGTTTTGTCCACAAATAGATGAGCTATTTGCAAAAGGGGATATTTCTAAAACTACCCTTTTAATTGATGATTTTTTCTATAAGAAATATGTATAATTTGTGTTTTTTCATTGCGTAGGTGTTTTAAAATGACAGACAAGTTTATCACAGATAAATGTAACTAAGGGTATAATTGATTAAATATTACTTTTTATAAAACAGCTATAACCATTTCATAAATTTTATTATTTTCAAATTCAACTACTAACTTGTGGGGTACTTTATGCCAAATTACAACCTTATAACTTAAAAAGTCCAACCAAAAAAGTTGAAAAAATTTGTGCGGCCTTCGGCTACATACTGGATTTTAAATTATCACTTTTAAGTAGCAGAAAAACAATATTTCGAATTTGCCCAAAACACCACAAATCTGTAAGACTGCCCTTTGATCCTTCTCAAATTTAGATATTTTTCATATTTTGACCCTAGTCAGTTAACGAACTTCTGGGCCCCCACTGTTCCTCGCCGAGTGTTTATTCTCGTGTGCTTAAGCACCGCTCTAGTTCGGAGAAATTGTCGTAAACATGCCAAAGCATGAAGCCGACTTAAGGTGGACTAAGCTCAGGGACGGAGCCATGCGGAGAAAAGTGAGAACTTGATTTTCAATTTTAATGTAAGATTGGTTGGAGCTTTAGTAATTTTAGTGTTTTGTGCGGTTACATATGATAAATCTTATTGATATTTTTGATCCACCCAAGAAAAAGAAACAGTGAATTTGAAAAGAAATGTTATCTGACCCGCCAAAGAAAAATGTTGGTTCTATCATTTCTACACTGTATGTCGTAGGTACAATCTGCCAACGCAAAATGCAGACATTGCATTATTTTCTTGCATCTTTTGGATCATAGCTAGGAGTAAATTATTAGCGGTGTACATACATGTTTTTCCTGGGATGTAACATGGGCGGCTTCTAGTTTTTTCATACGATCTCCTCCCGCGGCCTGTCATTAGTCTTCTGCTACAGCATCCCCGGGAAGCATCAAGCATATGTCTATTAGTCAGCGAGTCTATCCGTACCTGCTTATATTATCTTTTTCGTGCCGGCCTTAATTTAGTTGATATATATTCATAAAGTTTATTAGCTTCACCCACTAAGTTTTTTAATTTTTCTTTCTCAACATGCAGTGTGGTGCTACATAAATGAATGTACGAAGTATCAGAAGCTTTTCAGGGAATTTAGTATATGAATTATGAGATTCGTGAGACGGGTATATGCGCATAAGACAAACATAAATCGGACACACATCTCATGACAATAGATCTCGTGAATGATTATAAAAGAAGAACGTGAAAGGGAAGAAGAGGAAGACAGACATATATATTATTGGTACCGCGAAAAGTCATTGTTGTTTCCAATTTAATTCAAATCAAATTTTTTTTAAACCTAATGAATCGTAAATAATCAAATAAGTTTTTTTTTTCATCTTCTCTTCTCCTCCATCAACCCTAACCTTCATTAAAACCGAAAATTTCATCGTCTTCAATTAATCGGCGATTTGAAAAATGTTTGGAAAAACCCGGTTAGGATTTAGTTTATCGTGTTTGGATTTAAGGTAATTTTGTATCAAAAATTAGGATTTTGTATGAAAAATTGAAATTGAAATTTCTGGGTTTATGAGTTACGGTTGGTAATAAACTCAATTACGAACCGTAATCGAGATTTGAAGAACATACGGTTAGTAATAGTTCAATTACCAACCGTATGTTCTTATATCCGAGAATTTTCTTGATTCTGATTTGGTAACTATTTTAGTTTACCAACCGTGAATCGAGTTACTAGCTTTTGTTACTCAAACAACCATACCAACTAGTAAATGTTCTGTGTCTTAAGAATTTATCAAATAATGATTTACGGTTCAAAGTTAAGTTGACACACCAGTAGGGTAGTTACGGTTGGTATCGAACATTTAGTTACCAACCAGAATTTGGTTTTACGATTGGATCTTCCCCAAATTTAACCGATTACGGTTGGTATTCGATAACTTACGAGTAGTAACTAAGAGTTACTGATTGGTAACAAGCAAAATTGCAATCAGTAAGTTCTTCGAAAATTAAAAGTTTTTGATTTTGTTATGTACTTTAGATAATTTTGAGAAAAAGCTAATGGGAACTAATTTAGAAGTATACGGGTCACCTCGAATCACTCATTTTGGTGGAGTGAATCAAAATCTAGGGTTTCACAAATATCACAAATTTTTTTTTCTTCTCCTCAATTTTTTTCTTATAACTCTAAACAATCGATTTTTGATTTCTATAATAAGTGAAAATTAATTATCAAAATTAATCTTGATTATCTACACTAATCTTGATTATCATTACTAAACTTGATTATTAACAATAAGGGTTAATTAGTCACTTCGAGGGTTTTATTGATAAGGGGCACTTGAATTTATTTCTAATGACCTTTTTTTGTCTTATTAGGTTGCCGCCCCTCTACCGATTCCTACCGCCCCTTTACCAAGCTTGTTAATTTTATGGTTGGATTTTATATTATCAATATTGTACCATACAAGGAATATCCTTAGCATAAGTATTGGCGCACACATTACACGAGTACTACTCAATGTATGGTGAAACAAATAGAAGAAGAGAGTCGACCGAAAAAGATGAAAATCTAAACAAAACAAGGATGGTGGAGGGTCGCTACCGTAGAGGCAGAGCCATGAGACGTATTTGCAATTTTGCACCATTCATTTGTTTTGCCTTGTGTTTCACAAGCCAATGCTGTTGCAGTGTTGCCCCACACAAGTATAGCAGATAGGGCTCATTGTCTTGACATCATATTTATGTATCGGCATATTTGTTTCAGGACCAGTGGGTTCAAATTATTAAATACGGGTCTTTTTATTTTGTAAGTTAGCGATTCATTAGAAGAAAAAAAAACTAGCTTAGGCAACCATCGGTACAAAGTTAGTAGAGCTATATAAAATCATATAAAAATCTGATATTAGATTCATCATTTATGTACTGAATGATACTCTCTCCGTCCCAAATTAGATGAGCTACAACAATTAGATGAGCTAGTTGTAGTTTGCACAATTTTTAAGGCAAGGAGGAAAGGGGAGTATATTTAAGAGAAAATGGGTCATTTGTCCAAAAAAATTTAAAACACGGTTCAAATGGACAAGTAAAAAAAAGTACGGGTGAAATAGCCAAAAAAAAAAAATAGCAAGGATGAAGCTGGATTCATCCGGCTTATAGTTAAAAAATAAGGATGAAACCTGGATGCATCTGTGTAAAATAAAAATAAGAAAAAATATTTGAAAATGGACAGGATGAAACTGGTTACATCCTCATTTATTTTTTAAATTTTTGTCCATTTAAACAGATATCTTTTTAATTTTTGGCTATAAGCGGTATCAAAACCTAAGTGTCTTTTCATTTTAGAAATTATTGATTTTGGTCTTTTTGACCAATTTTGTGTATATTTAAGTATTTTTTACAATTATACCCTTATGGATAATAACTAGTAAAATTTAGAAATGATTTATCTCTTAAACTTTTTTTTTTTTCGATTAAGAAATTTTTATATTAAAGAAAAACTGCAAACCAATACAGAGTCAACTATCTGAGAAGATAGGATTACATATGCATTACAAGTTCCCAGTTATTTATAACTTGAGAGCTATCTAGAAACTTAAAAGTATTCCAAATCACAACTCCACGGAATTATAGTCTCTGTTTGATATGAATAAGCGGCTCATAATCCGATTTTGATCTTCCTCCAAAAACCCCTGCAATTTCTTTCCTCCCAAAGATTCCATATAATTGCATAATGTATAATGTTCCAAACATCTTTACACCTTCCTGTCAAGACGTTGTTCTTCCAAGCTTGAAAAAGTCTGAAGGACGATGAGCTAAGGAAGAGGCCAAGAAATGCGAAGCGCCTTTATGAAGTAATCCAGGATTTTGAAAGCGTATTGCAATGCAAAAGAAGATGATCGCAGATTCGGGCTACCGTGTTGCACATAACACAAACAACACCGTCCACTGTCACTCTTCTATGTATGAGCATATCTCTTGTTGGCAGGAGTTATTAAAAATTGCCCATAAAATGAAACTCACTTTGGAAGGAATAGACTTCTTCCATAAGAAGTTATTAAAGTCACATACCTCGGTGTTGCACGACAAAGCTTCGTAGCAAGCACTCGGTAGAAAATTTATCAAGAATGTGCACTTCGTCCACTCCCTCCACCAAAGACCGGAACCGCACCTAAGTCTCTTCTTAATAAGTCCCATTCCATCTCGCTCATTTGCATTTAGGTTTGCTCTAAAATTTCTAGACCATCTACCATCTTGTATCATATCGGCCACCGAGATTTGATTGTTGAGACAAGCTTTAAATATGTTGGGAAACAAATCCTTGAGACAACCTTTTGTCACCCATTTATCATGCCAAAATCTTATTCCCCTACCGTTCTTTAGAGTGTAGCTCGTAAGATTTTGGATTTCTGGAACCATTCTAGTTACATTCCTCCACAAACTTCTTCCTTGAGCTGAATTATCGCCTGCTGGCATCACACTATCTTCTGAAACTTTCATCTTTTGCTGCACTATCTTCCTCCAAAGATCATTTTTCTTCCTTGAATATCTCCAAACCCACTTCACTAGTAAAGCCTTATTAGTAGTTCATAATTTTTTAACACCTAAACCACCACAACTTTTAGGAAGATGATTCTAGTCCAAGCCACCCAAGACATCTTCTTCTTTCTTCTCGAGTAGAACCCCACAAAAAGTTCCTCATCAAAGCCACCATTTTGTTTTCTACACATACAGGAAGATGAAAAAGAGAGAGATAATAAAGAGGCAAGCTTGAAAGACAATGTTTAATTAGAACTAATCTTCCTGCCTTGTTCAAATAATTCCTCTTCTAAGTACCTAATTTTGCTTCCATTTTCTCAAGCACAGAATCCCAAATAGCTATACTTCTTAATCCAGCACCAATAGGCAAGCCAAGGTATTTAATAGGTATCACTTCAGTTTTACAACCTAACTCCTTAGCTAATGTCTCAATAACCTCATCATCTCCAACACTCACCATAGTACTTTTATCAAGATTCAACTTCATACCGGTTAAAGCTTCAAAGATAGAGAGAATGGTAAATAATCTTGTTACCTCATCAGAATTTGCATTGAGAAATAATAGTGTCATCAGCAAACTGAAGATGTGCAATCATAGTTCCAGCTTCAACCACTTGAAATCCATGAATTTGTCCTCTTGCCACAACATCATTTAGTAACTTAGAAAAAATTTCAACAACCATCAAGAAAAGATAAGGTGAAAGAGAATCACCTTGTCTAAGGCCTTTTGTTGGCTTGAATTTTTCTCGTTGATCCACCATTTACTAAAATGAGAAAGATGAGTAGAAGAGACACACCACTTTATCCAAGCCCAATCCATTTTTCTCCAAAACCATGCTTATGGAGGATACAAAATAAAAGCCTGCCAATTTATGTTGTCAAAAGCTTTTTCCATATCTATCTTAGAGAATATCAGGATTTTTGGGTTTTATCCTACCATCCACACATTCATTAGCAATTAAAAATCCATCTAGAATTTGTCTATCACTGATGAATGCACCCTGAAAGTCAGATATGAGCATGGGCATAACATTCTTCAATCTTTCAGCAAGTACCTTGGATATGATTTTGTAAGCAGTGCCTATTAGACTCAAAGGCCTGAAGTCTCTAGGAGTGCAAGAATCCTCTTTTTTTTTTGGGATAAGAGTGATAAAAGAACAGTTAGTCTCCAATCCAAAGAGCCATACTCGAAGAAGTCCTCCATCATTCTCATAAAATCTTCTTTGACAATGCTCCAACAAGATTTGTAGAATTCAGCTGAGAAACCATCTGGCCCTGGTGACTTATTAGCTCCCATATGCTTAATAACACTCCAAACCTCATCTTCAGTGAAGCTTCTTTCCATCCAGTCTCTTTTTTCTTCATCCACTTTAGGAAAATACAGAGAATCAAAAGAAGAATAAATGTTATTTTGATCAGTGAAAAGGTTTATGTAATAGTTCCTTATTTCTTCTTTAATTGCACTCTGATCAAAAGAATCAACTCCATCAATTTGTAGTTTAGCAATGGTGTTCCTTTTCTTCCTTGCACTTGCAATTCTGTGAAAATAACCTATATTTGCATTTCCCCATCTAAATCCATTTTGCTTAGCTATGAGTTGCCATTTCCTAGTTTCCTCATTCTCAATAGCTTTCAGTTTGATCTTACACTTCAGTCTCAGCTCAAACTGATCTGGTTGAAGTGCACCAGTCTCTTCCAATAAATTAAGTTCACCAATCTTCTCAGTGAGAGTGTTTTTCTCTCTACTAACATCTCCAAAAACTTGTAAACCCCAATTCTTGATAAAATGTTTAAGATTTTGAAGCTTGAGAAAGAAAGCGTGCTTGCAATCGCCACTATAGACCATGAAGTTCCACCAAATCTCTATATTATTCACAAAATCCTTATGTTCTATCCAACTTTTCTCCAGCTTGAAATATGGTTTAGCACTAACTGAATGGCTAGTAATGACCAGTAAACTTTATTTATCTCTTAAACTATACCACGATTTTTTTGTAAACTTTATATATCATTAAAAAGCATTTTAAAACATCTACGCAACGAATATAAACATGGCTATCAAATTTTATATATTTCTTATAGTAACAATAATCAATTAAAAGTGTAGTTTTAGAAATACCCCCTTGATTAGTGAAATAGCTCATCTATTTTGGGACAAAATTTAAAACCAACTAGCTCATCTAATTTGGGATGGAGGAGTAGGAAATAAGGAGCGAGGAGGAAGGGGAGACCTTGTCTCAATTCAAAATAGTTTCGCTTCTTTGGCTTATTTATCAGCTACTGCATTAGATGTTCTATTAAATAGAGGTCTACCACTATTTTTATATAAGTGATGTAATCAGTTTTGTATATTTCTTGTTTCATCCATATAGAATTAAAACATTATGTGAAAATCCATTCCATCACTATTCAAAGGATTAGATAGTTGAGTTGACAAATGTAAACCAGAGTACCTCAACTCAATGTTATATATATCAGCAACAAACTAACAAAAACTTAAATAATATCCCCTAAGAATATGTTGGAAGGATCCTAAAAACAAACATCTCTAAAAAGAAAGAGAGGCAACTCATCGGAGCTCAGATTATATCATGGTCCAAAATTGCTTAACCAAATTGTTTTTTACATTTAAATCATTTAATTTGATAAACCTTGTATAATTAGGTGATGGTTATTTTGTATTTTTCGAATATATATGAATTTATAGGCTAGAGATATGCAACTGACAAGAATTCATATTGAAGCTGATGCTAAACTAGTTATCCAGTCTATCACCAATAACTTTTTGATTCAGTGGGAGGACAAAATTATCTTGAAAGAGATTAAAAACTTAAGTTCGAGTTTCAGTTTTTGTCGTTTTTCTTATATAAGTCGAGATGATAATCAAGTGGCGGATGATGTTGCCAAGAATGTAAGAGTGTCGGCATCTTCACTTGTTTGTCTTAATAATTTTTCTGTTGAAATCTGTGGTCTCCTAGCTGGAGACCAAAACTATTCAGTTCCATAATCAATTGAATTCTTTTGTATCAAAAAAAAATAAAATAAATAGAATATACATGAATTTAAACTTGAGGAAGAATCTCCTCAAACTTTTGTTCTCATACCATCTCACACATTGGACGTTATTTTTGTGAATAAAAACCAAAATATTACGAATTTGAAGATAATATTTTGGGGAAATGTTCCTCTGACAAAACTCTATGTTCTTACCAGAAATGAGCGTATTCCGGAACATATAACATCACCATCTACTACTTTGAAAATGAACCGTTGTAAATCAACGAATTTGTAACCATTGAAATTAAGATCGGTAGATGATGGTGTTATATATTTCGGAATGCGCTCATTTTCTGTAGGTATGTCGACCTTTGCAAGAGGAACATATTCTAAAAAAATTACCTTCAGATTTGTTATCATTTAATTTGGTTTCACCTATTTTCCACTCACGTTCTTCCTATTTGCCACCTACATAAATTACCACCCCCACTTTTCCTATTCACCACCCATATAATTTTTAGAATATCCTAAATACCACCTCTTGGTTTTTTTTCTTTCCACCCAACAGTTAAGCCACCTCACCAACTAAACAAACAAATAAAAAAACCTAAGTTCCCGATCATGATTTTTCTCCATCTCCGCATGTCGACCTCCTTGATCCATCTTTTGCCTCATTAAATTTTCTTCGCAAAAGAAAAAATAAAACAAAAAGACCCTCACTAAGTCAACACATCCTCTTGTATTCATCTCTTTCTTCTATGGAGTTTTAGCTGTGTAACATAAAATTAACTCCATTATTGACGTTCCACAACATTACTAGCTTGAAAACAAATTGCAATCCTACTTCGTGAATGGAGAGTTGTGCTCCCACTTGTACTCATAATACTTCATATTGCTCCTTTGATTTATTGTTTTGGGCATAAGTAATCATCGGATGCAAACTAGAAATTTTTGCTTGCTTCTCTTGATTAAAAATTTGATTGATGCTTAGATTTAGCTCCTAAATTCGGGTTTTGTATTATTAAAGGCCATAATTTATGAACGGATTATAGATTATCCATTAAAAAAATGCAAAGGGAATTATAAATTCTTGGTGCATCATAATTAAACGGATCTCTAACCTAGGATTACTGGTTTTTTTAATGGTGTTTCAACGAGAATAGGGATTAACGAAGAAGAAGAAATATAAGGATGGTAATAAATGTAATCAAATTTAGTTTGACTTTAATAGGTGGTTAATAGGAAAAGTAGAATTGAAAAGTAAAATTATTTTTGATATTTTGATAGGTGTGGCAAATAGGAAAAGTGTGGGTGTCAAATAGGTGAAACCATTAATTTTTACTCACAATAGCGTCTCAAAATATGAGATAGTGGGAGAATAAAAGTGTAAAGGTTTCTCAGCTGAATAAAAGTACTTTGTTTTCGTCCTTTTTTTTTGTATTTTCTTTCTCAGCTCCTGTTTTTTCGAATCCATATACTTATAACTGTTCCACGCAAATGGTTGTGCGTAAACAAATTCTTCCCTCCATAGTTCATACACTTTTTTTTAATTCTTTTTCCGGCCATGGCGTTTGTCCCTCATCATTTTAATTTGAAAGTGACTTTCACGGACACGTAAACGTGTATTCCCGCCAAATCCTTACACCACCGAGGCACCACCAAAATTAGCTATGTGGGGATGCAGCACAAATAATTAACTGTCCGCACTAGCGGTGTGATACACGACCAGTGATCCCACGGTCCCCACGTGACTGTACTATATTAAAATGTTGTTGTCAGAATTTATTTACTAATAATAACACAATCATGGTTTGTTGTTGCCGGATATTAGTTGCATTAACTGTCACGATTTGCCGCGTTACGTATGTGTATCGTTCGATTCTGCCGTAAAAATTCATTTGATTTGCAGTATGTTTTAGCGGTAAATAGTTCGGTCAAATTACATGTAATACCACTTTCTCAGCATTAAGCACTCTAATGCTGTCGTGCATAACGAGAAAAAACATTACCCGCGTGACGACCCGGTTGATGAAGGGAAAGAGCGAACGAATGACGGAGAATAGAGTGAAGAAGAGCCACAAGAGGAGAAGTTAAAGAAAAAAACAAGCATGCATGCTAGCCTCGTGCATTAAGACGTGAATCACGTTGGGCAGTAAAAACTTCGACAATCAAATCAAACCTTGATTTAATCTAAGGAATGCTTGCGATATCCTCTTTATTTTCGACAATTTGGATCCAAACGATTTGGAAAGGTGTAATGCAAATGGCGTCATGATGGATGGCGACAGTGCCCCATAGGCCACATTTCCATAACATCATCTCAATCATAGCAACAACGACAGGTTAGTGAAAGAAAAACCGTTAATGTATATGCCCATGGCCAACCATAGTTAATGTCGACTCCATACTACTCTCTTAGAATGCGCGTTGGGACAGATCTTGCTATAATCATATAATAATAATAATATTTTTTTTAGAAAGATCTAATGCCAACAGTCATAAAATTGTAAAGGTGGTTTTTGATTCCTATATACAGTGAATCCCAGTTAGAAATTCTCCAATCATTAAAGAGAATGATTGCTAAGCGTATCCGAACTGACCAGAATCGGAATGATATTTCTAACTATTTGAACTCCGAACCCAGTTTAGGATTATGGACCTCACGAATGATTCTTAACGTATCCGAAGGCAAGATCAGAATGATATTTCCTAACTAGAACTCCCATAGGTAACTCTCTCACCAGAGTTTTGTTGATTAGTTTTTGTTTGATTTTGTATATACTTTATATTTAAATACAATTATTCAATTAAATTTTTCTATTAGGAGTTGTTTAACCAGTGTTTTATGTGTTGATTTTTGTTTAAAAGTCTATAATTTTTATAATACATAATGCGATTAAATTGTTTACTTCTTGTTAAATAATCACGCTGAAATGTTTTTTTCCATCTTATAAATCATATACAAATCAAATTAGTCTCGTAATAAGGTCATAATACTTATCAATTTATCATATATGTTATTAGAATTTTTAAGTGCCGAACTCACATTTATAAAACGAATATGCACGTGACGTATCCGTTTCCAAACTCGTCCGAACAACGAATTGTTGATCGGATTTTTGACCAAATCCGATATATCTGAATCCGTATAATTCCCGTACGTATGCCGTCCCCAACTACTACCCGTACCCCAAATTGTTAACTAGGCCGTGAATAACGCAACAGAAGTTCAAATAAAATATCTAATGAATAAACATAAATCAACATTATTGGTGTTACAATTAATAGCATGCATGGGGTAGCAGGTACGTACGACTCTTACTAAATTGGGACATGAGCGGCTATTAGTTTTCTTCGTACTGTCTCATTCCCACAGCTGTGGTATTTACTCTTACTCGCTCTAGAATTAGGATAATAAGATCTACCCATAGTAAAAGCATTTGCAGCCAAGGCCTTGGCAACATTATCATCAGATTTATGATTTCCAACCATAACATCGATCGCAACAAATTATGAAGTTCTTTATTAGTTACCGGTGGATTACGGACCCTAATCAAAGTTACATGGGCGGAATACTCTAATCGAAAAATATTCTTCACGTTGGAAGCTTTGTACGCAGTTGAGAAATGAAGTTGGAGCAAATGCTACTTCAGGACCACGAGATGTATCAGCTCCAGCCATGTGTCTATGAGAAAATCAGCGATTATGACCGAATCTATATAATTAGTGGTGAATCTTTAGTTAATCAATCTTGATAATTAACAATTCCATTATTTTATAGTGCGACCATTTCCCATGCAAAACGAAAACGAGTACGTGGTATGAAACCTCCTCTAGGAATTTAGCTAGAATATATTTTAAGAGGTTCCGAAGACGGGTTGGTACATTATTGGTGACATTATATTAGTATATTACTGACGTTTAAGACAAACATAAACCGCATAAACGTGGCCTGATCATGATGCCATTAATATCGTATCGTATTGAAATCTCGTGAACGATTAAAAGAAGAACGTGGAGGGGAAGAAGAGAAAGACAGCCATCCCAATCTACATATTATTGGTGGCAAAAGTCTCTGTGATCTTTCACATTTATGTTTTTGGATTTTATATCGTTAGTACTTAGTATTATACCATATTTGGAATATTCTTAGTCGTTAGTATTATACCATATTTGGAATATTCTTAGTATTGCTGCACACATATTATTTTTATTTTTTATCAAAGAGAAGTTGTATTAAGAAGAAGAATGTACAAAGTTTCTGAGAGGTAAATGAAAGAAAAAAAAGAAAACTACATATTACGTAAAGATTGAGTCCTGTGTATTAAGCACCCGAATTTGAGAAATTCAAGTGAACATGTTGTTCAACTTAATTTTGCCAAGCTAGGGATTGAAGATTTAGCTTCGTGAACCAAGTCATCATCTGTTTTATAAAGATATTAAGGTTCAAAGCGTCTACAATTCCGTTCTCTCTAGATCGTATTAACAATTGCTGCTGGAATTAAATCCCATAAGTATTCTTTGCACACATTTCACGAGCACTACTCATGCATGTGGTGTTGATGGGTAAAACGTGGGAAGGGGGAACTAGCCCTAATCACGAAAGTACTCCCAAGGAGAAGAGGGGTTTATGGGAAGTAATAGAGAATTCATGATGTCTCGAGAAGTAATAGAGAATTCTCGCACGACCTTGTGGGGGAAGCTATCCCACTCAAGCTGTTTTTTACCATTAGATCATGCTAAAACCCGGATCTAATGACCCTGAACCCTTTAGGGGAAGTGGTGGGTCCTTCCACGAAAGTGGTGGGTTCTTTCTTGAATGTGAATCTAACCGTTGATTTGATTATCCAACGGTAAAGAAGCAGCTTTTTGGGAAACCATCCCGCAAAGTCGTGTGGGATAACATTTGTGTAATCTTAATCTTATTGATATCTTTCATCCTATGCGCCCGGAAAGCGAAATAGTGAATTTGAAAGAAATGTTATCAGACCCACCAAAGAAAATGTTGGTTCTGTCATTTTATATGCTTTCTCTAGAGGTAACATGGGCGGTTTCTAGTTTTTTCATAATATCTCCTCCCGCAGCCTGTCTGTCATTGGTCCTCTGGTACAGCATCCACTGGAAGAAATCAAGCATATGTTTATTAGTTAGTGAGTGCACATTATTTTTTGTGCCACTTTTTAATCAAATGGTTTTCATTTATTAAAAATAATATGGCTGGATTTTTTGTACCCAAGTTTGGTCACCTTGGTTTTTTTCTTATTTTGTTGAATATTGATCAATGAAATTCATTTTGGTTTCATCTAGTTTTGGTGAAACCAATTTTGGTGAAATGATTTTTGCCTAGTTTATTTTTGGTTTGAACTGGTGCCAACCTATTTCGGTTGGTAGTAATGAATGAACTTAAAGAAATACACTATCCTCAAAAAATGTTCAACCTATTTCGGTTGTATTTGAACTGGTGCCATTGGTTGTCGAAGATGGAGGTGGTATGTAGTGGTATGTAGTGATGGTAGTGGTGGTAATGGTATGGCGCGGTGGTGGTGGTGGTTGGTCACGATGGTTGGCGGTGGTGGTGGTAGTTGGTCACGATGGTTGGCGGTGGTTATTGGTGAAATGACAATATGTGGAAAAATGATGAAACCAATTTCGGTTTCACCTATTTTGGTGAAACCAATTTTGGTTGCATCATTTTTTCAGTTTGGTTTCATCATTTTTCTTATTTAGGTTTGGTTGCATCATTTTTTCTCATTTGGTGAACATTGATCAATCAAAGTGAGTGTGTGTGGTGGTGGTGGCGGGTTGGTGGTGGTGGTCGGTGATAATGATGGTGTTGCTCGGTGACGGTGGTGGTTGTCATCAACGGTGGTGCGTGGTTGTGGTCGGTGGTCGCGGTGACCGCGAGCGGATGGTGGTGGTGGTGGTGGTCAGCAGACGATGGTGGTGGTCACATTGGTGGCGGCGGGCGGCGATGGTGGTGGCCCGGTGGTCGGGCGGCACGGTGGTTGGTTGCGGCGGCTGGTTGGTTGGTGCAGGAGCGCGGTGGCGCTGCGACGGCGGCACAGTGGTGGTTCTGCTGGTGGTGTTATTTCGTGGTGGTTGATTTTTATTTTTGTTGAGGTGATTTAAAATTAGGGAACATTATTTAAATACCCTAGTATAGGACCCCTTCTAAAATACCCTTATCATCTTTACAAATACCCCAGTATGAAAAAGCCCAAACCCAAATTGTAAGATTACTAAAGAGCCCTCTAATAAATGTAAATAACCCGTTGTGACATGATAAAAACGGCGACTATTTTCATTTCAACCCATTCTTTCTCTCTCCCTCTCTCTCACGTTTTCAGAAAAAACTGAAAAAAAACTGAAAAAAAACGCATAAGAAGTTCAAAATATAATCTGAAAAACGATAAGAACTGAGTAGATCTGAAGTTTTTTTATTTAGAAGAGCAAATTCAACTGAAAACCGAAAGAAAAATCGATTTCATTAGATTTGGAGATGCGGTGAATATCAATAGCAAAAAATCAAGGTAAACATACTAATTTGTGTTTTTGGTGTTTCAATTCGGTTTCATCTTCATCTGAATTGATTTTTAGAGTTTGAAATGATTTTATTCAAAAATCTTGTATTCCCTTACCGATTTATATTTTCGGACATTATTTGATTCATACTAATTTGCTTCTATTTCATGTTGCATGTGATGAAAATCAACTAAATCGACCGGTTCGGTTGGTGATAAAGAAATAGAAGACTTAGTTGGAATTAAGAAAGGTAAAAAAAACTTTTATCATTGATTTTGATTCGGTTAGGGTTTTGAATTAGTAGTCTATTTTGTTTGATTCAAAGAACATTAGTTATTTAGGTTGTTGATTCAGTTATTAAAGCACTGTTGTTTTAGGGATTTCATGGTTTGATGGTTTTCGCATCTTGTTTGAGTGTTTGATGGTTTGATGATTTACGATTTCGTTTCATAAGATATTTTACTACACATTTTGGAGAAAAAACAACTTTGTACTAGTTCACTTCTTTTTTGAGGCAACTTATGCTAGTTGTTCCCATTTTTGAAGCAAGCTGGTACTAGTTGCCTTCATATTCTTAGTCATTTTTGGAAGAAGCGGGTACTAGTTGCCTATGGAATGCCTTATGAATGCGATGGATCATGTTAAATTAGTACTTGCACATGGTAATGATTTCAGCGAGAAATTTGTTAGCTAATTATGCTTTAATGATGATTTGAAACATGTTATCGGTCCATTTTTTAGTTTTTGACTTCATTTGTAGAGACAACTCTGCTAGTTTCTCCCATTTTTGGAAGCAACTTAAGATAGTTATGCTAGTTGTTCCCATGTTTGGAAGCAACGAGTAGATGTTGACTTCATATGGTGATACTAATTTCATTGGATTTACTATTTGTTCCCGGTTTGCAAGCAAGCTGTTACTAGTTGCCTTTGTATTTTGGAGGCAACTTATGATAGTCGTTCCCCGTTGTTGTCATTTCAGGAGGCAACATAGGATAATTTTTGTAGTTCCTCTTATATATGGAGACAACTTGAATTAGTTAGCTATATTGAGATATCATGCTAACTATTCCTATTGATTGAACAACATTAGTATGAAGAGGACGCCAAGATTGAAGATAATGCCAATTTCTCACGCAATGAATGCTCCTAAAGCAACGAACAACGAAGCATTGATATAGTTCAACAAAGAAAAGGTATGAAAAAGAAAACATATAAATCTTCTTTTGATTAGGTATGCGCATCTATGTATTAGATGTTAATCGGATAGCTTGCATGATTGCGAGGCAAAAGAAGAAGCTAGAAACGAGCGTTAGCATATAAACGGATTATTACCATTGTTAGATATGAGTTACTACTTGTATAAAGTATTGAAAGACAAGCAAACACATGTGAAAGCCTTAAGAGAGTCTCCGATTGAGGGTTTAGTTGAACCATTCTTTAAAGAAGAACAACAAAACAGGCCTTCAAAAGACGTAATGGTGAAAGAGATGTATACACTAAGATTCCTCAAGCTATAGAGATGCTTCTCGGTTGCCATGATAGTGTAGTAGTGAGGAAGAAGGTGAAAGTGGGATTTGTTTTTAATAAGAAGGTTTATGTTCCAATGTTAGATGACTTTCTTTATTTTTCTTGATGTTCAAAGAAGGCACAAGATGATGAATTGAAGAAGAAACGGAAGTAAAGTAACTAAAGAGCACATAGATTTCTTGCATAAACATTTCCCAAAGACAAGGCAAAGACTACAAGATTACAAGGCAACAGATCGATATGGTGTTGAGAGAAGAAGCTGAAAATGGAAAGGACCCAAACATTGTTTGATTTTCTTTGGCATGTGGTTGTGCATTTGTGTTCTTCTTCACGGATACTAGTGGAGGCTACTTTACCAGAGATGGTTGCCATACATTCTCCATGCATAGAGTGTCGTGGCGGACCACATAGTGAAATATTTGATGGATAATATCAAGAAACCAAAAGGAAAAGATGGTCTTAAACGTGTACCTGGGTGCATACCATTTTTGTTGGTAAAAAAAAGAAATGAAAAATTGTTGACAAGATAATCTTGATCAAAAATGTTTTGAGAAACTTAACTAACATTTTAATTTTTTTTTTTGTTTACAGTATTGGTTTTGGAGCATAGCAACTACCTACCAAAGCGACAAGGATTTGAACATTCAATTCCAAGATTCACCAGTGGCACCAACTAGATTTGTGCAACAAGTTGATCGGTAGAAAGGAAAGATAGTGACGGGATTATGGTATTCCCTAAAGAATTTACTGTAAGTAAAAATTCTTATGCTACTTTAGTGAATCTTCATAAAATGAAAGCAACTTGAACAAGTTGTCTCCATAAAATGAAAGCAACTTGCTCAAGTTGTCTCCATAAAATGAAAGTAACTTGCTCAAGTTGTCTCCATAAAATAAAAGCAACTCGATCAAGTTATGCATAAAATGAAAGCAACTAGATCAAGTTGTCTGCATAAAATGAAAGCAAATTGATCTAGTTGGTTTTAAGTTGAAAGCAGATAGTTTACTCAAGTTGTATATTAACTTGCATCGATTTTCAAGGAAAAATCGACTAATTTGGAACTCTTCGGTTTACGAGATGGCATTCGAGATTTAATCGACACCAAATGAGCAAAAGGCGACTCACTTACCTGTGGTGGTAGAAGAATTACAAATAGAAAGGGCATTCAACAACCCTGTTGTACAATTTACTTCAAGAAGAGAGGCTAAATGCCAAATTCCTTGAAGCCGAAAAACTTTCACTTCAAGAGATCTACTATAGGATTGAAGGGAGAGATGAGTTCTTAAGGAAGTTCATTGATGACAACAAGTTCCTTCAAGCGTTTATGAAGCCAACAAGGATAAAATTAATTTGGAGATGATCAAAAGCAACACATGGCAGCGTTTACAAGAACTTGCCGGGATTGGGAGGATTTGAAAAACACACCGTAAAAACCTCTCAAGGGAGAAGAAGTACAAGCGGTGGAGCTCAATGTTTTATGGTAGAAGAATCAACCGACAGTCCTCCGAAAATGTAGCGAGCAAGAAAGATAATGTAGGTGAAACTTCAGAATGAGTTCAAGAAGAAAATGCTAATAAGAGAGTGCGCAGGTGAGCGAAGAAGAAATCGCTCAAGATTATGAACAACAAAATGAAGATGTTGAAGATCACCAACAAAATGAGAAAGAATCCGTACTTAAAAAGGAGGTTGTTGAGGAAGTCAAGGCGACAGAAAATGCAGATGAGACAATGCACATGACCGAAGAAAAATCTATTCTTGAATCAAGAACACCACTAATCGTAATAAAGCCAACATTTGAGAGAATATTCAACCGAGGTAGACATGCCGATAGTTTGGATGAGTTGATGCGAGAATGTGAATATAGACGAGATAACTGAAAAATATTTTGCTAACATGAGAGCAAGAACCGGTTAGAGAGGAAGGAGAAAAGAGGACTCCGAGTTGCACAAGTTGAGAAAGAACATGCGGTAGAAAGGTAAGATGCATTTACTTTAGTCTTATGTTACTTTAGACCTGTTAGAGTAGATTATTCTTGAATGCAACTTGTTAGAATTGTCCAAGTTTATTCTCGAATGCAACTTGATCAAGTTATGTTAACTTATGGAAGCAACTTCATGAAGTTGCTTTCAATTTGTATCAAAAATATTGGAAGAAACTTGCTCCCAGTTGTGTCCAAAATGAGATCAACTTCTTCAAGTTGCCTCAACTACTTGCTTTAGATTGTTTGTTGTGTTTTAAATGAAATTTTTAATGAATTTGCGGGGAAGTAACATACTCTCCAGTGCACCAAGCAAGAACAAAGAATGTGCGCAAGACAACTCAAATGAAAAGACATGTCCAGTTGCACCAGTGGATAAAGAAAATACATGTCCGGTTGAAAATGAGGAAGAGCAAGAAAAGACAAGTACAATTGCAATGGAGGAAGACCAAGTTGAAAGAACAAGTGCGTTAAAATGGATGAGGAACCAGTTGGAGATGATAAAGAAAGGACAACTCCAATTAATCAAGAAGATGTAATAGAAAGGTAGATTCATTCATTTTTAAGATTAGATTGCTAAATTTAGTAGTAAATAATTAGGAATCAACTTATTCAAGTTGTCTCCATGTGATTAGGAATCAACTTATTCAATTAGGAAGCAACTTGCTTCAAGTTGTTTCCATATGTTTAGGAATCAACTTGCTTCGAGTTGTCTCCATACGTGGAAGCAACTTCCTTAAAGTTGTCTCCTCTCCTTGTATTCAGTGTATTATGTTTTTAATGAATTTTTTCCTTTAATCCAAATTGCGGGGAAAGTAGGATATCTTTGCACAAGAGAATGAGGGTGAAAAGAAAAAATCAGATGAAATGGCTGTTGTTCAACACACTCCAACATGTGTGCAAAACCAATACTTTGAAGGTCCAACTTTTGATTTGCATTTGGATTCTCCGGCAGCACAAGTCCCATCTTCTCAGATAATTGAACCAAAAGCGATTGAAGATAGTGACTTATCAGAAACTGAAGAGAAAGCTGAAGAGAAAGCTGTTGTTGGTTCTATTATTAAAAAGAGTCAAGAACGATCAAGGGAGAGGAAGAGAAAAAAATTAGGAGATGAATTCACTGAACAGTTTACACCGAAAAAGAACAAGAAACAACAGGACCGGTGCGATTATTGACTTGGAAGCAATCGAGTACATCGATCCAACACCTCCTCAATCAAAACCACTCGGAGCTGCACAAAGTCTTAAGCTTTGGGGAGATTGCAGCGAAGATCAACAAAAAATACTCCAAGAATTCTCACGAGGATGCCACGAAGGGTAAAAAAACACTAAGCCTTTTATCACGCTAGTTTTATTTCTTGCAGTTCCTTCAATTTTGCAATATTGATGTTTGATGCTAGTAATGCAACATCACATGATGTTTTTGTGTTTTTTTGATTATGCGGAGCAAAGCTTGTTCTGCGCCCGAATAATGAATATCACATTGAAACTTGATTCATCCAAAATCTATTGGATGATCTCTATATCGATAGTGACATCGAGAATTCTACACCGTGTTACGAAATCGAAGATGGAAAACGTTTCGCCAATAATCCATACAACAAGCATGTAATACTAAATACCAATCTTTTGGTAAGTCACTTTTTATACGATAAATTATGCACTAGTTAGTATTAACAGATTTCATGTTATTTTGACTTGTAAAACTTTTGCAAAAATAAATTATATGTATCTTTTTGTTTTTTAAAAACTTTTTCAATGATGCGGAGATACGTGCAAATATGCATGGACAATGGAGACGAGAATGCAATAGAAACAAGTTTAGTAGCAGATTATGTGAGGGCTAATTACAAGTTGGATGCCAAGAACAAAATGTGATGTTTCCGCGTGCATGAACTCCCATTTGGGTGTTCTTTGGTATTACATGAAGGAGTCTGGAAGATATGCAACTCTATGAAACAAAGTCCATTGTTGTCGTCAAGTGCATACACTTACAAAGCCATCGAGCAAAGTTCTAAATGAGATTGGACATCGAGACAAACGTGGTAATGAAATTGTTCACACATTGAAGGTTCCTAAAGTGCTTCAACAACAAGAACACCCTGACTGCGCAATATTTGTTTGTGTTTTTATGAAGATGTTGGTGAAATACCAAGAATTCGGTATTCTGGCAGGAGGAAAGAAGAATCAATATATTGGCCACTTTAACAAGAAAAGGATCAAGATGGCGTTCATTATGGCTACAACTGATGATGAATGGAAGAAACCGAAAGACACAAATGCGAGTCGATTGTGATATATTCCCAGTAGTACTAAATGACAGAGACAACTTGTTAGTATTACCTAGAATTATCTGATTGAACTACATTTGTTAGTATTATCTAATTTGTTAGTATTATCTAGTATTATTCTGATTGAACTACATATTACCATTGGTTGTTAACATTATGTTGGTATTATCTAATTAAAGTACACTTCTTAAAAATATTGTCTAGTTAAAGCTTGAATGGTTTGATTATTTCCCTTGATTATTTTCAGTGTTGCAATGTTTCTATATGCTTACAGGTTTGCATAGGTAAAAAATACAGAGAGACAACTTGCAGAACTTGTTCCCGAGAATGGAATAAATCTGAAACAAGTTGTCTCCATAAAATGGAAGCAACTTGCGAAGTTGTTCAGAAATGGAAGCAACTAGAACAAGTTGTCTCCTTCAAAAAAGGAAGCAACTTGCGGAATCGAGAAAATAACCAACAAAACAAATAATATTTGTAAACCCTTCCATTCTTGATTATTTTCGGTGTTGCAATGTTTCTATATGGTTACAGTTTGCATAGGTAAAAATACAGAGAGACAACTTGCAGAAGTTGTCCCAGAATGGAAGCAACTAAAACAAGTTGTCTCCATAAAGTGGAAGCAACATGTAGAATCTGTGGACATAACCAACAAAGCAAAAAAATATTACAGACCAAAATCATTTCATAACAAACTGAGAACAACTAAGAATGTAACATTATCAATTAAAAAGACAAAACCAAGTTCATATAAGCATGAATCACAAAAGTTCAGTAAGCACATGAAAGAAACTAGCAAAAAGATGTCTCCATATGTGGAAGCAACTTGCACAAGTTGTTCGAACATGGAAGCAAGTACAATGATTGTCTCCATAAAAAGGAAGCAACTAGTAAAATTTGCCTTCAAATAGAACAACTTGCCTTCAAATCAGAACCATAACCAACAAAATTTCCATGAAAAAAAAATAAAAAATTACAGACCACGCAACAAACTAAAGAACAATAGCGATTTCATAACAAATGCAGGATAAAAGTTGTACCGATATCGATTAAAGACAAACCAAATTCACATAAACATGAATCACAAAGTTGAGTAAAGCATGAAAAAAAGGTTGGAAAAACATAAAACAAACCGAAACAAATGGAATTGAGAGATTTCATAGGAACATCATCTGTAGAACCTTCCAATCCTAGGCGATTCTTGAATACTTTTGGTGGCGAGGGCCAATGGAGCACTACGGCATGTTCTACGATTATGGTATACAAGCATTCCACAGCCGACCACACCTTCTCTTCTTGCGTATTTTCTCTCAGAATGCGTTTACGAACAGAGTTTGGCCTTCCAACTTGTGGTCCAACGGGGGAGGCATGACGTATTTGGTACGGGAAATCTCATCGGGTTTGTCACCATCGGGGATGGGATAGATAGGTTTTGAGTACAAACCTACGTAGCATTCGGTGGTGTAGTAAGGTGAGATGTGCTTGTACACCTCCTCTCGCCAATCTCACCATAGCTTTCACCGAATGACCTTGAGGGGAAGGCGTGTTTTTGCCACCGAGTGACAAGTCTGGTCTGCGAGTCCAAGTCAACGTATGCTCATAAGTACTAGTTATGATCTCAAATACCTTTTCACTAGCTCTACGCACCTTGTATCTCGACGTCGATTTATCCTCTTGTCTAACCGTGCTTGCATCTTAGGGGCAAGTCTTGTAGTCCAGTGCCTAGCTTCAACCTTCCTCTTCCACATTGTCTCCATTGTCCGAGCGCGAATACATTCAATCAACTCGATGGCTTTCAGTCGCTTTTCGTGCCTAATCAAGCTGTTAAAGCTTTCAACTACATTGGATGTAAGTTCTCCATACCTTTCCCAAGGAAACTCATGAGCAGCCCAATTCTTGAGGTGGGATCTTGTTCATCCACTCGATAACGAGAGAACATCTTGATTGACCATGCTTGAAAGCGCCTTCGTAAATTTCTCTTGGTGACAAAGATCAGTAGCATTGCTCAAACAACTTAATAGCGATCTGTCTACTCTTGCCTTTGACAACTGGAATATTGCCTTTCATATGGATGCGAGCAATACGAATGAAAAGCATTGGAAAGATTTCGAGAACAGTGTTCAAAAGTCCATTCCACGATCAGATATAATGGTCAACTGGACGATCAAAGCATCAACAATTCCCTTCAAATTTTCCAAAAACCAGCGCCAATTATCACTATTTTCGCTTTAAACAATACCAAAGGCAAATCGGAAATATCTACGTAAAATAAAAAAATACAAAAAAATTTAACACAAAAAATGAGTAGCATGTTTGAATTACAGTGGAAGAAACCACGACAAGTTGTCTCCAAAAGAATGGAATCAACTAGAAAAGGTTGTCTCGAATATGGAAGCAATTGGAACAAGTTGCCTCCAAAAAATAAAAGCCAAACTACAAGAATGAAAACAACTAGCACAAGTTGGTTCCATATTTTGGAGGCAACTTGTGCTAGTTGTTTTCATTCTTGTTGAGATTGTTCACAAGTTGTGAGTTTGTTCGCAAAAATCTAAACCTAAGAGGTTTGTTGAGGTTGTGCAATTACATACAATTGGCTACAAAACTTTTCTACCCAAAAAGGTTTGTCATAAAAACAACACAAAATAAAAAGAAAATAGTAAAGTAGATGCATAATACCTTGGTTTCAGTTTTCATTCCACAAGTTTGTTACCATAAGACCACCTGGCTACTGAACTTTCCAAGGTTTGAAACAAAAAAAAAGAAAATGGCATCTATTATCAGCATAGGCATCTAGGCAATACTTGTTGAACCCTGTGATGCAAGCTTCAAAAGAAATGAAAAACCTCTCAAGCTAGGTTTTGAGCATTAAACTCAAAGTTGATGACGCTTCCGGATTATAACGCTTGTTTGCTTCTTCATACCACAAGAAATCGAATACGATTTGATATCATCTCCCCAAATACATTCTTTGCAAAATTTCAGTCCACGATATGCTTGATGGTAGGTAAGGTCAACTTGATACTCACTGAAATACAAATCTTGAATGTCCATGGTACATTTTCAGCTTACTGAAACTCTAATATCGTCTTTTATAATGTTCTTTATAAAAGTCTTCGTCATTCAAAGCTTTGAAGGATCGAGCAAGCCAAACCACAAGAATGCTCCGATATAAAAGTCTTGCACTTAAAAGCATGGCGCCTTTGAATGCCAAAGAAGAGTGGAACCTCCACTTACATCCTTTTTCTTCTTTGAAAAGGCAATGAACCGTATAACGCTTCCGATCAGTCTTCTCGGGCTTGACTTTGTACCCACTCTCCACTTGATACTTCAACAAGACATCGACAACTTCATCTTTCCCTCCCTCAAACATCGACCAACACGGTAAGAATTCCAGCCCAAGCATCACATTTTTTGGTTCTCTTGTGGATAATTGATTCATTGAAACATCATCGATTCGTGTCTTCAACAAAGCCAAACCTTGAGTTGAAACACAACTTGAACAAAAAGTCAAGAAGAAGCAACACATGAAGAAGAAGAAGAAGAAGAAGAAGAAGGAGTTTGAATTGAACACTGTGAGCTTCAAAACTTGTATTCCCTTAGCAAAAGTATATAACAAGAAAATTCAAATCTAAATTAGATGAGCGATTTGAAGTACACCATTAACATGAGAAAGAATCACATAAGGGACTTGAGAAAGAATACTCCAACAACGCAACACAAGACTTTGCATCTCCTTGAAGGTAGTTGATTCATAGATAACATGAGAGATGCTTAAGTTGCAAAAGTTGATCTCTGCGACAACCATATTTACCTTAAAACGGAGAAGAAAATCAGTAAATTGCAAAAGGATAATAAGATACAAGTTGAAAGCAACCAACCCAAGTTGTTTCCAAAACTGAAGCAACTACCACAGGTTGTTTTATAGAAAGTTGTTTATAGAAAGTAATGAAAGCAACCAACTCAAGTTGTTTCCAAAACTAGAAGCAACTACCACAAAAAGGTTGTTTATAGAAAGTAATGAAAGCAACCAACCCAAGTTGTTTCCACAACTAGAAGCAACTACCACAAGTTGTTTTCATAATTGGAAAAAACTTGGACAATTTGTCTGCGATTCAATAACAACGACATCTTACTAAATGAAAGAAACAAGCCAAAGTTGTTTCCAAAACTACAACCAAATGTAACTTGGAAAAGTTGTCCGAGATTCAATATGTGTTTCAAGATACATTGACAAGCTACATTGACAATCAAATGTAACCTACAACATGTCGAGATTGCTTTTTTAGTGGTACTACTCAATCCTAGCAATAAACGGATTGACAAGCTACATTGCTTGTATTCACTAACATAAGGCAATCGGGTTGAACTACTACATTTGTTGGACAACAAAAAATGTAATCTAGGGCATGTCCGAGATACAATATGTGATTCAACATGTCATGTAGCTTAAACTCGTCATAGCGCAAATCACTCTGGGTGCGCCCCTCGTGAGAAGTATATTCATGGCAGACAGTGCAAAAAGATAAACATACACATCAAAACTAAATTGTTGTATGCAAAATGAGGTTCAACAAACGATTGTTGCTCTAATCTTCAAGGCATAATATTACACTTAAGAAATACAATTTGCTAAAAACTCAACTACATTGTTGTATCAAACAAACTATACATTACATTATTCGGATAAAAAAGTAAACAAATATGTTAAAACAAATCAAAGATTATAGCTAAAAGGTAAATCTAACACATTAACGAGATTGAATTTTAAGTAAATCAAGCCGTAGGAATATCTCCAATCGATGATTCAATCAAGCTTCGTAAAGAAACTGAATGAGAAGAAATCAAGCTTCAATGAAGTAGATCTTCAAAATTCAATGAATCTCGCTGATTCAAAATCAAGTATATCTTTCGTAATGAGTGCAAAAAACTTGATTAAGTTGAATTGAAATAACGAACTCTTTGAAAAACAATTTCAAACTCGGTTGAAGATTCAATGAAGAATCTCGTTGATGTTGATCTAAAACTCCATCAAATATATCGATTCAAGAAGAAAATCAATGGAGAATCCTGTTCTTAAACGGAGATTATACAAGAAGAAAATCAATGGATAATCCTATTCTCGTTGAAAATCGAATAACTGAAACTGAATTTTGAAGTGAATTTTTGAGCGAAGCTGAAAATCGAATAACTGAGCTATGAATTTCTCTCACAGCTCTGAATTTTGAAGTGAATTTTGTTTTTTTCTCTCTAAAACGAATAAGCTAAAACGAAATATATATTCGGACATATTAAATAAAGAGGAGGTTAAAAATGGGCTTTAACTTGTTAAAGAATATTAAACCCTTTGCATTACTTTTCGAAGGGTGTTGGTGAAAAGCCCATGGATAGTAGGGGCATATTTAACATTCCCACTTAAAATTAAAGGTGGGTTGTTTTTATTTTTGTTGGGGTGATTTAAACCAAGGCTAATATAGGCAGGTTTATGTTAAATGGGGTTTTTGTGAACAATTTGTTTTGTTGGGGTTTTTGTACATAGATAGTGACACCTTTGGAGTTATAACACGCGCGCCGTTTAGTTGATATATATTCATAAAGTTTATTAGTTTCACCCACTAATTATTTTATTTTCTTTCTCAACATGCAGTGTGGTACTACATAAATGAATGTACCAAGTATCAAAACCTTTTCAGGGAATATAGGTAGAATATGAATTAAGAGATTCGTAAGACGGGTATATGCGCCAAACGTAAATCCGACACACATCTCATGGCAGTAATATCGTATCCTATAATTCAAGCCGATCTTTTGAACGATTATAAAAGAAGAACGTGGAAGGGAAGAAGAGGAAGAAGAGGAAGACAGCCATATATGTTATTTGAAATACTGCGAAAAGTCATTGTTCTTTCAAATTTAATTTCGTGGTTGGATTTATATCATCAGTATTGTACCATACTTGGATTTTATACTACTCACTGTATGGTGACACGAATAGAAGAAGAGAGTCGACCAAAAAAGATGAAAATCTAACCAAGGATCGTGGAGGGCCGCTAGCTTAGAGCCATGACATTTATTTGCAAATTTGCACCATTCACTCGTTTTCGCTTGTGTTTCACATGCCAAGGTTGTTGCCCCCACACAAGTATGCACGATATTGACATCATTTATATGTATCGACGAAAAGATTTACAGCGTGTCTGTTTCAGGACCGGTGGGTTCAAACTTATAATCTTAAATTGAATGACTTAAAGCCTAGATAATTTTTTTTTTATCGGTAAATCTTTTGTGAGGAAATCCTCGCTTCCTATTGGCAGGGGCGGAGCCAAGAAATGTTGGATGGGGTGCAAAATTCTGCTATAGAGTGAAAATATTTTTTTAGGGGGTGCAAAAATGCAATATTAGGCTTAGGTATTAAAAAATTTCTTGTTGGGCTTAAAATGGGCTTTGGGCCCTTTGGGCGAAGTGCAAGTGCACCCCATTGCAATGTGATGGCTCCGCCCCTGCCTATTGGCCGAAACAAGCTCTTTTTTGAGTTTTGTGAAACGAGCGTTCTGGTGAGGACACTTGGCAACGTAAGATTAGTTTAAAAATTACAAACTCAAAAGTAAAACTTAACTTATCGTGTTTAGAATTCTATGGAAGTCCAAATTCAATTCGGAAGCGGACTACCTACCATATTACGATTCTTTTTTCCAAAATAAAATATAAAAAGGAAAAAAAACTCACATATTTCTCACATATTTATTTTTTTGTGAAAATAAAAAAAAATAAATGAAAATACATATTTCCTAAACAAAAAATACACAGCTACGGGGCAAGGCGAAGCCCCGCGCACACTTAATCAAAAAAATGATTAAAAGAAAAAAAAATATTCCCGGTGCGTAACACGTGCACTTATCTAGTTTTAATTTAAAATGTAATCACTTTTGTATATTTCCTGTTTCATCCTGGAAGAATTAAAACATTACGCGAAAATCCATTCCATCACTATTATAGGGATTTGATAGTTGAGTTGACAAATGTAAAGCATTTGAACGAGAAACTAGCTAAAACTTAACAAAAATGATTAACTCACCGAAACAAAAAAATATCCCGGGTGAGAGGAATAGTGGGTCCTCTGTCCACATCCGTATTTAAATTGCGTTAAAAAAGTAAAGGCGAAAAACATATGGCATGTGCTTTTTCTTTATTTGCTTTCATCTTCTTTTTTTTTTGTATTTTCTTGGACCCCTATTTTTTGAATCCATATGCTTATCTATGTTCCAGGTAAATGGTTGTGCTCAAAGGAATCCTTCTCTTCATAAACTATTACCTCTATTTTAGGAAAGGTGATACTTTTAATTTTTTAATTTTTCGTTTTTATCCCGTAATAGGCCAAAGTGAAAATATAAAAATATCAATTTTCCTCAAACGGGGTAGTTTTTCTTCTTCTTTGTAATTCCTTTTTCCGACCATGGCGTTTGCGTTTGTCCCTCATCTTTTCAGTTTAAAAGTGACTTTCACGGACTTGTAAACGCCAAATCCTTACACCACCGAGGCACCACCAAAATTAGCTAAATGGGGATGAAGGACAAATGATTACTGTCGTCACATCGCGGTGTGATACACGACCAGTGATCCCACGGTCCCCACCTGACTGTACTATATTAAAAATGTTGTTGTCAGAATTTATTACTAATAATAACACAATCATGGTTTGTTGTTGCCGGATTTTAGTTGCATTAACTGTCCCGATTTGCCGCGTTACGCATCATCTGTATCGGTTGATTGTGCCATAAAAATTCATTTGATTTACAGTATTTTTTGGGGTAAATAGTTCGATCAAGTTACATGCAATACCACTTTCCCAGTATCCGCGCGGAGATGAAATATGGAATAAGCACTCTAATGCTGTCGTGTATCACGAGAAAAAACATTACCTGTGTGACGACTCGGTACGATGGGGAAAGAGCGAACCAATGACAGAATAGAGTGAAGAAGATCCACAAGAGGGGAAGTTAAAGAAAAAAACAAGCATGCATGCTAGCCTCGTGCATTAAGACGTGAATCACGTTGGGCTGTAAAAACTTCGACAATCAAATCAAACCCTTGTCGACAATTTGGATCCAGACGCGATTTGGAAAGGTGTAATGAAAATGGCGTCATGATAGATAACGACAATGCCCCATAGGCCACATTTCCATAATAACATCATCTGAATCATAGCAACAACGACAGGTTAGTGAAAGAAAAACCGTTGATGTATATGCCCATGGCCAACCAAGTTAATGTCGACTCCATACTACTCCCTTAGAAATGCGCGTTGGGACATATCTCGCTATAATCATAATACTCCCTCCGTCCCACTATTAAGTGACCTAGTTCAAGTTTGCACAATTTTTAAGGCAAACAAGGGAAAAGAGTATTTTTAAGGTAGGAAATACCATATGGTCCTAAAAATAATATATTAGAGAGAGTAAATCCAGGTTGACAGGTCATATGTCATTTGGTCTATTTGGGAAAATATATTATAGTTTGGTCCTAGAAATTATGGTTTGGTCCTAGAGTGATGTCATGGATGATGTAATTTTCATTGTATGGTGGCAGAAATACCCTTATATTATTGTTTGGTCCTAGAAAATAATGGTTTGGTCCTAGGGTGACCACATATATACCAAAATTACTAGAAAATATCTCGTTCTCAGATTTACTTTCTCTCTCATCTTCTTTTCTTTTTCAGATCTACTTTTCTCTCTTCTTTTTTTCTCGATGGTTTGATCAGATTTGATGTTGAAGACGATGACGAACCCGATCTACTTGATGAAGACGACGACGATCTCATGTTCTCATTCTTTGCTTGTGTTGAAGATGAAGATGAACTCCGTTTTTAGGGTTTTTTCTGTTGCTGTCTTGATAAAGAAGAAGATGAAGACGATGTTGTTGTTGTTGTTTATGTTGAAGAAGATGATAAAATCGATGAAGATAATGTTGAAGACGACGATGAATATGATGTTGTTGAAATCGATGAAGAAGATGAAGATTTGGGTGTTTTTAACCGTTTTTTGTTCTTCTTTGTTGTTGAAGATGAATGACGACGATGAATTTTGATGAAGTTATTTTCTTTCTTCTTTGTTGTTGTTGTTGAAGATGAAGATGATGTCATTGATGTTTTTATATGGAGTTCATTCGAAATGAAGTCCGGTTTGTATAGGTTTTTATATGGACTTCATTTACGGAATGAAGCTTTGTTTTTTAGGTTTTTATAAGGACTTCATTTGGGAATGAACTCGGTTTGTATAGGTTTTTATATGGAATTCATTTCTGGAATGAAGTCTGTTTTTTTAGGTTTTTATATGGAGTTCATTCCAGAAATGAAGTCTGGTTTGCATAGTTTTTATACGGACTTCATTTCTGGAATGAAGTCTGTTTTGTATAGGTTTTTATATGGACTTCATTTCTGGAATGAAGTCTGTTTTTTTAGGTTTTTATATGGACTTCATTTCTGGAATGAACTCTGGTTTGTATAGGTTTTTATATGGACTTCATTTCTGGAATGAAGTCTGTTTTTTTAGGTTTTTATATGGACTTCATTTCTGGAATGAACTCTGGTTTGTATAGGTTTTATATGGACTTCATTTCTGGAATGAACTGCTACAAGAAAATAAGTAAAAATTAACACGGAAGGGTACTTTTGTCAGTTTAATATTTTTAAATAATTATGGACCAAACAGTAAAGGCATTTACTAAGAGCATCCATGATCATAGTATAACCAAATTTTTTGGTAAAAAAGCGATTGATGGAGACGGACTAAAGACCAAAGATAGGACTATAACCAAAACCCGGACCATATTTAGTCTTTAGTCCTGGTCTTTAGTCGGGCGTAAATTAAAGTTCGCTGATGGGGCGTAACTTAAAGTTACAATTAAAAAAAAAAAAAAAAAAAGGGACGAATTTAGAATTGCGCTTTGATTCAGCGTAACTCAAAGTTACGCCCCAACAAAAAAAAAAAAAGGGCGCAATTTGGAATTTGCCCAATAAGCGTAACTCAAAGTTACGCCCAACAATTAAAAAAAAAAAAAAAAGGGGACGAGATTTGGAATTGCTTTGATTGGGCGTAATTCGAAGTTGCGCTGACCAAATTTTAGTCTCCCTCTCCACTGCGTTACAACACGGACTAAACCCAAATTTTGGTTTTTTTGCTCTTTGCTCTTTGGTTATGGTCGCACCCTTTGCAGGTTGCTCTAAATGACCAAGCAGACATGGGATAACCTAAAAAAGGACCAAACGATATTTTCCCTATTTTTAAGCATATTTTACAATTATACCCTTATGGATAATAATTAGTGAAATTTTGAAATGATTTATCTCTCAAACTACACCACGGATGTTCGCAAACTTCATATCATTGAAAAACATTTTAAAGCACTCACGTAACAAATATAAACATGCCTATCAAATTATGCATATTTCTTATATTTCTTATAATCAATTAAAAGGATAATTTTAGAAATATCTCCTTATTTATTGATATAGGTCATTTAATAGTAGGATAAAATGTAAAAGTAAATAAATCACTTAATAGTGAGACGAAGGGAATATATTTTTTTTTGAAAATGATGAATAAGAGCTAATGCTACCGCTGTAGTGTGCCAACAGTCATAAATGAGAAGAACATACTCCGTGAATAACACAATAGAAGTTCAAATAAACAAGACATAAATCAACATTATTGGTGTTACTAATTAATACTGTAGCATGCATGGGGTAGCAGGTACGTACGTCTTCTTACTAAATAGCAACATGGGCGGCTATTAGTTTTCTTCGTACTACTGTCTCATTCCCGCAGCTATGGTATTTACTCTTACTCGCTCTAGAATTAGGATGATAAGATCTACCCATAGTAAAAGCATTTTGCAGCAAAGGCCTTGGCAATATTAACATCTAGATTTAGGATTTTCAACCATAACTTCGCAACAAATTATGAAGTTCTTTATTAGTTACTGGTGGATTGCGAATTCTAATCAAAGCTACAAATGAAGATCACTCTAATGGTATAATATTCTTCCCCTTAATTGAATAAGCAATGACAGACGTGTTCATCCTGAATGTTCGATGCTGTAGTTGACTAATATGATGAGTACATTAAGTTTTAGAATTATGCTACTTCAAAGACCACGAGACATATTAGCTCCAGCCACATAGTCTATGTGAAAAATCAGAGGTTATCGACTGAATCTATAAAATTAGAGGTGAATCTTCAGTTAATCAATCTTGATAATTAACAATTCCATTATTTTTATAGTGCGACCGTTTCCCATGAAAAACGAAAACGAGTACGTGGTTTATAAACAAAGGAAAAACAATAAGAACAAAATCTAGTATTTGCTAAAGTTAATCACAGCAAATAAGGACGAGCGAGCCCTTGTTTAGAATATATAATTTTCTTATATGTGTACTATAAACAAGTATATAAACTAGTAATAATTGGTGCGAGTGGACACGGTACACACATCTTTTCCCTCGGAGCTAGGCAACATGGGCGGCTTGCTAGTTTTTCTCATCCTATATCTCCTACAGCCTGTAATTGGTACAGCATCCATGGTGAGCATCAAGCATATGCCTACTAGTCTCTGTATATTTACTCTTTTTTTTTTTTTTCCAGCCGGCTTAGCTTTATTTTTTGTCAACGTAAAATATAATATCACAAAATTGGTTAAAAAGATCAAAATCAATAATTTTGGGTATATTAATTAAATATCCTTAGTTTTCACACCCAACAAATATACCCTTATACAACAATAAATATACCCCTATCATTTAAAAATCTTATCCATATAAAAATAGATTACATTAATACCCTCACTTATATAATATTTTTTTAATTTCAAAATATAATTTTTTTCTCTATCAACTTCACCGCCATTATTCCACCACCACCAACGGCACCAAGCCACGCCACCTTTGCACCACCGTCAACACTACGCCGCCACTACCACTCGTCGTCGCCGCCACCACCACTCCTTCACCGCCGCCGCCGCCATCAATATTAGGTGTCAACAATAAAGTTGATCCAAAAAATCAAAAGTTCAAAAATATTTGTCAAATTTGGTTGTTGATTTCAATTTTCTATTGTTGATACACAAACATTGGTCGTTGACTCCTAAACTAAGGTCAATTTCTATTGTTGATACACAATTATTTGTTGTTGACTCCTTACAAGATCAATTTCTATTGTTGATACACAAATATTGGTTGTTGATTCCATTTCTCTATTGTTGATACACAAACATTGGTTGTTGACTCCTAAACTAAGGTCAACTTCTATTGTTGATACACAAACATTTGTTGTTGATTCCATTTTTCCATTGTTGATACACAAACATTGGTTGTTGACTCCCTAAACTAAGGTCAATTTCTATTGTTGATACACAAATATTCACGTTATGCCGTCGATCGACAACGGTAGTTGATCCATTGAAAAAGGCATCAACAACATGAGTTGATACAAAACGAATGATGTAATCACCACCACCACCACCACCCTCACTACTACAAATGTAATCCACCACCACCACCCCAACAAAATCCCGACTTTAGCTTCTTACAACTCATGAGTTACCAACAACACCATCATTTCATCGCCTGACAAACCATTCCATCAAGAACAAACCTTCATACCCTAATTACTTCAAAAACATTAAAAATCCCTTTCTCAATATCTCCAATTCGAGTACAACTACACAACCACATCAAAATCTATATACGAATCTCCATTATTTTCCATTCCCTTCCCCATCACTTTGATTTTTCGCGGGAAATTGTCATGCGAGACATCACAAACTAAACATTGCTATGTTAAAGAAGATGCACCAATAAATACAAATTTATCGGTAACCAAAAAAATCAACCTCAACAAAAGAACAAACATAACTCAAAAAATTTTCAAACTTGTTTTAATTTCAAATCGGTTCAAAGAACTTCAACAGATTGTGAGTAGTAATACACCAATCTATCATTCCAACCTCACCATTACCAACAAAAATCGATCCAATCACACCCATTTCCACCGCAGCCACCACAACAACCGGAACCACCACAATTCCATCATCAATTTCATTACTTTAACCTCATTTGCAAACAACATTCCAACCTCTCCATTTCCAATTTCATCATTTTAGCTTCTTTCCATCTCCATTATGACCACCAGCAGCAGAAACTTACATAAGAGAAAGACGATAATCAATTTAAATTCGTTTAAAATTCTATTATTGATCACGAATTTCATCGTCTCTGTCCAATCGATGCAGATAATTAAGATCCAACATAGTTATCATCGATTTAAGGTTCTTCAAGCCAAATCCAATTGATATCGAGATGAATTCAATAATTTTGATGCTCAAGATTAGGTTTTAGGATTTAATTTCTGGTTGATTCATCACTGGATTTAAGTTTTGAAGTTGAAAATCGATTTAAATCGATTGTTTAGGAGGTGGTGGTGCCGCTGGTGGTGGATTTGGTGGAGGTGGTACTGGAACTGGTGGTGGGATTAGTGATGGTGGTGCTGGAGCGGAGGTTGCGACGATGAAGACGGTGGTGATGGGATCTGATTAGTATTTTCGTTTTTACGACAATATAAGAAACAAAATAGAGTATTTAGATTCATAAGGTTAATTAAGGAATTCTGAAATTTAATATTTTCTTTTGGATCGTGGAGGGTATAATTATTGATCAATAAGGGCATTTATGTATCGCATGAGAAATAGGGGCATTTATAATACTTCCACATAATTTGTGGGTGAAAAGGACAGTTAGATTTTGATACTGTTTAAATGGACAAAATTGTAAAAATAGTCAGGATGTAAACAGTTTCATCTTACCCATTTTCAAATACTTTTTCTTATTTTTAATTTACATCCGGATGCATCCAGTTTCATCCTTACTAGTATTTTTTTAGTGTCCATTTCACCCTTACTAATTTTTACTCGTCCATTTGAAATATGTTTTAAAAATATTTGGACAAATAACCCATTTTCCGAAAATATATTACAAAGCAGCTAACCAAATAGGCTACCGGTATAGCTTACAAATATATCGATAAAATTTTGTAATTCACCATCTTCCACCGGCTTAAGTGAAAAAAAATGATCGTAACTCTATTCTAAAAACATAAAAATATTAAATTCGTCTACTAGCAAAGAAGGTATATGATCTCCAATTAACTATAGATCTTTCCTCGAAGTACGAAGCCTTCTATAGCTAGAATATATTTTAATTTTCATAAAATTAAGAGCTAGAATACATTTTTATTTCACGTACTCTATTTGCTTGTACTTTTAATACTCATCTGTGGTACCACTTTGCGGTTCATTACACAAAAAATCACTTTTCCAGTTATAGCTGTAGAAACTCAATTGGAATTATGAAAATTCTGTCTTGAAATGTCCATGGTTTTAAAAACCCAGACACTAGGAACCACCTAAAAGACCTGATTAGAACTCAAAACCCAGATATTATCTTCTGTGTGAGAGTAAAATTGATAGCACAAAGTGTATCCTCTTTTAAAAGCAGTACCATTATCCCTAATAGTGCTTTTATTGAGCCAATTGGTCTTTTCGGTGGATTAGTTCTTCTCCCGGAAAAATGGGTTTACTTGTGATGTAGTAGATAAAGCCTATAATATGTTTTAATGTGGTGGTTCAAGGAGATCTCGGTAAAGGAAAGAGTTCTTATTAACTTGCATGTATGGTCAGTCCAACTACTATAGGAAAAAGATCAATGAAATTTCATTCATAGAATTAGCAATGAAACTAATAATCCTTGGATAGTTCTTGGGGATTTAAATTTCCATATTACCAATAATGAAAATGAGCCCTCTACCTCCTCGGATCGGTGGGTCAATAATCTTATAACCTGATTATGGTTTAAGACATAGGTTATGTGGGCAAGAAACTACACTTGGACCAACAACAATCTAGGTAATGGAACCAAAGTCTAGAATAGACACGGTCCTTGGAAATGCTAGTTGGTCCTAAACTTCCCTAATAGTAAGCTTTATCATCTCAACCAAGTTGGTAATGACCATAGTCCAATCATGTTAGTTACTAATACCACAAACTCCAAGCATTGGAAACCATTCAAATTTTTCTTAACTTGGCTTAATGATGCTTCTTGTTCTGTGGTGATTGCTAATGCTTGGAAATCCAGTATACATGGTTCTTCTGCTTTTCAGCTTGCCAACAAACTTCACATCACTAGGAAAATGTTGTCTTTGTGGAATAAAGAGCATTTTGGAGACATAAATCAACAAGTTGACAAGCGCAAATGAAGTTATCGGAACTGCAAGCCAAGACTCCAGATCTGTAATAACTCAAAGAAGTAATCAATGTCAACAAAGAACTAAGCAAATGGCATAAGATCAAGAGTGATTTCTACCAGCAAAAATCAAGAAAGCACTTACATCAAAGACATGGATAATAACAACCCAAGTATTTCCACACCAAAGTCAACAAAAAGAAAACTAGAAATAATATTGATGTTATTCAAGACTATGATAACTCTTGTTCACAGAGAGGATATCTCAGCTCATCGACTCGGCATTTCAAGACCATTAGCACTACTACTAATCCTTGTTTTCTAGAGAGCTTATACTGCTTGTCATTCCTTCCTTCCATTATAAAAGATGAAGACAATTGTACTTTAACAAGGATTCCTTCTTTTGATGAAATTCATGGAACTCTTAAAAGCATGGAAAATTGGAGTGCCTTTGGACCTGAAGGCTTTCAAGTAGGATTCTACAAGAGCCAATGGGAGTATTGTTGGATATGATGTATGCAAGATGGTTGAAAGATTCTTTGAAACCAAACATATATTGAAGCGAGATCAACAAAACATACATTTCTCTCATTCCTAAGAAAGAAGAAATGTGCAAGTGACTTCAGACCTATTAAGTTTGTAACACAACTTACAAGATTATTTCTAAAGTTATTGTCAACAGAATGAAGCCTATCATGGAAAAAATTATTTCCCCTTTCCGGACATCTTATGTTTTCATGGAGACTTATAAGTGATAATAAAGAATTGCTCAAGAAATAATTCATTCTATGAAAAAGAAAAGAGGAGAAACGAGGTTGACTTGCTTTGAAACTTGATATGTCAAAAGCATTTGACAAGAGTTAGAATGATCTTTCTTAATTAAGGTACTTCAATATCTTGGCTTTTTAAATGTTTTCCGTGACTTGATTTATCAATGCATTAGTACAACTTCTTTATCAGTTCTTCTTAATGTCTCTCCTTGTGAAGAATTCAACCCCACCAGAGGTATTATACAAGATGATCCTCTTTCACCTTATCTTTTCATTCTATCTATGGAATATCTATCCGTATCTCGACTAATGCTCTTCATGATAATTCCATTAAAGGCATTAAAGTGGTTGCTATTTCTCACCTATTAATCATCTACTTTTCACGAGATGATTTCTTGATCTTTTACTCAAGCAAATATTTCTTTAGTTAATAATTTATTGGATTTACTTCACAACTTCCGGTTCTCAATCTCGTCAAGCAATCAATTTGAGAAGTCTGCAGTTCCTTTATATATCAAGAAGACTAAGCTCAAGTTGATGATTCCTCTAACTCAAATTTTGGGAGTTAAAGTGATGAACTCAAAGGAAAAGTATCTTGGTTCACCATTAATTCTTGGTCATTCAAAACAAGAATCATTTAAAATCCATTAAGGAAAATTTTGAGACTAGATTTTCTTCTTGGTCAAGTTATCTTTACTTTCACAGGTAGAGGAGAGGCACTATGATTAAACATGTTCTAAACTTCAGTTCATATTTATCAAATGGGAACATTCAAGCTTCCTAACAATCTTATACAACATCTCACCACTATTGAAAGAAAGTTCTTCTCGGGGTTACGATAATAATAAAGGTTCTAATCCTATAGCATGGTCTTGGTTAAATGTGTGCACTCCAAGGTTCAAGGTGGCTTAGCATTTAGAGATTTGGAGAAGCTGAATTTACAAAATGCTAACTAAACTTGCTTGGAGAATCAGAAGTGACTCAAGTAGTTTAATGTCAAAAGTCCTTGGCAAAGTAAGTACTTCAAAAAGGTGATCTTCTTCATCAAAATACTTACCAAGAATTGCTCTTATACATGGAATGGTATTCACAAAAGGTATGGAAATTGTCAAACAAAATTACTTCATGGAGATATATAATGGGAAAGAAAACTAAAATATGGAAGGACAAGTGGATCCCAGTGAAATCATCATCCACCAATTCCATTAAATTTTCACACAGGTTTTATGAAGATGTTTGTAGTTATATATACCCCGACACAATCGATGGAATCAAAACCTCGCTGAACTTCTATTGTTTGATGCTAACACTACTTCTCAAAAAATCCAGTCCTTATTTATTAATTAATGGTATGGATGCCCTCAAAAGATGGTCAATTTTGATTAAAAGTACTTACCAATTATTGACTCAAGGAAACAATGAAGTTCATGTCAATGGTGTAAGTATAAAACTAGTATCCGGAAGGCATGTGGAAGACTCCAGTTGCTCAACGTATCAAAATTTTCATCCGAAATGCATTAGAGGCATTAATAATACCAAAAGTAAGAGAGCTTTAATTCAAGAAGTCGAAACACATTGTGATATTTGTGGATATGACATAGAAGATATTGAACACATTATTTTTCATGCGTATATGCAAGAAGTGTGGAGAAGTGTCAATATTAACATAGATGTTGAAAGAGAAAATTGTGATTCAGTTTGAATGGATCATTAGTTGGTTCACCTCGGGGATAACTTGAGGACCCAGAGATGGCTCATTACTTTAATGGTTGGTTCTTGGATATTATGGAAAGATCGATGCGATGTGGTATTTCGTGGAGTAAATCTAAACCCTCACACTTCTTGCCATAAAATCCATTACCATCTAGAGTGTCACATGCATTGCATTAATCCTTCTCATTCCGCAATATTGAACACTAGCAATATCATTTCTAATTGAAAACCTCCTCTTGCAGAGGTGTTGTTAAATTTAATATTGATGGCTCATATATCTGGATACTAATCTATTTACATCGGGTATTGTATTGCGTGATCACACAGTTCATGCATTGGCATCAAAGGAAGCAATGGAGATGGAGCATTGAATCAAGAAGTGAGAATGCATGGCAAGTCAAGGGAGGCACTCTCTTGGGCAAAGGCAAAGAAGTATCCACGCATTCAAATTGAGTCGTATGCCAAATTAGTCATTGATTCCATTAATGGGAACATCTTACTCATTCAATGGGAAAACATAAACTTAATAAAAGAGATTAAACACTTAATCTCTAGTTTTTTATTTTGTGAGTTTAATTTTGTAAGCCGCGATGATAATCAAGTGGCGGATGCCAGCAAAGAATGTTAGGCAAAAAACATTTTAGCTTTATCTTGATAACTTTGATCCAGGGCATTTGTGATCTTTATCAAAAGATCACATACTTAGCTAATAATCAATAAATTTCTCTTTATCCATCAAAAAAAACTAAGAAGAAAACAACTGGGACATGCCTAAAAGAATGCAAAAAATGATTTTTTTTTAACTAAAGAAAATGATACTTTTTTTTGAAAAGAAAAGATTAGAACTGTAAACAATAAATAAATAAATATGCTTAGATATTAGGGTTTGTGGTATTACTGTCGTGAGAAAAGGAAGATTACTTGTTGTTTCTCGGGATATAGAATCGAGCACATGATACCAATAGCTCTAAAGTTTTGATCCATCGATTCGCACAACAAAGAACTATCACACAAGATTTTGAACCAAGAGAAAGAAAAAATCACCAAATGTCTTCGAAGAGGGAACCAAAGATCAACCGAATGCACTTTCTATGATATCTTCAAGACTAACGACAACCATGGATCAAGCCCAGAAAACAACTGATTATCACATGACAAAACCCTAGGACTCTTTCCTATGCATGGTTATTTAGAATGGAAAGTAACAACGTGATTTTGTGCACGCCTTTTTGATTGATTCCAAGAAATTACACAGCCATGAATCAAAAAAATAATTAATGTAAGCATGCAAAAAAATAAATAAACGTGCACTAAAAAATCATGAATAATTAATGAATTTTCTTTACAATAAAAAAAAACATGTTGGAAGAGAAAACCAACCGACACCAATGAGATTTTTGTTTTAATGCACGCTTATATAGAGAGATGCCGAGCCGAGATAAAAGGAGTAGTTTTGTAATCACATGGGAAATTAAACCGAGTAATTTGAAAGTAATATTTTATTTGCCAAAAATAAAAAAACTCCGGAAGATTATTTTGTTTATTTATACCCATAAATTTTTTCGGGAAAATATTTAGTAATTCATTATTAGGAAAAATAAATTTTAGGAAATATATCAAGATATGCTTGATTGGCTTAGAATATAAATATTTTTCGGATGGCAACATTTTGTTACTTGTTACAATGTTTTTTTCCAAAAAATATTTTGAGAATTTTGTACATCTCTGGATCGCGTATAATTTTTATTTTTTATAATTTTTATTTTTATGAAGGAACGATATTATAAGAAAACAAAGTAGAACTTTATCTACGGAAATAATATCCATATCATTATTTTGATATCTTTAGATAAAATATGCATTTTTTTTTAATCTCTAATAACGATTCTCTTTTCATTTCTTTTAACTTTTCCATCGCCCTAATTTTATTGTTTGGTGATTTTTACTTAATTACAATGTCCTAAAACTTTCATCATGATTTTACACTTGATGATTTTGTATTATTTTTTATTTGTAACAAGATTAACAACCCTTTAATGTATGACATCCACAAATCAAGTATTTTTCTTTTTAATCGATTTAAATTTATCAATGGAAAATATTTAATTTCAATTGAATGTATAATTGCAACAATGAAATTGAAGTATTTTACTTACATTGTAATTAAGGCGAATATTCTAAAATTGTAAACGGACATTGGAAATTGGATTATTTATTTTTTAATTTATGATCGATTTAATTTTATGATAAATCTTGATGAATATTGTATATTTTAATTTTATTATGTTCCGCAAGAATATTTCTATACAAAATTGTTTTTTTTTTTTTTGGCAATATCAAAGTTGGCTTGTTTTTGTGATGTTTCCAAGATTATATAAGATTTATTAGTTTTAGGTACTTATATGTTAGAATGTGATCGTCGAATGGGATATTGTGGGTCCCGAAGATTCTCTTCTATTCTATTGGATGAAATCATAAATGGTGGGGCCAGAATCAACCAGAAGCTCCGGTTAATGAGAGCGCTCGAAAAAATCTCTATTTTTATATAGAGAATGTAATTTTAACTTTATAATAATCAAATTATAATTTAAACTTTTTATGGTCAGAAAACTAATTCTAAGCAATTTAATATACGGAATTGACTCAAGAAGTAAATTAAAATAAATAGATCTAAGTAATTTCAAAAGCAAAATAGTTTAAATTCTAAATACTAAAGCATGAACTTGATTGAAACCTCGCATACCAAAAAAAAAAATCTCGCTTATTTGTAATCTTATTCATAAGTAAGCACTTCATTGCCATGTTCATCAATTTCACCAACGGTGGCATCTCAGATCCCTTCGCTAATTCACCATCATGTTCATCATCCGCTTTTATGATGTCGTGCTTTCTCTTGTGGTCTATTTTTAGATGGTGTCTTGGAGTTATTTTTTTCCGGATAATGTACTTTGTCTTCACGTGTTTAATTATATTTTGTATACATTCAAGTTTATTTTACGTTATGTTATGGGACATTTAATTTACTACTTACAATGTTAGTAGTGAAAGGAGATAATGTCATTATATAATAACCTTTTCATGTTCTTTTCTAGATCATGATCATAATCAAAAATTTCATGTGCACATAGACTTTGATAGACAAAATTCCTTCTTGGAGTACGATCCTCGAAGATCATTGTTTTTCCTATTACTTTTAATATTTCTTCCATACATTATGCTTGGTTTTGTCGCAATACAAATACATCTTAGAAGGTTGTTTAATTTTTACAAACAATATTTATTTGATATTTGAAATTAAAGGGTTTAGATGCACATTTAGTGTTGGTAATGCCATCATTTTCGTTACTCCGACGCTATCCATTATCTCTCACATTTGCCCCATCATGATAATAACACCTCATGGCCGTCAGGCACAACCATGTTAGGGTATGCAAATACCGTTATAAAGTATTGGTTTTGTCATGTTCTTGTGCATTTTTGTTATTAATAAAATCTCTTTCATTTAATTATTACCATGGCAATGGTGTTTCACCATGGATACGCATCCATTGCACCAAGGCTTCTTTTCCATGTACACATGTTTTATTCAGATGTGCCCACCATGCCATATAATCATGTAGATCCCGGGTTTAAACCCAACAATCGCTTTTATTGTGAAGGTTGCTCCTGACATTGCATATTTTTGAAAATTAATTTTTAATCATGAAAAGGAATTCTAGTTTGGCATTACTTATTAAAACTTACTTCTATACTTTATCCCCATCATGTAACAGCCCCAATGCTTCAGGATCGCGGTAACGATTTTCAAACACTAATTCTTCTTTTTTGTTTGTTTTGAAAATTTTGGAACACCAAGTTATATCGCAGGCATGTATTTCCCTATTGTCAAAATTTATTGTTAACATTTTAATCATTAACATCCTAGTTTGAAACCCGTGCTACGTACCGATCGCCGAATTTACACCATATATCAGGTCATGTCTACCGTTTCGCCCGCATCCATCCTAATAAAGAGTTCTAATAAGCTATTTTTTGAATTATTATCCAACAAATTGTCATTTAACAGCTAAAACTTTCTAATAATCAAATATATAATACTATCGTAATCTAAAGATCTCACATGGTTTTGAAAACAATTTCAAGTCATCTAACAAAACAAAGAATCATTCTACAAATAAACTAAAAATAAATAGATTTAAATAAACTACTAAAGCATAATTAGATTTTTTTTTTTAGTATTTAACCGTGCACGCGACGTATAATGATAATTGATCCCCAATTGGTGAGTGGGGTCGCCATACACCACCAGAAGGGGTCTCAATTATCAATTGCAAGGTATAATGAAAACACCAATTATCATTTAGTAGTTTAACAAGCTTGGAACCAAAGTACTCACCTATTCAAGAAGGGGTCTCAATTAACAACCGCAGGTAATGAAAAAACAATTATCATTTAGTAGATTAACAGCTTGAGCCAAATCATTCACCAATTACGATTGCTTAAAATGTTGGAGGTTAAGAAATCTACTTAAAGAAAATACTTTGAAAAATATACCAACTCTTTGAAATCATTAAGTAGTTCATTACATTGTCAATATCAAAAGATATTGTTAGTTAGACGAAAAATCACACTGGCATACAATTGTATCGATATCTTATATTGAGACACTAAGAAAAAAAGATATTCATATAAAATAAATTGTCAACTTCTAAAGAATGCACAACATACATAGTGTTTCCCGTCAAAAGATATAATCAAGAAAATGCACTCGACATATCTTTCTTCGAAAATCTTATATTTGCTCTAAGAATCAATGGACCAATTTAACTAACCTTCCAAGCTCCAACTTCTAAAAGTTAAATGAAAAATCACACCCATTATATATATAACGATATCTAATAGAGAAACCAAAAAAAATCATGACATTAATATAAAAATAGATTGCCAACTCTAAAAAGTGCAAAGCATATGAAGTGCTTCCCGTCTGCCAGGTCAATTAACAATCAAGTAGCTATACGAAAACACCAATTATCATTTAGTAGATTAACAAATTGAAAAAATTATTCACTAATTAAATATAATAAACTTAATTATGAGATGTTGTTAAACTCTCAAATCAAGTTCTAATACAAAAAGAAAACTCGATAATTTAATAAACTCTTAGATAATATTTTTAGCTCGGCCTCAAGCTCCTGGGACAACGCTCCAAATTAATAATTCACAAAAATAAAAATAATTATATAGATATATATATATATATATATTCCATTAATGATTTATGAAGATTTTTTGAAAAATGATTCAATTGTCTTTTTTTGTTTTATGTTAAAAGCAATATCACATTAAATTTCATTCTAATTTTCTTATCAATGTTGTAATTTCGGTATTGTTCTCTCATAGCTCAACAAGAAATTATTCAATGATTACCGCTTTAACGATCTCGCTTTCATGAAGGGGGATATATTGTAGAACTTTCATCACCTTCTTTCCCATTTTTATCTGCCTCATAACACTCTTAATTATATCTTTCATCACACACAGTTGCATAACTTCATTTTCTTCCTGGGATATTCAAGACATCTTGACATTCATTGAACTTACCCAAGCCTTTTTTGATCAAACTTGTGTGTTATTAGTTAAATTGAAGTTTACAATGAAGCAAAGGAGATTGAAGGGTGCTTTCAAGAATTTAATATTCTACAAAGATTTAGAAAATAATTCTTGATAATAAATTTATTTATAAGTTCATAATTATTAATTTATCGGCTAATTAATTTCACTTAATTATTTTGGTGGTCCCAACATTAATTTATAGAGTTTCGCTATAGAACAATCCACCAAATTAAAAATAACAATTAAAAACTATGTAACTAAATATTTCTACTAATCAAACGAGGTCACTATTAACATCTTAAGATCTCACATAGTTTTAAAAACTAATTTCAAGCTAAATTTAATAAAAACAAGAATATATTTACAAATAAACTAAAATAAATAAGTAATCTCAAAAGTAAAATAGCTTAAACTCTAAATACTAAAGCATTAAACCCGATTCACCTCAGCATACTAAAAAAACAAATATAAAATGTTCAACATTGCAAGCCTTGATAACTCATGGAAGTAACTAAGAACATCGAGGTCGATTTATTAAATTCTATGGTAGATAAATCAAAAGTGCTAATAATAATCTTGTCCATTAATTCAAAACATTTAATCACAAACCTAAAAACAAAATAAATTTTAACTATAATTAAATAATTAATATTATCTAAAACTACTAATTAAACAACATGATACCTAAACACCTAGTACTTTAGGAATTGACTCCACTTGGGCGAGGCGGCCACACCACTGCCCTTAAAGGGTTCCGCTAATAATCAGAAGGTATAACGAAACCATCAATCCTAATTTAGTATATGGCGCTGAACTAAATCAATAATTACCGTTTAAAGTTTTCAAGATTAATAAAATCCTCTAAAAGATAATACTGGGAAAATCATACCCATTTTTGAATCAATAATTAGTTCATAACATTACCAACATCAAGACGAAAATAATTGGTGTGTAAGGATTGATTTAAAGTTTTTTAATCCAAAGAAGACTTACAACGACATTTAGTCTGCAGATTTTAGAATATTCATTTCTTGCTTAATCCATTTTTAAAACTTAAAAGTAAAAAGAAATAAAGTCATAATAATATTCTCCTCAAACTCCAATGATGGCTTCCTAGCCTCGCCAAATATTGTTCGTATGTCACCTGTTGTTATACACTCCCCACCTACCTTACAACCATATCATACTACTGTGTTAAGAATCAACCCACCAACTCAATCCGCCCCTCCGTGCTCCAATACCTTGCGAAATGAAAATCACACCCACTATATTATTATATCAAGGAAAAACATATGAAGTGCTTCCCCGTGGAAGAAGATAATCATGAAATACACCGATATATCTTTCTTTTTAAATCATACATCGCTAATAATCAAGCGCCCTTCCAACTCAACTCATTCTCCGGGTTCCAACTTCATATAGTTAAATGAAGAATAAACACTAAAAAGAATCAACCACTATATGGTTGTATCAATAGTTATATTAGAAACACTAAAAGAAACACGATACATATAAAATAGATGGTAACCTAAATAGTGCAAAAGCATATGAAGTATTTCCCATCGAAGGAAATATAATAAAAACTCGTACCTACGTCAACTCGTAAAAGTCACACTCGTTGTATAGTTGCATCAATGCCTCGATATTTAAAAGATACTAAAATGATATTAATATAAAATGAATTGCCAACTCTAAAATTGCAAAGCACATGGAGTGTTTCCTGTCGAATATAATAAAGATATACGTTGCTTCAACTTCATGTAGTTAAATGAAAATCACACCCACTATATCAGTATTAATCAATATATATGATAGAGACAGCCAAAAAGAAACATGATATTAATATAAATAGATTGACAACTTTAAATAAGACAAAACATACGAAGTGCTTCCCATGGAAGAAGATGTAATCAAGGAAATGCATTGATATGTCTATCTTTACAAATCATATATATATATACTGCGTTAAAAAATCACAAACCCAACTCAACTCGTTGTAGTTAAATGAAAATCACCTTATAATTGTATCAATACCGATATTGCTACTACAAATAAAAAGGAATATAAAATCGATTGTCAACTCTAAAAGTGGAAAGCATATGAAGTTTTCTCACAAAGAATATGTAATCAAGGAAATGCTGATATATCTTTATTTGGAAATCATATACTTACGTTAAGAATCAAGCATCTAAATCAATGTTCCTTAAAAATCACACTCATCATATAGTTGTATTAATAGTTACAATAGAGATACCAAAAAGAAACATGATATTCATATAATATAGCAGATTGCAAACCTAGATAATGCAAAGTATATGAAGCGCTCCGCCGTAGAAGTCGTGACCAAGGAAATGCACCGATATATCTTTTTCGTAAATCATATACGTACTTGAGTTCAGATTTAAACTAGAAACTCCCTATAATTAAACCATGGTTGATATGCGCTTTTTTATTTAATGAAAGGCTGTATCCCATATTTCAACCCGAAATTATTACCGAGATAGAGAGAGAGAGAAAGAGAGAGAGAGAGAGAGAGAGAGAACAGAGACCTACTTCCCCACGCATCAATCCCGGAGCACAGAAAGGATAAATCCCAAGATAATTGGGCTTCAACATAGCATTGTTGTTTTCGTAATGGTTTTATGTGCAAAAACAAACGACAATAAAAAAGGATAATTGATAATAAGGTATTTAACATATGAATTTCTAACCAAAGAAAATTTTGATTATCCAAGAGAATTTGGATCAAGCTTTGAGCTGTCCCGCTCCAATGGAAGCAGTAAGCCCTTGTATTATTCGTCTCGATATGTTGAGATTTGCATATACTCTCATTTCTTAATGGACCAAATGGAGAGATATCTCCTATGATTATTCACATTTGTGGAAGTTCAATTTAAAGTTATTTTTTTCCTAAACATAGAGTATATGGTTTTGAATGTTATCTCTAACTTGAAATTCTTGTAAATATTTGTGAGCATGGAAATCACTTTCTAACCAAACAAATGAAAGCTCCCGTAGGGTTTGTCTTGCAAAAATCTCCATTATATCGTTGTATCTAATACCATAAGATGACCCATGCATAAAGTAGAGCTGACTTTGGAAAATAGTTTCTCAATTTCAATTGTTTAGTCAATAACTACTTGTTGCACGAGTTATGGATACCCATTCAATGAATTATATGTGATGAGATAGTGCACCCAATCACACACGCTCTTTTTGAATTACACGAAAAATAAAGATTGTAAAAGTTTTTTGTTCAATGTGAAGTAGGGTATCTAGCAAGCCGTATTAGTGGGTTATACTACATAATAAATGTGTTTACATAGTAAGTAAGTCTGCCCACATTTGTTGTTTTTTTGTTAATTTTTTTCTTAATTAAGCTTAAATATCTTCATATATTAGTGTTTCTTGAGTTATGCAATTTAATTTTATTATCATGATGAATTGTATATGTACCTTAATGCGTCGAACAAATGAATTGCATTTGTAGTCATAAAAAGTTGTAAGAAAACAATGCCTTAAGCTCAAATTTCAATAGTGCTTACTAACAAGCACGTACAAAAATTTTCATTGTATCTGCTTACTAATTTAAAGCAAAATTAACACTATGAAAGTGTCATCGTATTTGATTTGCATTTGTTTTTAGTAATTTTGACCATCATTTGTTGTCTATTTTTCGTGTTTTATATTCCATTTTGTTTTGAGCATAATACGTTTTTCATAAGAGACTATTAATTTTTTAATTTTGTACATAAGTATAATAGCTTTTTTGCATCTCAATTAATTGGAAAAAGAATGCTTATAAATCATGGAGATATCTTTTGCATGGCTGATCGACCTTACCCAAGTTCAACAAAACAACCATCACGATTAGATATTAGTCTCTTCTGGTAAAACTTGTAGAATCACCGGAACTGTGTTATGCAGATGGAAACTGAAGATTCCATCATACTATTTGACTCAGATAATTGGATATTATATATTGCAAAACTAACCGGAAGTTGTTGTAATTCAGGTAATTTAAAGAATTTAACTCATGGCATACCGCGTAACAAATGCAATTTCATTCCTTATCAATTAATGAGTTTGAGATCAAATCTGCAGTTTCGCATCACCCATAGTTGTTAGTTTTTCCGCTTCATAGGTGGAAAACATAATCAAATTGAGATTCTAGTCAAAAAATTTCTAAGCTATTTTTAGTATAAAAACCAATAAAAATGACCTTTTTAGCCTTTTGAATCGCAACACCATAATCAATGAAAATCTCAAACACTCTGCAGGTTATGATTCACTTAAAGTAATAACTAATTGAACAACAAAAACCAAACAACCACCTAAAAATATAAAGTAGTAATTTAGAAAGGTCATAAACATATTCTAACCAAAGAAGATTTGATTACCTTAAAGCTGCATAAAAATCAAAGAAAATATGGATTGTTTTGGAGTTGCCCCGAGACTACTAAGAAAAAACAATCTTAATTTTTATAAGTAAGAAGAGTTGACAAACAAGAAAAAGCCTAATTGATATCACTTAACAATTAACCTATATCATTGAAAAAGTTTATTAAGTTGAACGTACATGCTCGGGATTTTAGAAAATAAAAAGATTTACAGTCAAGAAGAAATTGCCGTTAAGATATGTGTTGAAAAATTGAAAGATAAATAAAAGATGCTCCAAACGTGCCAATGGATTTGTAGTAATAGCTAATGATTGGCCGAGTAACATACTCAAAGCAGTCCTAATCTACAACCGCTCAGCCCTCGGGTAATGGAGGCCCAGATTTTGATAGGACGTCCTGCTTACCAAAAAAACTCCTAGCTGTACAATAACATCAAGAATCAGATTATCAGAATACAGTAAACACTTGGTAGCTTTCCGGAAGCATAAAAGAATATGTTCTTATTCTTTATATAAAAACAAAGTTTTTTCGAGCGACGGGTTAATGAGCTTCGGTTGATTCTGGCCCCATTATTCTAAATTTCAAACAATAGAATTCCGTAGAATCTTTTGGGCCACGAAATATTTTTTTACCAATCACATTTTAGAAAATAATTTCCTAAATTTCTAAATCTTATTTATTCTAAGAAACATATCAAAATAAATATAAGGAATTTAAACATTACCAAAAAAAAAAAAATCATCATCATGATAAAATAAGATAAAATGTTATCATGATTTCATCGAAATTAAAAAATTAAAAAAAATCCATCATATGATTAAAAACAATCATATAAATAAACCAATGTCCAATGTCCATTTACATTTTTTGTAATGAAATCCCCTTAATTACATCTCCAAACTACGATAAAAGAAAAATCTCCCCCTAATTACATGGTATTGAATACCTAAAAAATATTATAAGCATGAACCTGAATGAATTTTATTTTATTTTTCAGGTGAGTGATTAAAAGAAAATACTTGATTTGTGGGAGTCATGCCTGAATAGAGTGAAGAGTCTGTTAATCCTGTACAAAAATAAAATAATACAAAACCATTAGGAATATGAATTCCAAATTCCAACAAAAAAAAAAAAAAAAAAAAATCACGAACATCAACAAAAAACAAAATCATAGGAGCGATTTCATTAACAATTTTGGAAAATACCAAAATAAATGTGGATATCAAAAATAACAAGAAAGAAAATATTGGAAGGAAGAAAATATTGCAATATGATATCCAAATAAATGTGAATATTGGATACGTATATTATTTCCTACAAAGAAGTTTTTTTTTTTGGAAATTTTTGGGTTTATCTACTCTCTATTTAAGGCCCTTGCACAGATGCCAGGATCCCATTTTTCTTTGGTGCGGATTGCGCAAGAGCAAAAATACAGGTATGCTTTATGGTTGAATGTGTTTCATCGGCATGCTTTAATCGTAAACTCATCACTTTTTATATGCTATTCCCATTGTTTTTTCTTGGGCTTTTTGCGATGAAGGTCTTTATTGTTTCTTCGATTGATTGATTTGATTCCAGAAACATGTTTATTTTTAGCATCGTAAACTCCACTCTACATTGCGGTGAGAAACTCATCACTTTTAATCTGCTATTCCCATTGTTTTTTCAATGACTTTTTGCGATAAAAGTCTTTATTCGTAGCTTCTGGTTGTCTTTTTCGATGCTGGATATTTATCAAACGAGATATGGGTATCCTTTTGATTCCATACGGTGGAATCCACTTTACAAAATACATTGAAATGATCTAAAATATGATGTGCAACAGTCGGTTGAGTTCCTTACACTTGGTAATGGATCGGGACTCCAGCATTGAGAGTGGATTGTGCATGAGCAAAAATACAGGTATACTTTTTGGTTGAGTGTGTTTCATCGGCATGTTTTTTTTGGGGGGTATTATCGTTGTTTTTTGCCCATACATATGATCCATGCAGCAAGAAAGTCCGTGGGTAGAACCAAGAAACCAGTTATGATAGATGCGACTACTCCAGAGCAGGCAAGGGTGAATCGTATGAAGCGTAAGGGCGTGATACCAGAGAAAAAAACAGGAAAATACGTAGATTGCTTGAAGGTACGGATGCAGGTACATGCATATTTCAACGAATAAGATCATGTTCCAGGACGTTGTTTGATTTTATTTTGTTGTTATTTTTAATGCCTATAGAAAGTTTACAGCCGATAGCAATGCCATAGCAACAAAGTTGTGAACTAGAACAGGCTAGGGTGAATCGCCATAGGCGTAAAAGTATAGTAATTTAGAGGAACTGCAAAACAAATTCAAGTCCGGGTTATTTCCTCCACTGGTGATTATATGCGTAATTTATTTCCTCTTTGATTCTTTTTCTTAATGGGGTTGTGTCTGTTGATTGTTATGAGTGAGTTGACGACTAGTCTGTGAAATTTATGTTTGTTGTTTTGTACTCAAGGGGTGCTTAAGAGGAATAGGACATTGGAGGAAAGTGATCTTGGATCCCAGGGTGGATCAATGGACACTGTTGAGCATTCTACAGGTTAGTTAATGTTTATTGAGACTATACAGATTTTTATTTATTTTCCTATTTTGTTTATACATTGTTAAAACAAATGTATGTTTTTTCTAGCACAGTAATAAGTAATCTATACACATCATTTTTGGTGCTTTGTAATCAAGGTGTACGTAAGAAAAATGGTGTAATCAAAAGTGGAGGTTTAAACTCCAATGGTGGTTCGGACATTGGTGCCCATCTAGAGATTGAAGTGGTAGAGCATTCTACAAGTGAGTTGGATTTTTTATGACATGAATTTATTAACCTCTTTTTGTGTATTTGTACTATTTTCAGCCCACTGAATCACATATTTGTTTGGTGTTTGACCAGAATTGGGTATCAAGAAAAATGATCTCGGACCTCCGTGCAACACATGCCCAGATTGCGGAGCAATGGTCTGGCCTCAGGAGATAACCGAGAAATCACGATCCATATAAGGTTAAATATTCTATCTGTTGTTCGAAGGGCAATGTTCAGCTTCCTCTGCTTAAAGATGCTCCTGCGTTTCTCCAGACAATGATGGACTATAAAGGTGGTCAACAATCAACAAAATTTAGGAGGTTGATTAGACTATACAATTCTATGTTTGCATTTACGTCACCGGGAGGTCGGAAGGTCCATGATGTTAACAAAGGTGGAGGCCCGTACGTTTACAAGATTCAAGGAAGCAATTACCACATTATAGGATCATTGTTTCCTGTAGGAGAAATTCCACCATTTGCTAAGTTTTATGTATACGATGCAGATATAGAACGAGAAGCAAATCTCAGAAGGAATGTGTTTGTCAAGGCACCTGAGGGAAATGTAGGTTCGTCAATGAAACATTCTGGTGATAACGAAAAACAATGTTGAATTTGATATAGATGTGATAAAAAATTTAATCTCCATGTTTGATGAGCATAATGAGGTGGCAAAGGCGTTTAGAATGGCTAGAGATCGATTCCGTGAAACAGACGTACCTGAATACCGTATCCGCTGATTGGTAATCGAGATAAAGATCCTAGGGAATACAACCTACCAACGTGTTCCGAAATTGCTGGTTTATTTGTGCGAGTTCTACTGATAAAATGGATCAAGGAGAAAAGGATGAAGGGTTTAGGGACATTATAGTTGAACATAAAAAGGATGGTTATACTAGGATAGATGAGACACATCCGTGCTACATGCCGATGCAGTTTCCGATATTGTTCCCGTATGGTGAAGATGGCTACACGGAAGATATTTTTATAAAAATCCTAAGGTGTCCAAAAATGGTAATTTGATGAAGCGTCAGACAATCACCATGCGTGAGTATTATGCGTATAGATTGCAGCAGAGGACGGGGGAAGGACAGACACTAATAAGGGGTGGTCGTCTTCTCCAGCAATATGTGGTTGATGCTTATGCGTGCTTAGAAGAGTATCGTCTTCGATTGGTAAGAAACAACCAACCCACAATTCGGGCTGAGTTGTACAGTGGGCTAAAAGATGCGTTACTGAAAGGAGACACTGATGGGGGGGTCTAATGGAAAAAGAATTGTACTTCCTTCTACTTTTACGGGTAGCCCAAGGTACATGATGGAACATTATCAGGATGACATTGCAATTTGTAGATGCAAGGGTATACCAGACCTGTTTGTAATATTCACTTGCAATCCAAAATGGTCTGACATCCAGATTGTATTAGACAAAACACCTGGACAACGTGTAGAAGATAGACCAGATATCTCAAGTAGAGTCTTTAATTTGAAGTTAAAGGAGCTAATGAAATATTTACATGAGAAGAAACATTTCGGGACCGTGACTGCGGGTATGTCTTAAAAAAATGTACATTTTTCGTATAACAATGTGGTTAACTGGGAATTTAGTTGTTTGGAGTAACCTGATCTTTGCCCCTTTGTTTTGCAGCAATATATACAATCGAGTTTCAAAAAAGAGGACTTCCACATGCGCATATCCTCTTGTGGTTGGATAAAAAGGACAATCCACGGTATTCATCCGAGATAGATAGGATTATATCGGCAGAAATACCTAACAAAGAAAATGATCCAGATGGGCATAAAGCTGTTGTTAAGTTCATGCTACATGGACCCTACGGAATTAGCAAGCCAGACCAGAAATGCATGATAGACAACAAATGCTCGAAGCACTACCCAAAAGAGTTCAACAGCCAGACTACAGTGGATGAGAATGGGTATCCAGTTATTGATGGTGGTTTTTAAACAAGGGGTAAAATCGTAAAACCCCATGACCTAGTGTTACCCGCAACACATTAACTAAGAGCATTTAACTCAGGTGTAAATAATTAATAGGGGTATTTTTTCAAAATACCAGATTAGGGTTTTCGACACAGAACCCTAATTCCAAAACCAAGCCGCACACTGCGCACCATGGCAACAATGCCAAACCAAGCCGCACACTGCGCACCATGGCAACAATGCCAAAACCAAGCCGCACACTGCGCACCATGGCAACAATGCCAAACCAAGCCGCACACTGCGCACCATGGCAACAACGCCAAAACCAAGCCGCACACTGCGCACCATGGCAACAATGCCAAACCAAGCCGCACACTGCGCACCATGGCAATAATGCCAAACCAAGCCGCACACTGCGCACCATGGCAACAATGCCAAACCAAGCCGCACACTGCGCACCATGGCAACAACGCCAAAACCAAGCCGCACACTGCGAACCATGGCAGCGACGCCAAAACCAAACTACATATCGCACTCATTGGCAACCATGCCAAACTAAGTCGCTATGCCATTGGCACATGCCAAATATAGCGCCCTAGGCTTACAAAACGTGCAACTAGGTCAACATGGCCGTACGTGCCATTGGCACATGCCAACACGTACCACAAGCCATATTTCCAAGCCGCTATGCCATTGGCGCATGCCAAATATAGCGCCCTAGGCTTGCAAAACGTGCAACTAGGTCAACATGGCCGTACGTGCCATTGGCACATGCCAACACGTACCACAAGCCATATTTCCAAGCCGCTATGCCATTGGCGCATGCCAAATATAGCGCCCTAGGTTTACAAACCATGCAACCTAGGCCAAGTCGGCCACGCATGCCATTGGCACATGCCAACATGCTCGCTGGTAGCTTTTCCTACCAAGGCCACGCCCCTAACGGCCACGCATGCCATTGGCACATGCCAACATGCTCGCTGGTAGCTTTTCCTACCAAGGCCACGGCCCTAACGGCCACGCATGCCATTGGCACATGCCAACATGCTCGCTGGTAGCTTTTCCTACCAAGGCCACGGCCCTAACGGCCACGCATGCCTTTGGCACATGCCAACATGCTCGCTGGTAGCTTTTCCTACCAAGGCCACGGCCCTAACGACCACGCATGCCATTGGCACATGCCAACATGCTCGTTGGTAGCTTTTCCTACCAAGGCCACGGCCCTAACGGCCACGCATGCCATTGGCACATGCCAACATGCTCGCTGGTAGCTTTTCCTACCAAGGCCACGGCCCTAACGGCCACGCATGCCATTGGCACATGCCAAACACACACGCTGGTAGCCTAATTTGCAAACCATGCAACCTACCACCAAGGCATTCCGCACATGCCATTGGCACTTACCAAACACACATCTTTGGTAGCCTAACTTGCAAACCGTGCAACCTACCACCAAGGCATTCCGCACATGCCATTGGCACATACCAAACACACACGCTGGTAGCCTAACTTGCAAACCGTGCAACCTACCACCAAGGCATTCCGCACATGCCATTGGCACATGACAAACACACACACTGGTAGCCTAACTTGCAAACCGTGCAACCTACCACCAAGGCATTCCGCACATGCCACGCACGCCACTAGCACTACGGCATTGCCACTTACACTCAACGTACAACCTACCACCAAGGCATTCCGCACATGCCATTGGCACATGCCACGCACGCCGCTAGCAGCTCTGGCATTGCCACTTACGCTCGAGGTACAACCCGCAACAAGGGCATTCCGCACATGCCAATGGCACATGCCACACGCGCCACTAGCAGCGCCACTTGCACTCAAGGTGCAACCAACACTCGAGATATCAACACAAAGTGGGGGATGCTTTCCAGGGTTTTGGTTTGGCGGTCACAGCTTGCAGCGTACACTACGCTCACATTAAGAAAGCGTGAAAAGGAATAAAGCGGTCAAATAAATGAGGAAATAATGGTGAAAACGTTTTCACCCATAAACACCTTGCGGTTACCACCTCCTCTCATTATTTCACCCTTTACTCTCTTCCTTCATGAGGCCAGGGTACGTTTCAATCTCGACTTGTATAAATAGGTCTTACCTATTTCCACCAGACAACAAGTCTCGGTCAGAGAAAAATACTACACTCTCAGAAAAGGCAATTTTGCAAGCTCTCCCAAAAGCTTTCATCTCTTGCAAGCTTCCTAAGCTTTTACTTTCTGATACAAGTCGAGACACTACTCTCCCGTAACTATTCTGGTCTCAACACCTTTCTTTGCTTCCCTCCCCAAATCAACCCTTCTCCTCCACTTTGTGACCGAAGCAAGTCGGAACGGCCATTTCTTGGTTTAGGCCGGACTTGTACAGATTGATCTCTCGAATCTATAAAGTGCTCACGTGCAGCACATTTGTTTAGGGTTTAAACCAGTTTCTCACTCACCTACCGAATTTACCGAAATCGGCAGAAACGATTTTCACCCATAAACAATTGGCGACCACAACGGGAGGATTGATCTTTCGGTTACAATATCAAATTCTAGCTTCCATCCGCAAATTTCGCGCAAGCATGGTCGGCTATCAGGCGATCTCCACAAACATTGATCCCGCTCAAGGTCATGATAACTCCTCAATTTCTGGAAGCAATACCATCAATGAAGAGGTCCCAAGACTGGTTGACTTGATGCGTGCTCAGGAGATCCACGCCAAAAACATGGACCTAATGAAGGATGCGATTAACAAAGATACTCGACTTCCTCATCAATCTAACATCGGGCTAAGTGATTCATGCTCCCCAGGAGATCAAGAACAGGGGACTAACATCCCGAATGAGCATTCTCAAATCAACGGTTTCGTCACTGACTGGAGGCCAGCGGACCAGGAGGCGACCATGTTGGTAGAAAACTTATGTGAATTGCTGCACCTTTCCAAGGACCAGCGAATAAAGACATTCTCTGCTATCAACCGAATAGCACTAAACGCATCACTAGTTCCTGCACCCATGGGGACTCCAAGGATCCCCGGAAGATCCGCCAACAATATTGTTTTCACCGATGACGACATGATGGTAGAAGACGGTCACAACCGGGCCTTGCATGTTACAGCTCTCGTCAAGAACATAGAGTTTCGAAGAGCGCTCATTGACACGGGTGCATCTTCCAATGTCATCACTCTCAAGACACTCAAAGCTGCCAGGGTGCGACCTAACGAGATCGTACGACAACCCACTACGATGATAGATTTTGAAGGCAACCAAACTAGCACATACGGCTACATCAACTTGGAGCTGGCAGTAGGGCCAATCCAATCAAGCGTGAAGTTTGAAGTAATTGAAAAAGAACCAGACTACCACATGATACAGGGAAGGCCGTGGCTGCACAATCTCAAAATCGTCCCTTCAACCTACCACCAATGCCTGAAAACAGTATTGAACGGAGAAGTTGTTCGTATTCCCGCGTCACTGTCCCCCTATGCACCAGTCTACTGCGTAGAAGCACATGGGCCGAAGGAGGGTTCAAAAGGCGTGGCGACCAGGATTCACAGTTTTCTGCTACCAAAATGGACATCGCTCAGAGATAGCGACAAACTGGAGATACCCCGCAGAGGAGACCGTCCTTCCACCATCTCCTCAGAAGGAAGACCCGCCGGTCTCTCGCCACCGGGCGTAACCCGTGCCCGCACTAAGCGAGAGTGCACCCTTACCGCAAGACGAAGCAAAAAGGGAAAGCTCACACATTATCACCGCTGTTAGCAATTAGCAGGGGAGACCATGACCCGGTCTCTCCGCCCGAAAGAATATCTTCACAATGACCAAGAGGAAGTTCCAGACGCCCCTCAGAAGCTACAAGATGGGACCGACTTAACCACCGACGAACTCGAAAATGTCAATATAGGGAATGAGGAATTTCCGCGACCCATCCTGATCAGTTCGACTCTACATCCTGCGGAACGCTCAAAGCTAGTCGACCTACTCAAAGAATACAGGACGTCTTCGCGTGGACTTACGAAGAAATGCCTGGCTTGGATGGAAAACTGGTCACCCACCATCTGCACGTGATACCCGGATCCAAACCAGTCAAGCAGCCTCCAAGACAATTCAGACACGACGTAGAAGAACAAATCAAGGCGGAGGTCCAAAAATTACTAGCCGCTGGTTTTGTCAAGCCTATTCACCATCCTACTTGGTTGGCCAATATCGTTCCCGTTAAAAAGAAGAATGGTCAGATCAGATGTTGTGTCGATTTCAGAGATCTGAACAAGTGCTGCCCTAAAGACGATTTCCCGCTACCTAACATCGACATGCTGGTAGACGCTACCAGTGGACATGGTATGTTCTCTTTCATGGATGGATATAGCGGCTACAACCAGATAAAGATGTATGAGCACGATGCGAGTAAGACTGCTTTCCGAACCCCTCTCGGAAACTTCTATTACACCGTAATGCCTTTCGGTCTGAAGAACGCTGGCGCTACTTACCAACGCGCCATGACTACCATCTTCCACGATATGATGCACAAGCAAGTCGAAGATTACGTAGATGATGTGGTGGTTAAATCGAAGACTCGAGCGGATCATCCAGAAACGCTGCGGCAAGTGTTCGAAAGATGCCGCGAATACAAATTGAAGATGAATCCTTTGAAATGCGCCTTTGGTGTCTCTTCGGGGAAATTCTTGGGATTCCAAGTAACGGCTGCAGGAATAAAAGTTGATCCGGTCAAAACGCAAGCTATCCTCACGATGCCGCCACCGCGAACCGTAAAGGAGCTCCAGAGTTTCATGGGCAAGGTAAACTACATTCGTCGCTTCATACCGGGGCTGGCACAACTCACCACTACGTTTACTCCTCTGCTAAAAAAAGGAGCGAATTTCGCATGGACTACGTCTCAACAAAAAGCGTACCAGAAGATCCAGCAAATACTGTCCTCCCCAACCGTCATGAAGCCTCCCATGCGAGGGAAACCACTATGTCTCTACACAGCCTTTAGCGATACTTCCATCGGAGCTCTCCTCGCACAAGAGGACGACAAAGGAATGGAATACCCCATATACTATTTTAGTCGGACGTTGAGAGACGCTGAACTCAGATACCCCAAAGCGGAAAAGGCGTGTTTAGCACTGATTTATTCCATCCAGAAGTTCAGGCACTACCTCCTCTCCAATAAGGTGGTGCTAGTATCCAAATCAGACCCTGTAAAGTTTCTCCTCTCGAAACCTGCCCTGATAGGGAGGCCGGCTAAATGGCTCCTGCAGCTGTCAGAGTTCGACATAACGTGCGTTTCCCCAAGGGCCATAAAAGGACAGGCTGTTGCAGACCTGTTAGCAGCATTCCCAGGAGAAAACACCGCAGAGTTACGAGAAGATCTCCAGGGAGACCTTCCGATATCTTTTTAGTCAAAGAAGAAACATGGCTCTGTTTCTTCGACGGCTCTTCCACCCCCAAAGACTAATACCGGAGGAGCGGGTGTTGTACTAGTATCTCCTGCTGGAGAAGTCTTCTCGCACTCTTTCAAGCTAGACTTTCCATGCACCAATAACGCAGCTGAATACGAGGCCTTCCTCATTGGACTATCACTAGCTAAACAAGTCGGGGCCACGCGTTTGGAGATAAGAGGAGATTCCAAATTACTCATCAACCAGGTAAATGGGATCTATGCATTGAAAGAACTAACGCTGGCACCATACAGGGCTGAAGCACAAAAACTACTAAATTATTTCGCCGAAGCAACCGTCACACATGTCGGCCGTAGCAGCAACAAGCATGCCGACTGCTTAGCTACACTAGCCTCAAAGCTACAGTTCAAGGAGCCGAGGAAACCCCGACAAGAAACGGCGAACCATAGCTTCAACGTGGCTTTCACAACCCGAGAAAGCCGAAGACGATATTTGGAGAACTCCTATCATTCAAGAACTCAACAACTCACTTTTCCAAGGGAAGGTCGACCTCAAGACTTTGCGAAATTTCTTTATGCTTCAAGGTGTTTTGTATCATCGAAATCCAGACAGCTCTCTGTCAAGGTGTCTCGGGAAAGAGGAAGCACAACAACGACTTGAACATGTTCATACCGAAGTCTGTGGAATAACATCAGTAGTAACCCTCTACCGTCGTTTACAACGACTTGGATACTATTGGCCGGAGATGGAAACCCAATCCCGATTACTCCAGAAAGCGTGTCCAAATTGCCAGGCGCCCCCATGTCAGACAGAAGTCCTCAACATCAGTCACACTGGGGACTGGCGGGAGCCGTACATTGTTTTCCTTCGCGATGGCATTCTTCCTACTAACAAAGAGGATGCGTCCAAGCTAAGACAGAAGTCCAAAAGATTCGTGTTCCATGATGGGGTTTTATATCGCAAGAGTTTTGGGGGAAGTCTACTAAGGTGTTTGAGCGGTACAGAAATCCCAGTTATGTTAAGAGAAATGCACGAAGGCGAACACCAAGGGAAACAGAAACTATTCCTGCAGATACACGAGAGGTACTACTGGCCGACCATGGAAGACGACGCGGCTACTTTCGTTCAGAAATGCCAAGAATGCCAGATTCACGGAAACCTCATCCACGCGCCTCCAACACCCTTGCACGCGATAAGTAGGCCGTGGCCCTTTTATAGCTGGGGACTCGACATCATTGGGAAGATCAACCCACCATCCTCAAAACAGCATGAGTACATAATAACCGCGACCGAGTACTTTACCAAGTGGGTTGAAGCTGTCCCGCTGAAAGGAACCACTGGAGCCACAATCGCGGCATTCATCAAGGAGCACATCATCTGTCGTTTTGGCGTACCTAAACACGTCATCACCGACAACGGCACGCCTTTTGCTAACAAGCAAGTACATGAACTACTTGAGAGGTACGGAATCAAACAAGTCTTCTCTACCATCTATTATCCCCAGGGAAATGGGCAAGCCGAAAGTACCAACAAGACTCTGATCCGAATACTCAGCCGAACAGTACACGACAATCCCAGAATCTGGCATGAGCAATTGCCAATGGCTCTCTGGGCGTACAGAACATCTCCTAGAAGCTCCACCGGCATGTCTCCTTACTCCCTCGTCTACGGTACAGACGCGATCCTCCCAGCAGAAATCAAGATCCCGTCCGCCAGAATTGCCGCAGCGAGCGGACCCTAGTGGAATGAAGCCGAATCACTCAATGCCAGAATTGCGGAACTAGATACTCTGGACTCCAGAAGATCCCGGGCAGAGGAACATGCACAAGCATACGAAACAGGATTTCCAGGGCGTACAACAGCCATGTAAAACCCAGGGTTTTCAAGGAAGGAGATCTGGTGCTAAAAACCGCCAAACACATCCAGCAAGATGCATCGGCACCGAAGTTTTCTCCCAAATGGGAAGGGCCGTACATAATCACTAAAGCATATAACAGTGGTTACTACAAGATTATCAAAGAAGATGGGGGAAAGCTAGAGGCGGTCATCAACGAAAAATGGCTTAAGGCGTACTACGCCTAATCATTTCCCTGCAGCATGCTACATCAAAAGTGTGAACGTCCAGGCACTCTCTCTGCTTTTACTTTTCTTTCTTACCAGTTATCAAATTTCAATACAATCCAACAGATTAACAGGATCTCTTTATTTCTTCAAAAAGAAAAAAGAAAAAAGAAAGAGGAGCCTTTAAATCTCATAATGCAAATCAGAAAAGCCCATCTAGTAAATTATAATCCCTACAAAATATCATCTTCAATCGGCCATGATATCTTTCAGTCCTACTCTTCAAATCTCGAGTTAACTCTTCAATCCTCCGAGACTCCAGGGCCAAAACTTCCTCCTCTTCCAGCATGGCTTTCGTGGCAGGAATCACACCAGCAAGAATACCAGCCTTGTCGACCTTCACAATATTGAGGCGATTCCGCAACCAGCTAACGTTAAACTCCAAGGATTCACAGGTGGACACCATATTCTCCCACTTTTGAATGGATGACTCCGCAACAGCATGAATGGACACATTCTCCATCTCAGCAATCATTGGCAAAAGACAGTTCACTATGGAAACCAAAGCGGACGAACAACACTTCACCACGCTCCTGGTAGCAATATGGCCGTATGTCTTCCATATCCTCGTATAAAGGGCCACGAATTCTTTCCGCACCAGGAAACCACCAACATTCCGATAATTGGAGGAGAGACACCTCATACGAGTCCCAAACGACAAACCCGCGGAAGGGTATTCATGACAAGAGAGCCCTAAATCAGCGTCCTCCAAGTATGCAGCAGTCAACAAGGTCGGACTTGAAGGAAGGGGAACAACTAGGTCATCCTCGTCGATAACAGTGACGCATGCTCCAACAGGATATCTCTGCACAAAAGGAAAATTTTCCATTTATACAACAAGCGTTAAAGTGTACGTCAGTCCGCCAAAGAAGAAGAAAACATACCGGTATGATTTTCTTAACCCGAATAACATTTGTTGGGATGCTCATGCAAGAGTCAGACCTCGCGCCTTCATCCGGAGACCCTGACTGGTTAGAAGATGATTCGAATCTGCGTGACATGACAAAGAGAGAAATCCAACAAGAAAAACCTTTTCTCAAACGAGGAGACGATGCAATTATTTTTGGGTATAAATACGGAATCTTAAAAAGGGAAAGGAAGCAATGAGGGACATAACGCTTCCAGATTTTAGCATGAATAATGCCCTAATTGAAGCCGCACGTGAAGGAAAGCAAGATAAGGAAACTTTGCTATCTGAAGAAACTCCCTCCTTGTTTACATCGGTCACGCCAGCAAGCACGCACAGCTTCCACACCTTGCGCCGGTCCCACCAGCTAGCACAATCAGTTTCCCAACTCACGCCAACTTCCCAACGTCGCCCAAGTTGCACCGGCCCCACCAATTGCGCCGACTTCCCAATGGCCGCCCAAGTCACGCCTGCAAGCACGCAAAGCTTCCACACCTTGCGCCGGTCCCACCAGCTAGCACGCTCAGTTTCCCAACTCACGCCAACTTCCCAACGTCGCCCAAGTTGCACCGGCCCCACCAATTGTGCCAGCCTCCCGATTTGTGCAAAACTACCAGAGGCAAGGATTCCAAATCCTATTTATAAAAGGTCAGACAAGCCTCCTCAATTCTCTTTACGGTTTGCTGTTGATAGTTTGTCACCATCTTATGCTTACCTCGCAACAAAGCCCCTATTCCGAGCTAAGCAGGGGACTTAATGTTGATGGTGGTTTTTAAACAAGGGGTAAAATCGTAAAACCCCATGACCTAGTGTTACCCGCAACACATTAACTAAGAGCATTTAACTCGGTGTAAATAATTAATAGGGGTATTTTTCAAAATACAGATTAGGTTTTCGACCACGTAACCCTAATTCCAAAACCAAGCCGCACATCGCGCACCATGGCAACAATGCCAAACCAAGCCGCACACCGCGCACCATGGCAACAATGCCAAAACCAAGCCGCACCCTGCGCACCATGGCAACAATGCCAAACCAAGCCGCACACTGCGCACCATGGCAACAATGCCAAAACCAAGCCGCACACTGCGCACCATGGCAACAATGCCAAACCAAGCCGCACACCGCGCACCATGGCAACAATGCCAAAACCAAGCCGCACACTGCGCACCATGGCAACAATGCCAAACCAAGCCGCACACTGCGCACCATGGCAACAATGCCAAACCAAGCCGCACACTGCGCACACTGCAACAATGCCAAAATCGAGCCACACACTGCGCACCATGGCAGCGACGCCAAAACCAAACTACATATCGCACTCATTGGCAACCATGCCAAACTAAGCCGCTATGCCATTGGCACATGCCAAATATAGCGCCCTAGGCTTGCAAAACGTGCAACTAGGTCAACATGGCCGTACGTGCCATTGGCACATGCCAACACGTACCACAAGCCATATTTCCAAGCCACTATGCCATTGGCGCATGCCAAATATAGCGCCCTAGGCTTGCAAAACGTGCAACTAGGTCAACATGGCCGTACGTGCCATTGGCACATGCCAACACGTACCACAAGCCATATTTCCAAGCCGCTATGCCATTGGCGCATGCCAAATATAGCGCCCTAGGTTTACAAACCATGCAACCTAGGCCAAGTCGGCCACGCATGCCATTGGCACATGCCAACATGCTCGCGGTAGCTTTTCCTACCAAGGCCACGGCCCTAACGGCCACGCATGCCATTGGCACATGCCAACATGCTCGCTGGTAGCTTTTCCTACCAAGGCCACGCCCCTAACGGCCACGCATGCCATTGGCACATGCCAACATGCTCGCTGGTAGCTTTTCCTACCAAGGCCACGGCCCTAACGGCCACGCATGCCTTTGGCACATGCCAACATGCTCGCTGGTAGCTTTTCCTACCAAGGCCACGGCCCTAACGGCCACGCATGCCATTGGCACATGCCAACATGCTCGCTGGTAGCTTTTCCTACCAAGGCCACGGCCCTAAGGGCCACGCATGCCATTGGAACATGCCAACATGCTCGCTGGTAGCTTTTCTTACCAAGGCCACGGCCCTAACGGCCACGCATGCCATTGGCACATGCCAACATGCTCGCTGGTAGCTTTTCCTACCAAGGCCACGGCCCTAACGACCACGCATGCCATTGGCACATGCCAAACACACACGCTGGTAGCCTAATTTTCAAACCATGCAACCTACCACCAAGGCATTCCGCACATGCCATTGGCACATACCAAACACACGCCTGGTAGCCTAACTTGCAAACCGTGCAACCTACCACCAAGGCATTCCGCACATGCCATTGGCACATGCCAAACACACACGCTGGTAGCCTAACTTGCAAACCGTGCAACCTACCACCAAGGCATTCCGCACATGCCATTGGCACATGCCAAACACACACGCTGGTAGCCTAACTTGCAAACCGTGCAACCTACCACCAAGGCATTCCGCACATGCCATTGGCACATGCCACGCACGCCACTAGCAGCTCTGGCATTGCCACTTACACTCAACGTACAACCTACCACCAAGGCATTCCGCACATTCCATTGGCACATGCCACGCACGCCGCTAGCATCTCTGGCATTGCCACTTACGCTCGAGGTACAACCCGCAACAAGGGCATTCCGCACATGCCAATGGCACATGCCACACGCGCCACTAGCAGCGCCACTTGCACTCAAGGTGCAACCAACACTCGAGATATCAACACAAACTGGGGGATGCTTTCCAGGGTTTTGGTTTGGCGGTCACGGCTTGCAGCGTACACTACGCTCACATTAAGAAAGCGTGAAAAGGAATAAAGCGGTCAAATAAATGAGGAAATAATGGTGAAAACGTTTTCACCCATAAACACCTTGCGGTTACCACCTCCTCTCATTATTTCACCCTTTACTCTCTTCCTTCATGAGGCCAGGGTACGTTTCAATCTCGACTTGTATAAATAGGTCTTACCTAATTTCCACCGAGACAACAAGTCTCGGTCATGAGAAAAATACTACACTCTCAGAAAAGGCAACTTTGCAAGCTCTCCAAAAAAGCTTTCATCTCTTGCAAGCTTCCCAAGCTTTCACTTTCTGATACAAGTCGAGATACTACTCTCCCAGAACTATTCTGGTCTCAACACCTTTCTTTGCTTCCCTCCCCAAATCAACCCTTCTCTTCCACTTTGTGACCGAAGCAAGTCTGGAACGGCCATTTCTTGGTTTAGGCCGGACTTTTACAGATTGATCTCTCGAATCTATAAAGTGCTCACGTGCAGCACATTTGTTTAAGGTTTGAACCAGTTTCTCACTCACCTACCGAATTTACCGAAATCGGCAGAAACGATTTTCACCCATAAACACCAGTTTATCGAAGACGCAAGAATAATGTGTACGCTCACAAGGATGGGGTAGATTTCTATAACCAGTGGGTCATGCCTCATAATAGAGACTTGATTGTTCAATTTGATGCGCATATTAATGTCGAGGTTTGCAATGGGAGAGGATCTTTGGTAAAGTATCTTTTCAAGTACATACACAATGGTAGGGACCGAGTAACGGCCGTCATTGAGAAAAAAAAACCTCAAGATAAAAGCTCTGAATCAGTTAAAAGCAAAAATCAAGACACTGTCACAGATCCTGGGACAGAGGAAAAGGTTATCGATGAAGTGGATGAATATTTGGATTGTCGTTATGTATCTCCAGCAGAGTCATGTTGGAGGATTTGGGACTACGATATCCAATATCGCCAAGTGTTGAGCGACTTCCCTACCATTTGGAAGGTGAGCAACAGGTGTTTTTCAAGGATACCGATAATATAGCTGAGGTTATGAATAGGGTGAGCGTGAGCAGGATGAAATTTCTGCAGTGGTTTGAGGCAAATAAGGAATTTGAGGATGCCAGAGAATTGACTTATGCAGACTTCCCGACAAAGTTCGTCTGGGACAATAATCTGAAGAAGTGGAGGGTAAGAAAACAAAGAAATGTGGTTGGCAGACTCTACAATGCTCACCCTACTTCAGGGTAAAGTTGTTTTCTTCGTATTTTGCTGAACATCGTGAAGGGCCGCGTAGTTATGAAAAACTAAGAACAGTTGATGGAGAACCCTATGAGACTTATAGAGAGACATGTATGGCGCTGGGGTTGCTTCAGGATGACAACGAATGCCATAATTCGTTGAAACAGGCATCGAAATGGACTACAGGTAACCAATTAAGCTTACATTATAAAACACATAATGTATTACTTTTCTACTGTCCTCTCTTAATCGTATTGTATTCCAATTATTAAGTAAGCTAAAGTTGTATTAAAAACATTGTGTTAATTTTGCATTTCATAAGTTGGACAAGTCATTTGTCAGATAGTCAAAACTTAATCAGTAATCTTTTCATGTGATTATTGTGGACTAAATTTATTTTCACAATAGCCTGGAATTTTTGCAGTATGGTTATCAGTTATGTTGCGAGTGCTCATGTTTTGACGATTTTACTGCAGGTGATTCCCCCCGTGAGATGTTTGTGACGTTGTTGCTCTTATGTGAGGTGACAGAACCAAAGAGATTATGGGAGGAAAATTGGAAGATATTGTCGGACGATAATCCTTATACTCTAAGAAAGAGACACGATAGGCCAAACTTGAAATTTAAAGATATGGAACTGAAAAACTTTGCCCTGCTTGACATCGAGAGGATTATGGAAAGGATTCACATAACCCTAAAGGAATTTCCAATGATTCCCTACCCAAAAAAGGACAATCGGTATAATTCTATGAATAGACTGATATATGAGGAACTGGATTATGATACTGACAAACTAAAGTCTGAGCATGCTGTGTTGAGAAAGGGTTTGAACTCTGTACAGGAAGAGGTATGTAAGGCTGTCATGCAGTCGATAGATTGGCATGAAGGTGGACTTTTCTTTGTTTATGGTAGTGGTGGCACTGGAAAAAAATATCTCTGGAGTACAATAATATCTGGTCTTCGTGCACAGTCCAAGGTAGTGTTGGCAGTTGCGAGTTCTGGCATAGCTTCACTTCTGTTACCTGGTGGAAGGACAGCGCATTCGAGGTTCAAAATTCCAATTTCTTTGAGAGAGAACTCAACATGTGATGTGAGCGAGAACACTCAATTGGCAGCCTTGATATGTGCTGCTGATGTAATCATCTGGGATGAAGCACCAATGGTACATAGGTACGCGTTTGAGGCTCTAGAGCGTACGGTTAAAGATTTAATGAATCCAAGTAAGACAAAGAAGAAAAGCAAAGAAAAGATATTCGGAGGTAAGACACTATTACTTGGAGGTGATTTTAGGAAGATATTACCGGTGATACCCCGTGGTGGTAGGGAGGCAATCGTTGATGCTTTAATCAGTAGGTCAAGGCTCTGGAAGCATTTTCAGGTATTCCAGTTGACGGAAAACATGAGACTTATGAACAGGGATTCTAATGGTGAACATAAACAAGCCATAGCAGCATTCAGTAAATGGGTTTTGCAGCTTGGGGATGGAAAATTACCAGCAATGTCACTTGAAGAACATGAAGAGCCAACATGGATAAAGGTACCAGATGACTTATTAATACAATCTAATTGATATTCTGTTGGATCTATTATTGAGAACACTTATCCTGATCTAATCCATAAATACGAAGATGTGGATTATCTGAAGGAAATGTGCATCTTGACTTGAAAGAATGATACAGTTGAGGAGATAAATCATCGTATGATACCAATGCTTCCAGGTGAAGAGTACACTTTTCTGAGTTCTGATTCAGTGAGTCCACTGTCACGTAATTTTGACACGGCTGAAGTAATGTTCAATCAGGAATATCTAAACAGTCAGAAAGTTTCGGGGATTCCGAACCACGTGCTATGTCTAAAGGTTGGTATACCAGTAATGCTTATGAAGAATTTAAATCCAACTTCTGAACTCTGCAATGGCACCAGGTTGGTTGTTACCAAAATAGGAATGAGGACATTAGAAGCGCAGATAATAACGGGTAAATGCGCTGGTAATTACGTTTACATTCCAAGAATTGTGCTACAGCCAACAAAGTCATACTTAAGTTTTATTTTGAGGAGAGTGCAGTTTCCGATTAAAGTTTTCTTTGCAATGACTATACACAAGAGCCAAGGTCAAAGCATGAACTATGTGGGTATCTATCTTCCAAGACCTATTTTCTCTCATGGTCAGCTCTATGTTGCGGTATCAAGGAAAACGAGTCGGGAGGGACTAAAAATACTAATTGATAAGACAGAAGACAATGTACCGGAGGGTTATACTCAGAATGTTGTCTACAAAGAGATATTTAGCAACTTGAATTAGGGTAGCGATTTCTGTTATCATGTGGTCAGGTTTTTTTGGAAGTAGTGTGTCATAGATTTGTGATATCTTAAATTTCACAGCTGTTTCGCAAATTTATTCGTATAGTATTTTCCTGTATAATTATAATTCACCTGTGAAGCAACCAAGGCTGATGACCAAGGCATGTAAATTATTTCAGTATATTGCAGTTTTCATACATTATTTTTTTGCATCGTAATTGAAATATCAAACCAAACATGTGTGTGTTTTCATTTTCTGGCCAATCACATCGTAATTGGTGTATGCATTACTTTGTTTTTGAGATTTTATGTTGATTTACATTCATGTTTTAGGTATAAATCTCAAACACACGTATATTTTGATTTTATGTTTTTCCGAAATAAGAAAATACAGTGATAATTGATCTCGGTGATAATTAATAACATAAAGAATCATTGCAGGTTTCATGCTCGATTTACAATCATATTTTAAATATAGTGATTATAATGCCCACAATTTAACATGTTATGTTTAATTCCACGGAGAGACGGATTTTTTAATAAAATTCTAAACTTTGATGAATTAAAATGTATAACAGGGATATAAGAAGAACGGACTACTGATAGGTGTAGAATACAACGTATTTACTATCTAGTAGTTTATGCTTTCTTTGCTATTTTTCTTGTAAATTATGTATTTTACGCTTGTTTTGAGTTTTGTAGCTACTTTGGAGTCACACGGAGGAAAAGGAGAAGAAATCACCATATTTTAGCAAAAGGGTAAAATTGTCGTTTCACCAAGGAAGGAACACTATCAGGGCCCAGTAGTGGTTAAGGGCTCTCATTGGGTACCCCTTATCACTCGGCGGTGGGTGTTATTAACCTTTGGGTAGCCCTTATCCGGAAGGATGGTTATCTTGGGTAGCATCCAATTGGGTCGGTCCTAACGCATGCCGGATCAAACAGACCCGGATCCGTGTAATTAAAACCTAAACCTGAAATCGAGAGAACCATCTCTCAATCATTCTATTCTTTTGAAACTAAGAGCATCGCATTTCTTCTTTGCTGCTAGCCAGGTAAAGCCGAGAGATGAAGGAATTGGGTATCGATTGGCTTGACAGAGATTCGAAATGGGTTTGTGGCTGTGTATTGAGACGGGAAAGAAGAGATGAATATCCCATGAAACAAATTGAGAATTGGAAATAATGAAAGAGAGATGGGGTTTGGACCTAGTTGATTAATGAAAGAGTTGTTGGAGCTGAATTTGTGTTTAAATTGATTAAGGAGATGAAGAACAACGGGTTTTGAGCAGAGTGAGATTGTTCTTGAGTTCGAGCAGATCGAAGATTGAAATCGGTGTTAGCTGGGATAAAGAATTAGTGAAGCTGCTATTGTGATTAGAGACAGATCTTTGGCTATAACTCAATTCCTGTAGTTGAGATTGATTCTGCCATCGATTGATGAAGAATGGGTGTTGAGAGATGGGTTTGAGCAAGATAGAAGAAAGGGGATCTGGTCTGTGTTGATTAGAAGCTCGAAATGGAAGAGGAATTTGGGGGTTTCAGCTGAGAACTTGTGTTGTCAATTGGAGGTATGAATTTGTGATTTGAGATTGAAGCAGCAGATGAAGACAGAGATTGAATGGGTTATACTATGGTGGAGTTGTTAACTATGGCTCAATGACTGAGCTGCAAGATTGACTGCAGTACATGAAAGAAATGGAGTGTGCTGGCACTGGAATGAATCCCTTGAGCTGGTGTACAATGGCCTGAGATGAATGAATTGCAGGATTCAGGGCAAGTATTGAGCAAGAGGTCTGGTTTTGGTGGAGTTATGAAGAAGGGAAGGAACTTGTGAAGTTGTGATCTGCAGGTGTAGGTTGAGACTGATGGTTTGAATGAGCAAATGAGCTGGAGTAGCAGCTGGAGTTGGAGCCGCAAGTTGCAATGCAGTGCAAGAAGTTGATGTGGTTTAAGAACAAATAGATGTATGTCTAGGTTGTGTGACGGGGGAAAACTCAGTGGAAATGGCCAGGCCTGAGACTGATTTGGCAGTGTCATTGGAACCTGCCATGCTATACATTGCATATGAAGGCTAGGGTTGCAGTCTTGAGGCTAAGAAGAAGCTAATGGTGTTGTTGCCTGCAAGGGGTACTGTGTTGTTGGTGGTTTGTTGCTGTAGTTGAAAATTCAGCTGAGATGAACTGGGAAGAAAGTGGCATTGCAGCTGAGAAGATGGAAGTTGTGGTATCTGAGATGGGTTATTCTGAAAAGGGGGTTTCCTTCTTGGTTCAATTGGTGCTGTTGATGGCTTTATTGGTTGAACTACTTACATGGCATAGTCAGAGTGCAGCTGGATGGGCTGTTTATGAAGTAGTGATGGCTTAATGGCAAATATGGTTGCATTCTGTTGCTGCCAGAGGAATTGAGCTATGGATATCTTTGAGTTAAGGCTACGATGGTGTATGCGGATGAGGCTCGAGTTGTGATCATGGGTGTTTGCGATAAATGGAGGAGAATGTTAATATTGTTGGTAGAAGAATAAATAAGGCTGAGATGTGCAACTGGCAGGAGAAAATGGAGCTAAGTAAGCTGGTGAATTTGCAGGCATGATTTGCACTGACTTGTGGCATTGAAGCAATGCAAGGTTGCAGGAGAGAACTGTGGCCTGAGTGAGATGAAACTGAAGCTCTGAGTGTTTGCAATTGAGGGCCAACATGGCTGGCAGATGCTTGGCCTGTGCAAGCTGTGAAATGGCCTAGGGTGGAGTTGATTACGATGAGTCGAATCGGTGACTCGCTAGGATAACTCGGTGACTCGGCCACTCGGACCGATGGCCAAGAGTAAGCCAACGAGTTAGAAGCTGACTCGGTGTCTGACTTCTCTGCTCCCTTGACCCGCTGACTAACAGTTGACTGACGGTTTGACTCGTTTGACCGTTAGTCCTAACGGTGGACTGACGGAATATTCCGTCGAATATTCTCTTGACGGAGAAATTTTCAGGTGACCGGCGGCGACGTTTTCCGGCCGGATTCCGGCCACAATCCCGTTTTCAGCGACCAAAAATTCAGAATTTTCTATGGACTTCTCTCATGGGTGTGAAGACTTGGGCTAGGAATTGGATGGAGAATTGGACTCAAATTTGGAAAGAGAAGGTGGAAGAGTTGAGAAAAGCTTGGATTTGGAAATTGAGTTGCAAAAGGAAAAGGATTCTATTCCTTAGAAGATTTGGAGAATATTGAAGCCTATAAATAGAGAAGTTTTCTACATCTTTCTCTACACACATCTCTACACACAATTCTTTTCTTTTCTTATTCTTTTTGTGAACTCTTTAACATGAGTAGTTAATTTATTGATTGAGGATGAATTCCTAGTTCTTAACATATGATTTAAGTTTTTGTTTTCAAATTCTATCTTAAAGTTTTTCACATAATTATCGTTTGTTTTTACTAATAGGAGTGATCTTAAAGACATTCATGATTGATTGATAGATTGTTTGGAGTGCACGCTAAATTGATTTGTTAATTTGAACTAAAGCTAGTGAAAGTTAGGAGATAAGTAATCGTTTCTTGACTCTTTACATAAGTAGCAAACACGAGACCTTGCGGAGGGATTCCGTGGAGCAATTGTGTGTAGAAACAACGTTAGCCAGTGGACCTTGAGCTAAGAGTCTAACTACTAATATCAACCTAAGAAATTCATAAAACTTAATGCATGAGCCAAGTTACATCTAGGTTGAGCTAATTCTAGGTGGCTTGGTGATTAGAATCCGGTAGTCGAGAACTTAGTGTCCAGGTGATACAAGGGATTTAGGGGTTTAGCACTGAGCTAGCTGCTTTACCTACGGTTGGTGATAATTTGTGACTAATAACAAGTAGAATAGAACATAACTTGATTCATTGTTTAGAAGTAACGAAGAAGGATTCCTTGGTCTTGTCTCTCTTATTGTTTTCAACTTTCGATTTTAATTGCTTTGTTTATTTTCTTTTGGTTTTTACACCCCCCTTTCGTGACAACTTTTACAACTAAGATCTCTTGCTCCTCGTGGGAACGAACTTGACTTCCATTATATTATTTTTAATTGAGTGGAAATATTGAATTAATTTGATTGCACCTACGACACGCATCAACTACAGAAAAAATCTACCCACGGTTTGAAACAACTCAAGGAACGCCAATCATGGATCACGGCATGAATGTGATTCCGACAACAAAAGAAGAATTTCTGGACAGAGTTATCGAAAATTCGTATCCAGAATTTGATGATGGAAACACTTAAAAAAGGATATTTCTCGAGGAGAGCCATCTTAGCTTTTCATTCTGACAATGTGTTCGAAATAAATTCAAGCATGGCTACCTTATTTCCAGGAACACAACATACATATCTAAGCAATGACGCTTTATCTCCAGCTTTATATGAGTGTGCAAACATGGTCCATACACTATGCATAAAATTTCTAAAGGACACAATATTTCCCCACATGCCGAATCATATACTGCATTTAAAAGTAGGAATGCCTATAAAACTGCTGAAACATATCGATGATGGAAAGATCACCCCATCAGGTACAAGACTTGGCATATTAAAATTGGAAGAAGAAGATATAGAAGCAGAAGTACTGGATGGTCTAGATGTTGGGAAAAAAATAATAATTCAACGCCAATTGATGTCATCCGGAGGAGGATTGGACATTCTGAGATACCAGTTTCCAGTGAAGGTCTGTTTTTCTATGACGATAAACGATAATCATGCAGAGAGTCTACGCAACATTAGATACTATTTGAATACTAATACATTCAGAGATAGGCGAATGTACTTCGCAATTTCCCCATTGGAGGCCATCGAATTGAGTTAAATATTACAGTAATTGCCCTTAATTCTTCTGAAAGTGGATACACAAAGACCATTTTAGCGGAACCGGTGGTTAACAGCGTATGTTTTATAGATCGATTTATTAGCGACGAAGCACAATTTCATTTTAGAATTGATACTTAGGCCCTTTATTTATTAGGAATACTTCTGTTCAGTTTACCTTCTACTTCTGTTTAGTTTACCCTTTATTGGATAATTATTTTATTTTGTCTTTTGAGGTGGGATTTTGAGAGTTCACAATTTAATTATTTACCTATGAGCCTTGAACGAGCAACCAAATCATTGAAATTATTGGAGCAACAGAAACATACTTTCTTTTCTTTTTGGAAATGTTTTACCTTCATATTGTTTAGGAATGAAATTTGCCAGTTTATAATATCAATAAATTTTTTTATTAAATTTCTGGATTGTAAATGTTGGCTATGGGGCTTATTCATTATGAATCAATACGTAAGGGGCTGGTGGAGGTTCAATACGCCTATGTCCATTATGAATAAGTCCATTTCTGAAAATCTGAGTCCATGGGCACAAACCTAAGTCCGTTTCCGAAAATGGATTTAGATTAAAAACTATATATACCTATAACAAACTAAAAGACTGGAACCCTAATTTGATATTACAAAGCTAATAGCATAGCTTTTCCGCTGTTTTTTTTCATTTTTTCTTATAGTCGTGGGTAACACCTAAATTAATACTTAATTTTGATATTGATATGCAGAAAGAAGCATAAAATGTGGCTGAAGAACAAGAAAATGCGAGCATAAACACAATCGATGTAGCTTCTTTTCCGTATGCTACGGATTTTTTAAACACTTTGGAGTTCGACAATGTCCCACAACATCTTATTAGACTCCAAATAGGCGTGTTAATCGGGAATAAGAATGGTATGGTTTTATTCAACCAACCAAAACAAGTTTAACAATCGAGAATACAACTAAGGATCCATCAAAACCATAGACGACAATGAATGTTTGCTATTTTAGATCAATTCTTTGTTGGTTGATGAATCAAAAATAATAAAATTTTATTACTATCAATATTTTTGGCTCTTTTTGTTCATTTTTTTATTTTCTTGCACACTTATTGGTATTACTTTGGTTTTGTGACATAATCTCTATATAAAAAGAGCATTCAATATTCCACAAGCAATAAACAGACCCGTGCATCGCACGGGTGACAATCTAGTTTATGGAGAAATCGAGTTCCGATCTCTTACAAGAAGTTATTAATTACTCGATTACCATTAATAAGAACTTCTTGTAATTACTCCCCCTTTAGTTAAGTCCGTGTTGCAATCTAGAAAAGTATGCATCATCTAGCAAAGTCTCATGAAGAAACCCAAGATAGGTATGCTTTTCGTAATCAGTCCAAAATATTACTCCCTCCGTCCCCAATATATAGGCGGAAAAGAGGATTTCTCTTAGAATAAGAAGTTTTATTGATTTTATACATATCCCTTCTCTTTCCTGTTTTACCCTTTGTACAATTTCCAATAGTAGAGACATTAACTTAATTGTGGTGATTCCTAGAGATGATAAATAAGGGTAATATATGGAAAAACCCATCTTGAAAATAGATCTCCGCCTATCTATTGGGACATCCAAAATTCAAATCTCCGTCTATATATTGGAGACGGAGGGAGTAGAATGATATCGAATTCCGCTATAGAGATAACTTTAATTATGATTGCACCGAAACACAACAAAACTTCTTACAGAACAGTTATAAAAAGAAGCAGTATAGACAATAATTTCCACTTGGTTGGTTCTTGCAATGGTTTGGAATGTGGTGGAACGTGGGTGTATTAAACTAATAGGCAAAGCTAGCGCTAGTCCATCAGTTTTGACTATCCTTGACCACTTAGTGGCCAAAATTCTCTCCCATCGATCATTGACCCTCACGTCCTGTAAAAGGGGCGTACAGGTGCTTCGTGCATCTGTGGAATTTTAGGTGTGGCTATCGGATTGTCTGCAGTAAACCAACTATTGAACCAATCATGGAAAGATCTGTATGCTGCGAACAATTGATGCTTTTACCAAAATAGTTTCCTCCAAACTTCAGAAGCTGCTGGGCAGGCTAGGAGAACATGAGTGATGTCTTCAGAGGATCTTTTGCATATAGAGCAAATCAGATCAATGTAATTCAGGATGCTGGCAGACTTGGCATTGGTAGGGAGGATGCCATGAGCACATTTCCAGGTGAATAGTTGGATAGCTGGTGTGGTTTCAAGTCTCCATAGCTGCTTCCAGGGAGCTATAATGGGATCATTAGCATACTTGTCATTGATCTGCTTGTCATATAGGGATTTGACAAAGAATTTCCTTGTACTATCCTCAGATGTTGGGTTATGATATGTTTGGTAATAAGGTCTTGGATGTCTTGGGTGAACCAAAGAGCTAGGATTGAAGTGTCCCACTCTCCATGAATATTGAAAAGTTGGTTAACTGTTTTGAGATTAGAAGGGCACTGAGGGGGCTTATGGATGATATTTGGATAGTCTTCAATCCATCTGTCTTCCTAAATATGAATTCTTGTTCCATCCCCAATCTTCCATATGTAGTATTGTTGAATGTAGGTTATGCCTTCTAAAATTCCTTTCCATATCCAAGAATCAGTTGTTTTTGGCTTGGTGTCCATTCTAATAACTTCTTGGTTTGGATAATGGGCTGCTTTCATAGAACTGCTCTAGAGAGAATTTTTCTCCTCAATTAATCTCCAAGCAATTTTTGAGATCAGAGCTAGATTGAAGTATTCCATATTTTTGAAGCCCAAACCCCCTAACTCCTTAGGTTTTTTTACAACATCCCAAGTAATTAGAAGAGACCTTTGGATTTGTCTTGCTCTTTGTTCCAGAAAAAATCCCTTTGTATGGCATTTATTTCTTTACAGATACCTTTTGGAATCTTGAAGCAATTCATTTGATAGATGCTGGAGGTTGATGTGACAGTTTGGATGAGAGTGACCTTTCCAGCTGTAAATAAGTTAGTTTTCCACCCAACAAATTTGTGTTTTAGTTTCTCAACACATGGTTTGAAAGCTTGAATCTTGCTCCTGTTGGTGAAGAGAGGTGAGCCAAGATATTTTTCAGTGTTGCTGATCCTATGAACTTGCATGGCTTCACATATTCTGTCAGCAATGTCTAGTGCAGTATTTTTACTGAAGAAGATTCCAGATTTAACAAAATTGATCAACTGTCCAGAAGATTGTCCAAATTCTTGAAGGATCTTGATGATATTGTTGCATTCTGTCATGTTGGCTTTGTAGAAGATCATACAATAATCAACAAAGAGGAGATGGTTGATAGTAGGTACTTCATGACATATTTTGGTTCCATGAATGAGTCCTTGAGCTTCAGTAGATATCAGATATCTTGATAAGGCTTCCATGCAAAATAGGAATAAGTAAGGTGAAAGAGGGTCTCCTTGTCTTAGACCTCTAGTTGGTTTGAAGAATTTTCAAGGTGAGTCATTCACTAGTACAACCAGATTTGTAGTAGTGATGCATTGGTGTATTAGGTTGCACCATTGAGTACTGAAACCCATCTGAGTCATTACTTTAATTAAGAACTCCCAATTGACTCTATCAAAAGCTTTATCCATATCAATTTTAATGCCCATGATACCATTGGATCATTTTTTCCCTTTCTTGGTGTTCATGTGGTGGATAATTTCATGGGCAATTGCTATGTTATCAGAGATTTGTCTACCATGGATGAAGGCAGATTGAAAAGCAGATATGGTGTTTGAGTCTTTGAGCTAGCAATTTAGATATTATTTTGTAAGTGGTGCTGCATAAGGAGATATGCCTGAAATGGGCTGGTGTATTTGGGTTATCAATTTTTGGAATGAGTGACATAAAGGTGGAGGTTCATCTCTTTAAGAATGAAGCCATAAGTGAAGAAGTTTTGAACCATGTTGATAATGTCTTCTCCAAATACATCCCAGTTAGCTTGTAAGAAGTTTGGTGGAAATCCATTGGGTCCCGGAGCCTTGTCTCCTGCCATACTAAAGTGTTTTTGATTTCTATAGCATCACGAACTTTCAGCAGATTAATATTTTCTGTGTTGGTTATGGTGGTGGGGATGAGATCTATGATGGATTTATTGATGGTTATAGGTTCAGCAGTGGCCATATTTTCAAAGTGATTGGTGAAGCAATGAGTAATTTCATTACTATTATGTAGCCAGGTGCCATCTTCTTGTTTAATAGAGACAATTTTGTTTCTTCTATATCTCTTCTTAGCTGAAATATGAAAGTAGCTGGTATTTTTGTCTCCCAGTTTGATGAGCTGATCTCTACTTTTAGTCTTCCCGAACTTTTCTTGAATGTCTTGCCAATGTTTCACTTTCTGTTTAGCCTCTCTGATGGCCTGACCTCTACTAGTGTTAAATTGGTTTTTAGTAACCCAATCTAAGTGTTGTAGACCGTCTTCTAGATTGGTCTTGATATTCCCATAAATTTCCTTGTTCCATTTCTTCAATTTGATTTTAACATCTCTTAACTTCCTAACTATCTTTATAGCCAGAGAGCCTTTGTGTTGAGTCTTCCAACATTCATCTATGATTTCCTTACAATCTTTGTGATCAAGCTAGGGACCAAAAAATTTGAATGGGATGTCACCTTGTTTCCAAGTTGGGTTGGTATTGAGAAGAATGGGGTTATCATCAGAACCAATGGCTGGAAGATTTGAGATAGTGGAGTTTGGTTGGGTTTCAAGCCAACTATCAATAGCTAGCCCTCTGTCTAACCTTTGTTTATTTAGATGGAGACCTACTCTTCTGTTGGTCCAAGTTAAAGGACATTCAGTGTAGCCTAAATCAGTAAGATTAGCTGCTTCCAATTTCTCCAAAAAGATGTTAGCTTCATGATAATCAATAGGATGTTAGTTGAATTTTTCATGATCATGTAAAACAAAGTTCATATCACCCATTATCAACCAAGGGAGAATGTTATGAGGGTTAGTGTTTTCTATCATTTTCCAAGAATGGACTTTATCAAGAGTAGTATAAGGACTGCCATAGTAACCTGTGAATAGCCAAGGTTCTCCTTCACTAGGGTAGACAGTGGCACTTATATGATGATTGGAGAAGTCCTGGATTATGACATTTAAATTGGTTTTCCAAGCTAGGACAAGACCCCCAGCAGTTTTAGATTTACCTCTAGGTTTAACATACCAAAAATTTGTGACTCCTATATTGCTAAGGATGTTTTTCAAATTCCTGGTTTTCTGTTTGGTTTCAGCTAAAAAGAAAAAATATCAGGATTGTGTTGATTTAGCATATTATCTAAGTGTTTACTAGTGACTGGCAGGCCTAAGCCTTGACAATTCCAAGATAGAATAGAGTAAAATTGCCAGAAATATGAAACTGCAGGATATGTGAATATAGTAATTTTGTATCCCAAAAAAAGACTGCTAAGAAGCAAGTGGTTACTATGGGTAGATTGATGATGCAAGGATATAGTGGTCAGAGCAATAGTAATTTTGAGAAGGATGTAATGAAAACTTTGCCAGAAATATAAGGTAAAGGATAGAGTTACCTGACGAGTTAGAAAAGGATTATCTCCCTCAAGGTTGCCAGTAGTCAAAGTGTTCTGGTAGTCCTTCTCCATTTGCATATAGTGATTGTTGCTTTTCTTGGCATGTTGAGTTTGGTCCCAGTGATGTATAAGTTGATCAGAGGGTACATCAGAAATGAATAACTTCCTTTTAGGGTCAACCAACTGAGGGTGTAGGTCAGTATTGACAGCCTTGAGTTTGAATTCCTTGTTTTTTCTTTCCCAGAGAAGTTTTTTCTGTTTGTTAAAATCCTCATTGATTTGGTTTTGTATTTCAGATAAGGAAGGATGGTTTTCAAAGATATTTGGGCTAACAATATTTGGGTTTGGGTGTTGATGGTGAGGTTTGAGTTTTGGGAAAATATTCTCAGGGGTAAGAATATTTTCCCCATCAGCTGCAGAGGTAAAATGAGTTTTCCTAGCTGCATCCTTGATGTTGATGCCTTTCTTCTTCAACAGCTTGTCTTTGTTCTTATTATGTTCAATGATTCTTTTATGTTTCTTTTGGCAAGCAATAGCTTCAGTATTGGTGGTAGGAATTTCTCCACTGATAGGTTGGTGCAAACCAGCTTTAAAGATGATATAGTCCTCAGGTCCATCAAGTTCTTCAGAGCTATTCTTAAGTAGAATCTGTTTTTGGGCTAGGCTCATTTTGATGGCAAACTCTTCAGCAGCATTCTTGTCAGAATAGTGTCTAGAAAAAACATAAATTGGGTATGAGCTGCTAAAAAAAAACATACCCAAAACCTTGTGCTCACATCTCTCCACCTAGTGGGGCCCAAACGTGACCCCTTACAAATCTTCAAAGGGGGCGTGGCGCACCCTTATGTGAGTACACCATTTTGCTATGGTTTTTTTATGCAGTCATATAAGACTACTGTTTAATTAAACCTTCAACCCCCATGAGTCCATGGCTATGCTGAAAAGCATGAATCAAAAAGTTTGAATACGTGTGTTGGTTTGGATCACAAGTTGTCTACAATATTTAGGCCCAAGTGTTTCCGGATAAAATTCTGAAGCCCAGTTAATATTCAACATCACATGTATGCACGTGACCTCCTATATTTAGGTTCCACAAATGCTAAGGTTTTTGATATAAATATAAACATTCTGATGAGGTCAAGATTGTTGGAATAGAAATCCCTAGCTGTTGTACAACAAAAAATATAAAAAAATCGATTAGAAGATAAAAATCGCATCCCAGCGGCGAATCAAGGATTTCACAACAGGGGTAGCAAACAAAATAATACACTGCCAATTCTTTTTCCATTACACGTAATAGGTTGTGTATTACAATGCCTAATAGTAGCATCTACAAAACACACGAAAAATACCTTATATACAGTATTTCTTCGAGGTGCTGCCCCTAATATGGATGATGCTTGATGTTGTTCTCCATACGGAAGGCCACTAAGCATCGATAAAGTATGAGGATCTGAATCCAGCCTTCCCCCATAGACACTTAAATTTTGTGCGGAGTGACGAACAGGAGCACTCCGCGCAGCAAGATAGTAAGGAGGTCTGCCAGAAATGCCAATGCTACTTAGCCTAATAACAGAACCTGTAGCGAACGCTGACACTAAAGCAGACACCTTTGAATTGTCTTTTATGAGACTGAGCAAGAGACGAGCAGATGCTCGCACATAATTTACATGAAGAACATAAAAAGCGTATCACCATGACCACGCACAGATGCATTATGAAACAACCATTAATTAAAGTAAAAGCATTGATGGAAGGATTTCTTAATGGTTAATACATGCCACTAGGGAAAGGGTTTAAAGAAAGATTTCGCAAATATATCATTCTCAGCGAAGTTCACATACTACGACCTCAACCTTTAGAGAGGAATCATACATCTAAAGTTTCTATCAAATGAAAATAGACGCTGAACTTGTATTTTACAATTGATTAAAGGTAAGGACTCAAGCTGTTCTAGTTTATATTCTCATTGTTGTTGTTCTAACACCTCATACGATAAAAAAGATAATAGATCCGCATCAATGAAAATAACAAGCTAAAATTACAAATTTCTCCACATCTTATTTGATTTAACGATAGAAATTGGTTTATTAATAGGGGGCGCAAATATGGGCTGGAACTTTTTTTGGGCTTGGGAAACTAACCTATGTAGTGGATATTTTAGAAGTCATGGGGTCGCAAGTGCACACCCTTGCTCTATACTCCCTCCGCCCCTGTCGCATCCTAGAGGATTTTGTTGGAACTAAAGGGGGAATGATGGAGAATTTGTGTTCAGATACCGTACAATAACTATTTAATCGATTACCTATGAAATCCATATTGCAGTGTAGGAAAGTACGCAAACTCTGGAAAAATCTTTTGGGGAAACCCAAGACAGGTATGCTTCTCGTTTTTTGTAAAAAAGATTTCAGCTATACTCTATTCTACTACAAAGAAAATTTTAATAGCTCCCAAACACAACAAGCTTTTTATAGGCTGTAATAAAGAGAAACGGTATAGGTAGTTCCACACACTTGGTTGGTTCTTGCAATGGTTTGGTATGTTACAGAGCTTTTTGTGATGACTTTACGTACATTGCCAATCCCATCACATGTGAAGTTATTCGTATTCCTGAGACATATTATAGGGCTGTTCATGGTCGGATTCGGTTATTGCCATTCCACCAATGTGTAAAAAGTTTTCAGGGTTAGGGACAATATAAACGACAAGCGACGCGTGCAAGTTTACACTCTTGGTGATGGCAGCAGGTGGAGAGACATACCAGAAGTTACCTATACATTCTCGGAATCGGGCGTATTTGCTAACGAGGCTCTTCATTGGTTAAATAAAAAACCTAGCTGTGATAATGCAGTCTTTGATTTAACTGATGAAACGTTTTCATCTCTCCCATCACCATGTTGCTATATCCTTTCTGAATCCTTAGAGAACATTATCCTTGGGTCGGCGCTTGGAGGGAATCTGTATTTGTGTCTTTGTTACATAAAGGAAGGAAAGGAAGGTGAACGTATGATGGACATATGGATATTCCAGAAGATAAATATGAACAATTGTCGAGGTAGTCTTGATTAGAGGTTTAAAACGTGCCGGCCCGGCACAGCCTGGCACACGAAATCGCATGCTTCACGTACCATGTGTCGTGCTGTGCTGTGCCAACGATTTAAACGTGTTGTGCCGTGTTGTGTTTTACTAGTCAAAAGCTAGGCACAGCCCAGCCCACGAGCACAGCAGACGAATAAACGTGCTGTGCTGGCACACGTGCTATAAACAATTCAAAATCACTTAATGTATAAATAAAGTCGGACATTATCACGAGAATTTAAATAGTTAACATATCATTTGAAATTATTTCAAGTTAAATTAACAAGTTTATTCAATAAAAAGAAATAGCACATCAAATATAAAATTGGATCATTGCCATATAAATTAATATTCTAGTCAAATATAGGTAACGACATTATAACAACGATATTGAAATATATTTTCCAAATATTTAGGTATTATATGCGTTGTTATAAAAATAAGCCAACTTAAAACGTAAAAAACTAGCGAGAATAGTGACTCTTTTGTGATATATACACAAAATGTGATGTATTATGCCTTGTTATATGGTATACTTGTGCATGCTATGACGTGCTTTCTTAACGTGTTGTGCTGGGCCACGTGCTTATCTGTGCCGCGTGCTGTGCTGTGCTAATGTGCCGATTAGGCTAACCCAGCACAGCCCACGAAACTAACGTGCCAGGGCAGTCTTTGAGGCAATTGGGTGGGCCTCAGATTTTAGCGTGGCGTGCTGGGTTGTGCTCGTACTTGCACAACCAAATTTACACCTCTATAATAGACTCTTTCACTTGGATCAATGTGTTCAGCAATAAATGGGAGTATGTCTTACCCGTGAAATTTCAACTGTTATCCGCTAACAGAGACTGAAATTCTTCGATGGCAGAAAAGTGGTCTTTCTGTGTATGACCATCAAGATACACATTTAAAGATACGATGGCCATTTTTTATAGGTTTATCCCAAGATTTTCAAGCAACTCCTCATATGAATAGTCTTGTTTCATTGAAAGATCTCGGAGAAGAGTTAGTTGATTGTCAACATGTGTCTCTAGACAGTTAGCTTGCACAATGAGGGATGAGCATACTATTGAGAATTCAATCATGTTATATTACTAACCATGTCAGTTAATTTTTAAATTTTTTTTTTCCTATGTTTCGTGTTATATTACTAACCTATTTAACTTATATTACTAATCTACTTAACTTATTTGTGGTGCTTATTTGATTTCAAAAAAGATCCCAGAAGTGATATAACACTTTCAGCTAATTTCGAGTTATTCATAACAAACCTATCCCTACTTTCGACTTCGGCCGGTATTAACCTATAGTTGACATAGCTAGTCCTTCAATATAATTTTGTATTCATCACGTGGTTTATTTTATACTCTCAATCGAATACCATGAATTTGCACATTAAAAATCAAATGTCCAACATATATATATATGTTTATAAATGGTGTACGTTGTGTCCACATTCCATGGACGCTGTATTACTGGTACACCAGTACCTTGACAAACCTTGACATGTTTTAGTTAGAGACAGTGAAATTTATGACTCTTGTGCGCATTTTTACTGTTCTACGTACCCACATCAAATTTTGTCTCATTCTCATGCACATCAAAACTTTTCTCCAAAATACCTAATCGTTTTTTCTTTTGATCTTAAACCAATTGACCTACTGGTTAGACCTAAACAACCTAGCGCAATGCTTCTTTGGGGTTGATGTCCCGTCAGGTTTTCAAAACATTGATTTGTTCCTAGTGAAAATTACCACCACACTCATTTTTCATATTTTTTTCATTGTCAAACCCACGCACAGAAAATGTCAAGCGCGAACCCTTTTTTTTTTTAGAAAAAAATATCAGCAGGCCCATATTTCTTAAAAATTAAGTTTATCGTAAGATTTCTTCCGTTCGTTGAGAGAGATATGATATTAAGAAAACCAGACGGAAAGGCGAGAGGAGAAGAAGAACAAGCTTTTGATTTTCTTTCAAAAGTGTAATTCAGATTCCAAGTTCTATCGATTTTAACTCTTGATTCTTATCAAATTTTCTATTTTTCGTTTAGTTTAGATGGATTTGGATTTTTTGTTTTTAGGTTTTAACTTTATTTAGTTTGAGTTACGGTTTGAGTAAATTGAATCGTCGAGATGGATCAGATCTGTGTTGGGTTTGATTTGCAAAAGAATCTTCAGTTTGAAGTCCAAAAGAACTTTTACTGCTGATATCTGAAGAATGGTAGATGATTTATGGGTTGGATTAAATTGAAATTTGGGTTGATGTTATCAAGAAATTCGAGTGAAGAAGTTGGTTTGAGTCGATGGCAAGGATTAGGGTTTGACAGATAAGAAATCAGTGGATGAAGATTTTATCGAATCTGTGATGAAATTGAGTAATTGCAGGTATAAACTGGAGAAGAAATTGAATTGCAGAAGTTGACCCGGTGATACAGTAAGTTTGATAGTTGGTGTAGAGGTGTTGCTGTTAATCGAGTTTATTGGGTTTCTGAACTGAGTTGTATTGGTGCTGTTGTTTTGAACATGGAAGTTATTGAAACATGAAAGAAGATGATGATGGTGTTATGACTGCATAACCTGTCATGCATTCGAGAAAATGTCTGCATAAAATGTTATGCATTCGTGCAAATGGATGCATAACCTGTTATGCATCTACAAATTTTTTTGCATAATCCCAGAAAACGGTTGCATAACACGTTATGCAACAACTTTTTTGTTACTATTGATACCAACAAAAACAAAGACCGCATAACTTGTCATGCACCTAAAATAATACCAGCACAACATGTTATGCAGTCGTGAAAATGGATGCATAACATGTTATGCATCCGAAAATATGGCTGCATAATGCATTATGCATCAACTTTATTTGTACGCACTAAAATCAACCAAAACAATGGCTATATAACCTGTTACAGATGCATAACTTGTTATGCAATCGAGAAAATTGTTGCATAATTCGTTATGTGTCTGCTTTTTCTGTTGCATAACCAAAATAATTGATGCATGAATAAAAATATGGTTGCATAACGTGTTATGCACCTTTTATGCTGTTTGCATATTGTGTTATGTATCTTTTTTGGAGGTTGCATAACGAATATGTAGTCAGTTTTCGAAAATTTTCCCTAAAATGATGATCACCTCTGATTTTTTCGTGAAAAATAAAAAATTGATATTGTTGTTTGTACTAGTTGCGTAGCTCTCTTAAAAAGATTTCCAGCGATATAAAATTTGTAAAATTCCAAGGCGCGGGTTTTACATATGTTATATCCAAGTTGTGTTGCCAATTATATCCCTGAAAAATTAGGATACATAACTCGTTATGCAGTCATTGTTCAAATTTTCATATAATTATGGGTGTCACGGAACATAAAAATAATATTGGACTCACAAGGAGAATATTATTTTTTTGGGCTTGCACCTCAGTTTCCTTGTTTCTATAAGTTCTAGGCCCTCGGGTAAGGGGGCCCCCCGTTGAATAAGCCTTTTTAAATATCTAGACTTCATTTAAAATTTTTATAGGTTTTTATAAAAATCAGAATTAGAATACACAATGAAAACCCTAGCTCTAGCGAGAAGAATCGAAGACAAGTAATCACTTGGGAACGCGCTGTCACGAGAACACGTTGCAACCATGGAGAATTTGAGTTCTGATATCATACAAGAAATATTTACTCGATTACCTGTCAAATCCGTCTTACAATGCGAGGAAAAGTATGCAGACTCTGGCGAAGTCTCTTGGAGAAACCCAAGACAGGTATGCTTTTTGCAGATTTGCCTAAATATTACCTGTCCGTCGAACTCTACTACGGAGAACCACCGTGGGAGATGGTTAATTTTAATTGCAACAAGGCATCGGAATATTTTAACAAGATAGTTACACAGTTAAGCCATGTAGATAATAAATTTTTTTCCTACAGGTTAGTTGGTTCTTGCAATGGTTTAGTATGTGTTGATGGTGGTTTTTAGACAAGGGGTAAAATCGTAAAACCCCATGACCTAGCGTTACCCGCAACACATTAACTAAGAGCATTTAACTCAGGTGTAAACAATTAATAGGGGTATTTTTTCAAAATACCAGATTAGGGTTTTCGACACAGAACCCTAATTCCAAAACCAAGCCGCTTACTGCGCACCATGGCAACAATGCCAAACCAAGCCGCACCCTGCGCACCATGGCAACAATGCCAAACCAAGACGCACCCTACGCACCATGGCAGCAATGCCAAATCAAGCCGCATACTGCGCACCATGGCAGCAATGCCAAATCAAGCCGCATACTGCGCACCATGGCAGCAATGCCAAACCAAGCCGCATACTGCGCACCATGGCAACAATGCCAAACCAAGCCGCATACTGCGCACCATGGCAACAATGCCAAACCAAGCCGCATACGGCGCACCATGGCAACAATGCCAAACCAAGCCGCTATGCCATTGGCACACGCCAAATATATCGCCCTAGGCTTGCAAGACTTGCAACTAGGTCAACATGGCCGCACATGCCATTGGCACATGCCAACACGTGCCGCAAGCCATATTCCAAGTCGCTATGCCATTGGCACACGCCAAATATAGCGCCCTAGGCTTGCAAGACTTGCAACTAGGTCAACATGGCCGCACATGCCATTGGCACATGCTAACACGTGCCGCAAGCCATATTCCAAGTCGCTATGCCATTGGCACACGCCAAATATAGCGCCCTAGGCTTGCAAGACTTGCAACTAGGTCAACATGGCCGCACATGCCATTGGCACATGCCAACACGTGCCGCAAGCCATATTCCAAGTCGCTATGCCATTGGCACACGCCAAATATAGCGTCCTAGGCTCGCAAGACTTGCAACTAGGTCAACATGGCCGCACATGCCATTGGCACATGCCAACACGTGCCGCAAGCAATATTCCAAGTCGCTATGCCATTGGCACACGCCAAATATAGCGCCCTAGGCTTGCAAGACTTGCAACTAGGTCAACATGGCCGCACATGCCATTGGCACACGCCAAATATAGCGCCCTAGGCTTGCAAGACTTGCAACTAGGTCAACATGGCCGCACATGCCATTGGCACATGCCAACACGTGCCGCAAGCCATATTCCAAGCCTCTATGCCATTGGCACACGCCAAATATAGCGCCCTAGGCTTGCAAGACTTGCAACTAGGTCAACATGGCCGCACATGCCATTGGCACATGCCAACACGTGCCGCAAGCCATATTCCAAGCCGCTATGCCATTGGCACACGCCAAATATAGCGCCCTAGGCTTGCAAGACTTGCAACTAGGTCAACATGGCCGCACATGCCAACCTGTGCCGCAAGCCATATTCCAAGCCGCTATGCCATTGGCACACGCCAAATATAGCGCCCTAGGCTTGCAAGACTTGCAAACTAGGTCAACATGGCCGCACATGCCATTGGCACATGCCAACACGTGCCGCAAGCCATATTCCAAGTCGCTATGCCATTGGCACACGCCAAATATAGCGCCCTAGGCTTGCAAGACTTGCAACTAGGTCAACATGGCCGCACATGCCATTGGCACATGCCAACACGTGCCGCAAGCCATATTCCAAGTCGCTATGCCATTGGCACACGCCAAATATAGCGCCCTAGGCTTGCAAGACTTGCAACTAGGTCAACATGGCCGCACTTGCCATTGGCACATGCCAACACGTGCCGCAAGCCATATTCCAAGTCGCTATGCCATTGGCACACGCCAAATATAGCGCCCTAGGCTTGCAAGACTTGCAACTAGGTCAACATGGCCGCACATGCCATTGGCACATGCTAACACGTGCCGCAAGCCATATTCCAAGTCGCTATGCCATTGGCACACGCCAAATATAGCGCCCTAGGCTTGCAAGACTTGAAACTAGGTCAACATGGCCGTACGTGCCATTGGCACATGCCAAACACACACGCTGGTAGCCTAACTTGCAAACCATGCAACTTACCACCAAGGCATTCCACACATGCCATTGGCACATGCCACACGCGCCATCAGCAGCACCACTTGCACTCAAGGCGCAACCTATGAGATATCAACACAAAACTGGGGGATGCTTCTTTAGGGTTTTGGTTTGGAGGTCACAGCATGCAGCGTACACTACGCTCACATTAAGAAAGCGTGAATAGGAATAAAGCGGTCAAATAAAAGAGGAAATAATCGTGAAAAACGTTTTCACCCATTAAACCATGCGGTTACCACCTCCTCCCATTATTTCACCCTTTACTCTCTTCCTTCATGAGGCTAGGGTACGTTTCAATCTCGACTTGTATAAATAGGTCTTACCTATTTCCACCAGACAACAAGTCTCGGTCAGGAGAAAAATACTACACTCTCAGAAAAGGCAACTTTGCAAGCTCTTCCAAAGCTTCCATCTCTTGCAAGCTTCCTAAAGCTTTCACTTTCTGATACAAGTCGAGATACCACTCTCCCAGAATTATTCTGGCCTCAACACCTTTCTCTGCTTTCCTCCTCAAATCAACCCTTCTCCTCCACTTTGTGACCGAAGCAAGTCTGGAACGGCCATTTCTTGGTTTAGGCCAGACTTGTACAGATTGATCTCTCGAATCTATAAAGTGCTCACGTGCAACACATTTGTTTAGGGTTTGAAACAGTTTCTCACTCACCTACCGCATTTACCGAAATCGGCAGAAACGATTTTCACCCATAAACAATTGGCGACCACAGCGGGAGGATTGATCTATCGGCTACAATACCAACTCCAACTCCTGATTTCATTTTCCGAACGTCAAATCCCAACATGGTGGAACTCAGATCTGGAGCGGCTGCCGAGAACATCAGCGCAGAACGCATCCCTGATGTTGGCGTCTCTCCTCATAACATTGTTACTTCACCAGCTGACAACAACAACATCGAATGCACTCCTTTAAGTGTAACACCGCCTATCACCAGGGCCAGAGCCGCTGCCTCCTCTAGCGTCTCTGCACAACCCTCTAATCACGGCAACGAGAATATCTCTTCAGGTGTCACGCCCCCAGTCACCAGAGCTAGGGCCGCCACCACGACCCCGAATGCTTCTTCCAGCATGGCGCCTCCGACAACTAAGGTTCCAATTACCCCGCCAACGGGACGAGAGACCGGAGGGACCAGAGGAAGTCGCCCTTACGTCACCATCGCCGATTTGATGGAACGACAGGAGACGCTCGCCAGAGCCCAGACAAACATGGTTTCAACACAAAAGGAGGTGCTCACCTTTCTCAAAACCCTGACAGAGCGACTACCCCGTGAGTCGCGTCCTCCAGAGACGCCAGAAGCATCTCCAACAACCCGACGCCGGCACCTCGGCAGGCACGCCTCCACGGATGAAGAAACTCGCACTAGAGTCCCGTTGGAAAGAAATCAACCACCCAACTTCGTCACGAGAAGATTTGGAACAACTCCTACGCGATCGAATCAAGCATGATGAGTTCGATGTACATCATCACCAACCCTCTTACCCATCCGAAATACAGAGAATCCCTCTCCCAAGGGGGTATTCTTCCCCCCCAATTTACCCTGTATGATGGTACCGGGAATGCACGCGAACATGTTTCTCGTTTCCTGGAATCCTTGGGCGAACATGAGTACAATCACGTTCTTCGTTTAAGGGAATTTTCAAAATCACTTACCGGAAGGGCGTATACATGGTACAACATCATCCCACCGAACAACATTACCAACTAGAGTAGCATGGTCACCGCGTTTTACAGGAACTATTTCTTCGTGTCTGAACAAATTACCTGTTCAGACCTCGGGAGAATGTACCAGTGGGATAACGAACATCCGAATGATTTCGTAAAAAGGTTCAGGATTCAAGCACTCAACTGTCACGACCCAAACGTGACCGAGCAACAATTAGTAAACGCATGCATCAACGGTATGGTCCCAATCTACCGCGCCCTGCTAGAAAACTTGCGTTTCCAAACATTCTCCGAACTCCATGAGGCCGCCGGACGATCTGCGCAACAACAAGCACCAAAGATTACTGGAAAGGACCAGGCCAACTCGAACTGAAGGCGCACGTGAAACTCGCGGGAGTAGGCGCCTCATCAGCAAACAATTTAATGCCGGCTCATCCTCCGTGAACATAGTGAACGAAAGAGGGAAAAGGAAAGCCGAAACTACGAGTCACCAGCCGAAACGTAAAGCGCCGACGCAACGGGAACCCTCGCAACGGAAGATCGTCACTAAAACTCCTGTGCAGCATCGTGAGACCAAAGGAAATACCCTTGATTTCCCTTTCCCCATCGAGGAGGTGATTGACCTCCTAGAAGCCTGGGTTCAAGATGATGTCATCAGATTGCCACCGCTCAGACGGCCACCAACTGAGGCTGAGATGGCAAACCCCAAATACTGTCATTACCACAGGTTCGTTTCACCACCCAACTAGCGACTGCAACAGATCAAGAATATTTTCAAAAGAAAGGATAGAAGCGGGGAGAACTCCAACTAGGAGACGAAAGAGTGCATCGAGACCCACTACCAATAAGAAACTGCGGTTCCTCCGGGGACTACGTACACGAGACCGTGCAATCCATGATGCGACATGTATGCTAAATTCTCTATCTTTCTAAGGTTCAGCGCCAAGATATTTTCGCAGCTCTCAATCGTGTTGTATCCGGCAAACGGCCTTTTCTCTCCTCGGAATCCACGCCAAGGGCCCAAGCTTCCCAAACAGGCGAGCGGAGCGGGGACTGCTGACCACGTCCCGTTTAAGAGGCAACGAATTTGACGACACGCTCATCGACACGGCCTGCTACCACAACATCATTACTTTCAAGACACTGAAGGCAGCAGGATTTACAAAACAAGACGCTACCTATTCCCCGTCCGTGATTAAGAATTTGAGAGGAGAAGCATTGAACGCGCATGGCTACATCAACTTAGAGATCGAGGTGGGATACGCTATAACACATAGCAGATTCCATATTATCAAAGAACTAGATCACGACATGATATTGGGACGTTTATGGGTACTCGACAACAAAGCGAAATTGGATGTGCACTCTCCGCCAACGACCACGCCCGAAGGAAACTCTAACAAATCATCCCACTGGTTATCGCATCAACAAACTACTGAAGAAACCCAGACATCCGGAGAAGATCCATTGGCACTAGCTCATGGTTTTCAAATGCAAGTAAGTTTGACCAAGCAACCTTTTCCGCAAATCCGGTCTTTCCTTCCCCTTTCCGTCATGGGGACTCGGCGCGGACATCGGGCACGAACGCTTTCAAGAAATGCGAATGGGAGGTTGGACCATTTGAACACTTTGCCAGAAGTTTGGAAACTTCTATTGAAGCCAACGAAGCCAAGACTCAAACGGTTGCACGACGTCTGAACCCGTTTTCAATTGGAGATGTAGTGGTCAAAGAAAGCACGTTTCAAGTTGGGAAGATGACAGTAAAAATGGATTTGCCCAGTGAAGGGGAACACGAGCCGTATCTGGTTGCGGATACCCTTTTGGGAGGATATTGCAAGCTCATCAATGCAGTCACACCTGAAGGCGTGATAATTCACTCGGGATGGCTCGGGGAATCCAATCCATAAAAAGGGGGTACTTCCCATTTCCTCCTTTTCCTTTTCAGTATTTCCTTTAACAATTCCTCTTAGTAGTTGTACTTCCCCAAGATGAATACGCCGTTTGTGTTTCACCCTGGGGATTCCCTTCCCGTCAAAAATAAAATAAAATATATATATCTCTTTCCGAGCAAATTCTCCAGATATCAGAAAAGTACATCAGATAAACCCAGAAAACCACCACAGAGCCATCTCTTCCAAAAAATGTATATGAAGCAAATGTTTACTGATGAAGAAGAAGGGAAAGATGAGTTTACAAAAAAAAAAAGAGCGGCATCAAGGGAACTAAGCAGCTAACAGGGATAACAAAAGGGAGGAACTAGCCCTCGAAGGATGGAGCACAAGTCCCCTCGGGCAAAGCTATCTTCAAACACTTCCCCAAAGCAATCCTTTGGGCAACAAAGGTTCTATTCAACGGTTTTAACAGCAACAACCTCAACATCCCATCCCGAAGCAGCCACAACAGCAGCAGCAGTGTCCTCCCCGACGACCATTCCAGCATACACCACCATGACCCCTCCGGTATCACCAACAACACCTTTGGCGTCAACTTCAAAGGTTATTTCCCTGCCATCATATGATCCTTCAAAGGTTTTCTTAGCGACAATTCGGAGAAAGTTTTTTGATTCATCCACATCAGGGTCAAGAATCATGGCGCACTCCTTCATGCTCACTGAGCCCAAGAAAGTCTGAATATGCACCTGTTCTTCGTGGGGATAGATGGAAGGGAGTTCCTTAATGATTTCACTAGCTTCGTGGAACGGAGATTCAGTCCCAACCAACGCCTCCTCAAGAGAAGAAGAGTGATCTTCACCAAGTCTGAAATCCTTCTCCGAAGAGTTAAAGGTGCAGCCGTCCCTGGAGGGTCCCATCACACACTACAAAAGATAAAATGATGACCCAGTTCTACCATATCTATGCACATGTAAAAGAGGATAACGCGAGCAGAGAAGAATACGAAAACATACCGATATGATCTTCTTAGCCCGAATAACCCTAGTTGGGGTACTTTTGCAAGAATTAGACCTCGCGCCTTCACTTGGAGAACTTGGCTGGTTAGGAGATGATTCATCTCTGTGCGACATGACAAAGAAAGAAACTCGACAAGAAGAACCCTTTTTCTCAAACAAGGAGACGATGCAATTATTTTGGGTATAAATACGGAATCTTAAAAAAAAAAAAAAAGGAAAGGAAGCAATAAGGGACATAACGCTTCCAGATTTTAGCATGAATAATGCCCTAATTGAAGCCGCACGTGAAGGAAAGCAAGATAAGGAAACTTTGCTATCAAAAGAAACCCCCTCCTTGTTTACATCGGTCACGCCAGCAAGCACGCACAGCTTCCACACCTTGCGCCGGCCCCACCAGCCAGCACACGCAATTTCCCAAGTCACGCCTGCAAGCACGCCAACTTCCCAACGTCGCCTAAGTTGCGCCGGCCCCCACCAAATTACACCGACCTGCAAGCACACACGGCTTCTACACTTTGCGCCGGTCCCACCAGCTAGCCCACTCAGTTTCCCAACTCACGCCAACTTCCCAACGTCGCCTAAGTTGCGGCCCCACCAAATTGCACCGACCTGCAAGCACACACGGCTTCTACACTTTGCGTCGGTCCCACCAGCTAGCCCACTCAGTTTCCCAACTCACGCCAACTTCCCAACGTCGCCTAAGCTGCATCGGGCCCACCAATTGTGCCAGCCTCCTGATTTGTGCAAAACTACCAGAGGCAAGGATTCCAAATCCTATTTATAAAAGGTCAGACAAGTTTCCTTCAATTTTCTTTACGGTTTCATCGTTAATAGTCTGTCACCATCTTATGCTTACCTCGCAACAAAGCCCCTGTTCCGAGCTAAGCAAGGGACTTAATGTTGATGGTGGTTTTTAGACAAGGGGTAAAATCGTAAAACCCCATGACCTAGCGTTACCCACAACACATTAACTAAGAGCATTTAACTCGGTGTAAACAATTAATAGGGGTATTTTTTTCAAAATACCAGATTAGGGTTTTCGACCACCTAACCCTAATTCCAAAACCAAGCCGCATACATCAAACGCACCATGGCAAGCAATGCCAAATCAAGCCGCGCACCATCGCGCACCATGGCAGCAATGCCAAATCAAGCCGCATACTGCGCACCATGGCAACAATGCCAAATCAAGCCGCATACTGCGCACCATGGCAGCAATGCCAAATCAAGCCGCATACTGCGCACCATGGCAAAGCAATGTTAAATCAAGCCGCATATCGCGCATCATGGCAACAATGCCAAACCAAGCCGCATAGATATGCGCACCATGGCAACAATGCCAAACCAAGCCGCACCCTGCGCACCATGGCAACAATGCCAAACCAAGCCGCATACGGCGCACCATGGCAACAATGCCAAACCAAGCCGCTATGCCATTGGCACACGCCAAATATAGCGCCCTAGGCTTGCAAGACTTGCAACTAGGTCAACATGGCCGCACATGCCATTGGCACATGCCAACACGTGCCGCAAGCCATATTCCAAGTCGCTATGCCATTGGCACACGCCAAATATAGCGCCCTAGGCTTGCAAGACTTGCAACTAGGTCAACATGGCCGCACATGCCATTGGCACATGCCAACACGTGCCGCAAGCCATATTCCAAGTCGCTATGCCATTGGCACACGCCAAATATAGCGCCCTAGGCTTGCAAGACTTGCAACTAGGTCAACATGGCCGCATATGCCATTGGCACATGCCAACACGTGCCGCAAGCCATATTCCAAGTCGCTATGCCATTGGCACACGCCAAATATAGCGCCCTAGGCTTGCAAGACTTGCAACTAGGTCAACATGGCCGCACATGCCATTGGCACATGCCAACACGTGCCGCAAGCCATATTCCAAGTCGCTATGCCATTGGCACACGCCAAATATAGCGCCCTAGGCTTGCAAGACTTGCAACTAGGTCAACATGGCCGCACATGCCATTGGCACATGCCAACACGTGCTGCAAGCCATAGTCCAAGTCGCTATGCCATTGGCACACGCCAAATATAGCGCCCTAGGCTTGCAAGACTTGCAACTAGGTCAACATGGCCGCACATGCCATTGGCACACGCCAAATATAGCGCCCTAGGCTTGCAAGACTTGCAACTAGGTCAACATGGCCGCACATGCCATTGGCACATGCCAACACGTGCCGCAAGCCATATTCCAAGCCGCTATGCCATTGGCACACGCCAAATATAGCGCCCTAGGCTTGCAAGACTTGCAACTAGGTCAACATGGCGCACATGCCATTGGCACATGCCAACACGTGCCGCAAGCCATATTCCAAGTCGCTATGCCATTGGCACACGCCAAATATAGCGCCCTAGGCTTGCAAGACTTGCAACTAGGTCAACATGGCCGCACATGCCAACACGTGCCGCAAGCCATATTCCAAGCCGCTATGCCATTGGCACACGCCAAATATAGCGCCTTAGGCTTGCAAGACTTGCAAACTAGGTCAACATGGCCGCACATGCCATTGGCACATGCCACCACGTGCCGCAAGCCATATTCCAAGTCGCTATGCCATTGGCACACGCCAAATATAGCGCCCTAGGCTTGCAAGACTTGCAACTAGGTCAACATGGCCGCACATGCCATTGGCACATGCCATTGGCACATGCCAACACGTGCCGCAAGCCATATTCCAAGTCGCTATGCCATTGGCACACGCCAAATATAGCGCCCTAGGCTTGCAAGACTTGCAACTAGGTCAACATGGCCGCACATGTCGCTATGCCATTGGCACACGCCAAATATAGCGCCCTAGGCTTGCAAGACTTGCAACTAGGTCAACATGGCCGCACATGCCATTGGCACATGCCAACACGTGCCGCAAGCCATATTCCAAGTCGCTATGCCATTGGCACACGCCAAATATAGCGCCCTAGGCTTGCAAGACTTGCAACTAGGTCAACATGGCCGTACGTGCCATTGGCACATGCCAACCACACACGCTGGTAGCCTAACTTGCAAACCATGCAACCTACCACCAAGGCATTCCGCACATGCCATTGGCACATGCCACACGCGCCATCAGCAGCACCACTTGCACTCAAGGCGCAACCAACGAGATATCAACACAAAGGCGGGGATGCTTCTTTAGGGTTTTGGTTGGCGATCACAAAGATGCAGCGTACACTACGCTCACATTAAGAAAGCGTGAATAGGAATAAAGCGGTCAAATAAAAGAGGAAATAATGGTGAAAAACGTTTTCACCCATTAAACCATGCGGTTACCACCTCCTCCCATTATTTCACCCTTTACTCTCTTCCTTCATGAGGCCAGTGGTACGTTTCAATCTCGACTTGTATAAATAGGTCTTACCTATTTCCACCAGACAACAAGTCTCGGTCGAGAAAAATACTACTCTCTCAGAAAAGGCAACTTTGCAAGCTCTTCCAAAGCTTCCATCTCTTGCAAGCTTCCTAAATCTTTCACTTTCTGATACAAGTCGAGATACTACTCTCCCAGAATTATTCTGGCCTCAACACCTTTCTCTGCTTCCCTCCCCAAATCAACCCTTCTCCTCCACTTTGTGACCGAAGCAAGTCCTGGGAACGGCCATTTCTTGGTTTAGACCGGACTTGTACAGATTGATCTCTCGAACTGTGCAAAGTGCTCACGTGCAGCACATTTGTTTAGGGTTTGAATCAGTTTCTCACTCACCTACCGCATTTACCGAAATCGGCAGAAACGATTTTTACCCATAAACAGTATGTTACAGAGCTTGTGACCCCAAATTCGGTCATGTTATGTACATTTTCAATCCCATCACTGGTGAACGTATTCGTGTTCAAGATATGAGTGTTGATGAATATTTTCAATGTGTTGGATTCGGGTATTGTCATTCCACGGATGCGTACAAGGTTGTTAGGATTCGCTACTTAGAAAACGAGGAACAGCACATCCAAGTTTACACTCTTGGTGATGGCAGCGGGTGGAGAGACATACAAGAAATTGCCTGTACTTCCTATATTTTTCAGGGTTTTGGCGTTTTTGCTAATGGGGCTCTTCATTGGTTAAACAAAAGATGTAACTGTGATATTGTAGCCTTTAATTTAACAGACGGAAAATTACGATCTCTCCCATCGCTACCTTGTCATATTACTGCGGGTTCCTGTGATAACATTAATCTTGGGTCCCTTGAAGGGAATCTATACCTGTGTCTTCGTTACAAAAAGCGAGGTGAACCTATGATGGATATATGGGTATTCAAGAAGAGAAATATGAACAACTGCCGACGTAGTACTCGTACAAAAGAGCGTACCTGCTTTAACTCTTTTACTTGGATCAAGGAGTTCAGCAAAAAATGGGAATCAAGTTTAACCCAGAAGTGTCAACTATTATCCCTAACAAATAGTGAAATTCTGCTATGGCAAGATGGCTTCATCTGGGCTTGTGACCCTAAAGATAAAACTTCAAAGATACTATGGTGTGTTGAAGGTCCACAACCGGAGGTTCAAGTGATTCCGCATATGAACAGCCTTGTTTCTTTGAAAGATCTCGGAGAAGAGCTGGTTGCTGGCTAACAAGTGCGCGTTTGGAAAGTTGGCATCCACTGCATGATTGAAGGATGAGTACTGTTGGAATTCGAATAGAGATGTCAACAATATTGAAATACTATTCACAATCTTACATGTTTCAGATGAGAATACTGCAGCTTATATTATAGAGCCTATTGGTGGGCACCGGGAGCAAGAGATCATATGGCTCTCTTCCCCATTAGTCAAAAAGAGAAAATAAAATAGTTGGGGAAATTCGAATTCACAAATCAACTATTTCTAAAATATATGGCTTTATTATCATTGAATTCTCACCAAAGCAAACATGTAAAGAAAAAAATTCAATTTTTTCTTTCTAGTTGTCAATTCTCCTTGTCCTTGATCGAGCTTTTCCTTGTTGTTTCCGATCTTTGATGTCGACTTGTAGTGTGTTACCATCGGCAAGACTTCCATCCACGTTCCTGGCTAACTTGGAGGTATAGTACATCTTGTGCAGTATCAATTGGATTAGAGCAAGAACAGAAGCCAAGCCACTAGTTACCACCATGAAGTGATTAAATCCGAGCAGCGCAAACCAAATTCCGGAGTTGACAAAATTTGCAACTAAGAGATAAACTGGCAATTTCTCAACACTCTGTCTTAATATTCGACATCATATCATCGAGTGGCATGATATTCTTCATGCTTATATTGAAGATGGTACTATGAATTGATGCCACTAAGCCTTTCTGCATTGTAGCGCGTCCAAGGAAAAAAGTGAGACTACCTGCTAAGACGGAATAGACGGCGGTTTCAACCGCTAATACGTCTAACACGTACCGTCTTTCTTCCTTGTCAGCATATAATAGATATACCATTATGTACATGGATTGCATGACAAGAGCTACTATACTGAATGCCAGTATACTGTACGGAAGGAACGGTAAACTGTAGAGAAAATGGATTCCACAACTGAAAACGGATGTTAAATAAGGGTTCAGAGAAAAATCCTTGACTGTTCGTTTCTTGATAATCTCGTAAAACTTTGGTGCAGAAGCAACATGGGACCGTAAGGAAAAGACGTTTCCGACGAGCATGAGTGCATAGATAATATAACTTGTGAAATTCATCTTTAGAAAAATTTCAGAACAAAAAGTTGAAGAAAATTTGAAGAAGGAATCAAGAGGAGAGTAATTTGTAAGATGCTAATGTGTAGGACTTGTATATATAGAGAGTTTGAAAGTAGAGTTGTAGTCCATTTAGGTGAGAAAGAACAGAATCCCGGTTTGACTAGGAAACAGAACATTGAAGGCAACAAAAATAAGTTTTTTTGTTTGGCTCGATGTGTCTGGTATAGTGGGTCTGTTAATCGAATATGGTTTGAGAATATGAGTTACAGATATAGATCTATTTACAAGGAAAAAAAAAAGTTTTCCTAGCCGCAGATGTATTCGACCTAGCCATAGATGGGTTTGTTCTTCAATTACGGAAAACATATTTACTCTTATTTGTGATCAATAAAACTTTTGGAAAATTGGGGATACGTCCCAAAATCGGCTGTCATCTTGGGGATATGCCCAGGATTTCAGTTTTCGGGAATATGCCCCAGCCGTCCAAAATTCCATCCAAAACCGTTGATCTCACACACTTGGGATCACATACACGAATTAAAAGACAAATTATACTATATACTAACACCTTTACAAGGTTCAGGAACATAATCCCCGATTTTGGGGATTATGGGGCACATCCCCGATTTTCACTAAAACTTTTGATGCTAATGAGTTCAAACTCAACTAGTGTTATCACCCAACAAATTAGAGCTATACTACATTGATACCATCCAAAAACAAAGACTTTGTCTAACTACTTTGACTTTTATCCGCAAAAAAAAAAAAATTGAACCTTGGTACATTAGAGTATATGGTAAACAGGGATCAACCAAGGAAAAAGGAAAAACAAAATATAAAGTCCATCTATAACTCCGGTACGGCCACTATATATATTCTCCAAAGGAAACTCGTTCTGCTATCCATCCATCTGACAACCCAAATGCTGTTTTTTGTGAGCCGACTATGGAACTTGCGGCATCTGGGTAACCGTTGAATGAACAGCAAAAACGAGCATCTTTTGGAGAAGACATAGTGGCGTCAGATGAAGTAGTATCACTCTGCATATGTTGTTATGCATGACGGTGATTAAAAAAAAAATACAGAATCTGAAAATTGGATTTGGTTTGATAACAAAAATAAAAATAAAAAAGTTAATTGAGGATCAGATATGAACTACTTGATCCGATAAATCCTGTTCTAGATAACTATTAAAAAAGTTAATATAAGACTTATCTAGATTACAGAAGATACCATGAATCTTCCATAAAACAAAACGAAATCTGCCTCCGTTTTTAGCCCAAAGCTCATTTCATTCCCCGGCCTGGCTACCAAGCTGGAGGAAAAGGGAAAACAAACAAACCTAGTGTAGCTATAACTCGGGTACGGTCTGGTCAAGTTGGATGTGTGTCATTCCAAGAAAGAGATGTTGTAAATGGAATCAATATGATAAAAAAGAAGACGAACATGTGAGTGATAAACGACTGCTTCTTATGCACAAACGAATATCTGATCAAATGTCTAATCTTAAGTTGAGAAGGAGGTGCTAGAGAGTCCACCGATCACTAGTGATTGATGCAACCACACAACACCTACAGTAATTCCACTCCACCACTCTCGCGGCCCAAACTTTCGTCCACTACCTGGCAACAATTGATTGGTTATCTTCCTCAAAACCAAGGTTGAAATAAAGCACCTTCAAAGGACCATAATCACTTGGGAGTTCTGTGGCCGGAAAACAATATAAATCCTAGAAGATTTTGTTGGGGAATGATGGAGAGATTGTATTCAGGTATTCAATCCTATGCTGTTCCATATACGCCTACATATATGGGTGACGTCGAACTCTCGCGTGATAACATAGAAGAATCAGAAAACAATAAACACTTGGGATCGCTTTGTGAAGAACATACAAGTTGCAGCCCTACTGAATCCCTATTGATGAAGAACTTAAATTCAGATATGACACTAGAAATATTTTCTCGCTCAAATCTTCCTTGCAATGCAGAGAAGTATGCAGAATCTGGAGAAATCTCTTGGGAAAACCAAAGGAAGGTGTACTTTTCTCAAGTAGGCCGAAAATTCCCATCCAATTCGACAACGCCTTCCAATACGAAGGACAACCTCCTGAAATTTTTGGTGAGGTCGAATTCTATTACAGAGGACAATCTTGTGGGAAGGTTAATTTTAACCGTAGTGAAGGAAAGCAAAATTTTTACAGGACAGCTACAAAGATAAGAAGTACATCTGCTGGTATCGGGGCTTTCAGTTTGGTTGGTTCTTGCAATGGTTTGGTATGTTACAATGCTTCCCGTGATAGCATGTACATTGCCAATCCGATCACTGGGGAACGTATTTGCATACCAATGACAAATTTTGACTATGCTGGATTCGACTATTGTCATTCCACCAAGGCGTACAAGGTTGTCAGGATTCGTTGCATTAAAGGCCGAAAATGCGTCCAAGTGAAATCCTGGACTGCTCGTTTCTTGACCATCTCTTAACGGAGCAATATTCCGACGATTCGTAGTGAACTGAGAACCGAGTATCTCTTTAGTTTGATATTAAGGAAATTTTCAGAACAGAAAGAAGAAGACAATTTGAAGAAGAAAAAAAAAATATCAAAAGCCAGAGTAATTTGTAAGATGTTGATGTAAAGCTGCTAATGACTAAAACATAATCAATTTATCTTACTAATATAAAGAAAAGATGGATTTTCTTCAGTTTACAGTTAAATGACGACGTTACCCCTCCGTATTTTTTCTCCTCTTCGTTACTTTTTCGTGATTTCCGAACAACGCAAGGGTATTTTGATAACGTTTCTTTCTCCATCAACATCGACAGAAAAAACCCATCCGCAGAAGAAAAGAAAAAAACTCGAAACCCTCCCATCCGAAAAATCACTCTCAGCTGATGAGAATCATATCGATCCATGTTAAAGAACACTTTGGTTCTGTGATTTTGAAGCTTGGTTGGAGAACGATTAATCAATTTCATTCATCATAGCTCAAACTCAATTGCAAAATCCCCAAATCAAGTAATCTGAAAAAATTGAAATCTCGGCTGAAAATTGAAGTTCCAGAGTTGAATTGGAAACCCTAAGAGTTGAATTAGAGGATTTGGTTTTCCATTTATAGAGGCGGATGCACTTATGTACGTAGGAAACTAACCCTAGAACTGGGAACTGCGAATTTCAGGTAAAGATTGTGATGTTCAAATATGCTTTGAATTAATGTGTTTGTCTGTATTAAAGTACGAATCTGTTAGTTGATGGGAATCGGTTATGTTCCTTTTTTTTTTTTTTTCGGTTTATTTTGATGAGGTTTTGGGTTTTTTTTGCTCTTTGTCTATTTGGAACAGACGGATTGGGATTTTCTTCTGCGTAGATTTCAACCAATGGAGGGGAATTCACTGTTTCTGCTGTTTCTTATCTCAAAACCCATCCAACAAATTAAACCCCAGTTTCAGCAGATCGAGCTTCTGCTTCTATAAAGTGCTTTCCCAACTGATCATACCAAAGAACAACACTGTGATTCTTTGAAAACCAGGTAAATTTTGGTTTTTGGATATCGAATGGTGCTTTGTGATATTTGATGAAATGAATCGAAAAACTTGGCTTTGATATTCCTTCACATATATACTGATTCATGAACTGTATAGGTCACATAAGTTCTTGAATATAGAAGGAGACTTTCATAAACACCTGAAATCTACAACCTCTACCAGACTATATCCTAATTAAACAGAGAAACTATAAGATTTGGTCGAAGTCGAAAACTTGGCTTAAAAAATTACTTAATAGGGTATATTGATTTGACTATGAACTCATTGGAAATTTGTATATTGATTAATGAACTATATAAGTTGTAGAAGTCTTACTCAGTGTTGAAATCCCTGGAACAATATAAGAGAAATTAGAAGAAATGAGTTTCAATGGGGTTTGATTTCAAGTTTCTTTTACCTGTTTCTTATAGGTACAGACAAAAGAGAATTCATAATACAGTTCCTTTGTCCTTGGCAGTGCCTCAAGGAAGAGACCCGTGAAAGTCTGGCATATATTCCTTCAGCGGAATGCAACCCGGCCTCTAGCTCCAGACCTGCGAACAGGCTCAACGACGGGAGTTGATGCAAGTAGAAATTGCAAAAGGTCAGCTGTCTTCCTTTTAGTTTCATATTTGTTCTCCTCATATTTATGTACTTATGTAAGAAAGTTAAACGAGTATTCTTAAGCTAAATTTTGGTGGCCAATATGAAAACATTGAAAAGTGAAATTATATGGATTTTAAGTTTAGAAAATGAAGATATGCCAGAAGGTTAAGTTTGGTGCAGCATGTGAATGAACTCGATTTTTAAAGAGAACAGAGCAAGCAAAATTGAACAGTTTTGGGGAAAAGTATTTTTACTGTGGTTGATGATGAATGAAAGTCTTTCCTCCCCATATCCACGCTCCGAAACTGTGAACATGATCATAACATGACTTAACATAAAATGAGAAATTTTGGTGCGTCTGTGGGGTATAGTTGTTGGTTTGTTGGTGCAAGTGTGACAATTATTGGTGCATATTCAATTTCTCGCATTATAATTTGATATTATGGCAGCAAAGGGGAAACATGACTCCTATTCCGGCCTGCTTCAGCCAGGCACAACGTCAACAGCTGGAACATTCATAAGGAAAGAAAAGGGCAGCAAGTGGAACACTGTATTTACGAAAGAATACGAAGCATTTTTATGTCGTAGAATGATAGGGTGTCAAAGTTGGAACAGCATTGCATCCATGATAGGAAGAAGTGAAATGATCATGACAACATTGTCGTAATGCCTACTGTAAGCGGCATTAAAAATATGAAAAAGGAAAAAAATATGCTTACTTGACAGAGGTATTATCTTATTGACACCCATTAAAAATCAGAGTCATCACTGTAACATCTTAATATGTACAATTAATTATGTAGCTATTTTTAATTTTGCAAATTTATTAAATTAACATTACAGATAGTTTCGGAACGTTCACAAAAGATGTTCTGTATAGAGAGAAGTCTTTGAAAAACACAGTTAATTCGTACAGATATAGTTCTGTTTGAAAAAAATTTAAATAAAAACTATGATTTTAGTTGGAATGGAGTGGCAGGCGCATCGCGCGTGCGTGTTATACTAGTCTTACTAATATAAAGAAAAGAGGTGTTTTCATCAGTTTACAGTGAACAGACTAAATTACCCCTCCGAATTTTTTTCCTCTTCTTTTCTTTTTCGTAAATTCCGACTAAGCCAAGGGTATCTGGCTATTCGCTGTTTCTTTTCTCCAAAAACCTATCGAAGAAAACAAGAACTCGTAACCCTTCATCGCTGATTCTAAAATTCTCTCTCGATCGATCATAATCACTTGAACCACATATCTTACACAAACAACATCCTTGTGATTCCCATGCTAGGTTGGATAACAATCACTCGATTTCATTAGTAGCTCAAACTCAATTGCAAAATCCCCCAAATCGATTGGTCTCAAAAAATTGAAAACTTGGGGATTGTGAATTGAAGTTTGAGATTTCAATTGAAATCCAGAGTTGAAGCAGATTATTGGGTTGTATGTTGCAAAATCCCCAAATCGATTTTTCTTAAAATTTTGAATCTCGGGGATTTTGAATGTAAGTTTTAAATTTCGATTGAAATGCAAGGTTGAATCGCATGATTGGGTCCATTTACACAGACTGATGCACTTATGTTCGTAGGAACTAAACCTAGAATCGAAATCTTGAATTTGTAAGATTGCCATCTTTAATTTTTTATGTTTAATTAACGTTAATGAAATCTTGATGAAAATTGGTGAAAGACTGTTTCTGGGTCTATAAATTTTTCAGTCATATGCTTTGAATTAATGTGTATGTATTGAAAACTTAGCTTAAAAAATTACTTATTAGGGTGCATTGATTTACATATGAACTCATGGGAAAGTTGTATATTGATTCATGAACTATATAGGCCGTAGAAGTACTGCACAATGCTAAAACTCCTGGAACAATATAAGAGACATATTAAGAAAAAGTTAGAAGAAATGAGTGTCAATTGGGATTAAATTTCAAGTTGTTGTCACCTGTTTATTATAAGGTACAAACAACAGACAACAGAGATGTCATAATACAGTTCCTTCAATGAGATCGGACAATGCCTCAACGCCTCCGTGGATTACAACCCGGCCTCTAGCCTAGCTCCCTACCCCCCAAAAGCCCAAGACTTAACGAACATGCTCAACGTCGGGAATTGATGCAAGTAGAAATTGAAAAAGTTCAGTTGTCTTTCTTTTGGTTTTATATTTTTTTTCCTCATATTTATGTACTTAGGTAAGAAAGTTACACAAGTATTTTTAAGCCATGTTTTGGTGGCGATAAGAGAAGTGAAATTATATGGATTTTTAAGTTTAGGCTTAGTTTGGTATTGCTGCAGCTTTTGTAAAAGCACTTTTCTGCTGTGCGTTGCTGTGCTGTGCTGTGAGAAAAAAGCAGTTAGACGTTTGGTAAAATATTAATTAAAATTAAAGCTGATTAAAAAAACAATCAAAGTGTGTTTGGTAAAATACTAGATTCAACCATTGTTGTTGTGGCAAATGACAAAAAACATATATCTCTAAAAATAGTTTTATTCAATTTTATTGGGGTTAAAAATAATTAAATTTTTTTACTATTAAATATTAAATTTTACTAATTATTACTATTATTATGATTGTTAAGAAAAATTATTTTTACTTAACCAATTTTAAATATATATAATTTTGAAACAAAAAATAAACTAAAATTAAGTAATTATTTAAAATTTGTTTTTATTTTTATTTTTATTTTTGACAAGTTAAATGAAATGGTATCATACAATAGTTTGAAAATAAAATATAATAATATTTAAAGAATAAAATATAAGAAATAAAAATTGATTGTATATATATTTAAGGGTAATTTTTGTCATTTACAAAATAAAATAGGGACAAAAAAGATAAATCAAGCATTAAATTTTGGTGGGACCATAGCTTATGCTTTTGTAGCTTTTAAAAGCTCCTCCTCCCCAGCTTTTAAAAATTGAGGAATCTGGGAAGTGCTTTGGATAATAAGCACTTTGATTTTTTTTTACCAAACACCAATTTCAAAAATTATTGACATATATAGGTTTTGAAAGTGCTTTTGGAAAAATAAAAGCATTACCAAACCCAGCCTTAGAAAATGAAGATATGATCAGAACTGGGAATAGTTAAGTTTGGTTTACCATGTGAATGAACTTGAAAATTTTGAACAGTTTTGAAGAGAAGTACTTTTACTGTGGGTGATGAGTGAATGAAAATCTTCCCTCCTTAATAAGTTAACTCTGCTTCCCATAAAACATATTCATAACGTGAACGTGACTTTACATAAAGTGGGAAATTTTGCTGTGTTTACAGGTCAATGTAAATACAGTTGTTGGTTTGTTGGTGTGAGTGTGACGATCATTGGTGCAGATTTGATTTCTCACATTATAATTTGATATCATGGCATCTAAGGGGAAACATGAGTCCTATTTCGGCCTCCTTAGAAGCCCAAAGCTCAATGACCAAGCACAACGTCAGCAGCTAGAAAATTCATAAGACAAGAAAAGGGAAGCAAGTGGAACTTCATATTTATGTCAGAGAGTCATCGGGTATTAAAGTTGGAACAATGTCACGTGCGTGATAGATAGAAGAGCAATGCATTATCTGAAGAGGAAATAAGAGAGATTGTGGACGTTGTTGTAATGCTTATCGTAAGCAGCGATAAAAAAAAAAAGTTGAATGTGGGATTAAAATTACGAACAGAAAAACAAGTACTACCGGTGCTTCGACATCTATAACTTTTACTTCCAATTGACGCTTCGACATCTATAACTTTTACTTCCAATTGACGGAGGTATCATCTTATTGACCGATAGTGTAACATTTTCATATGTACAGTTCTGTGGCTGTTTTTGATTTGGAAAATTCATTAAATTAACTCAAATTACAGATAGTTCTGTGGCTGTTTTTTTAGTGTGAATAGATATTTCTGATAAAAAAATTTTACATGAAAAGTTGTGATTGAAATATTATTGATTAAAAAGTTTGATTTTAGTTGGAATGGAGTGGCAGGCGCATCCCGCATGCATGCTATACTAGTTGGATATAAAGAAATTTCAGAATTTTGATATACAAATTAACATATTTTTGTTGTAAAAAAAAAATCAAATGAAAGAAACAATCTTTTGAACAAAAATGATGAATTACGCGTCTTTGTTTACTTTGCATTCTATAGGCCTCTTAGGAAACCTAGCTTTATCAGTGCAATAGTTGTAGATTGTGAATTTCCTATGCACCCACATGAGCCTCCTGTACTGAGCAGCATCAAGGTCTCGGTATTCCTTCTGATTCCACCACTTTTTCCCTTCTGTTTCACAATATTCATCATCTAATGTTGCGTCACAAGCGTCGATGTAGAATCCCTTGTAGGATGCAACAAATGGTGCCTTGCTCCAATCAGTCTTTTCTAGCCCGCCCCTGGTTGCCCAGTCGTCTGCGTTCCACAAACTCGAATACAGCTTCATGGGCTGCTCTGATGCGAATTTCACTCCTAAATTTTCAGTGTTCTTGAATATCCTGATAGGGATATCATCTACAAAGAATCTGCATGTTCACATACATATATCATCCAGTACTAATTAGCTTACGCAGTATCAGCTAGGCATTAAATATAAATAAGGTACGTATCTGAGGGATTGGACACTTACGTGATGAGATAAGAGTTCCAGAGGACTGAGTAGGTGTGGTAGTTTGCGGTTGGGTTGAACCATAGGTAGATCCTCTGCTCCCTGTTGCCCACACCGCCGGTGAAGACATTTGTTTGTAGAATGTAGGGCTCCCCTGTCCTGTTCCCCAAGAACTCAAAATCTACTTCATCATGCTCATTCCCATTTGAGGATAACTGCAATATTCATTACAGGCTCACTATCAGAATACTTGTATTAGAAAAATCAGTTGTGTTGATGGATCTAGCTGCTTAAAAGAATCAGTAGTATTTAGCATGATATGAATGAACCCCAACTTACATAGAAAGCAGTTACAGTACCGGCCGAGTCCCCTGCTACCAACTTAATGTGCATGTGGAAGTATCCAAACAAATAAGACTCCTTAGAGTGAAACCCAGTACCTACATTCGTTGCCAATAACCAAAAATATACATAAGAACCGCATAATGTGTATAGATAGATTTGGATGGATATTCAATTGGTACTTACCAGTGTAGTTATCAAGGTTGAGTTGAATCTCATTACCACCATTGAAATATTTGATATGATCAAAAGACCATGTCGGAATGTAGTTCTTTGAGAATGGCACGGTCATTGCCTTCTTAGGTGCAGCACTTCCGGTCATCCGAATCGCACAATAAAAACAGACTAATAACAGGCATAGTCGTTGTGTACTCCCGTAATCCGCCATTTTCAGGAATATTAAGAAAATATTTGGGGTGAAATTTCAGAAATATAACTAGAGATACTGTGTTATGATGATTGTGGATGTTATGTCTGCGAAATCCTTTTGTAGGCAATTCAGATTAATAAATTAATCACCATACCTGCCAATCAAGCTACGATACAGCTATTTTTCTGCCACCAACTGGGTTGATTTTCATTCAATATTGCACCAAATGACCAAATTGTGTGACCTTCCTAGAAAACCACTTAGTACAGCAACGCCTCGCGGCTACATGATCAAATATGCTAGCAGCAGATGCGGCGGCATTAGGCATGATGAAGATCGGATTAAGCCTTCCTTAGTTGAACTCTTGTTTAGTGGTTGAAGTGATTAGATCTAATAAAATTGTACACCAACTGGGCATATATATTTATAGAGTATAAACCTTCCTCAGTTAACACTGCAGAGTCCGGGAAGGGTTTAGCTCTTGATTTCAAATGAAGAGTCAAATGAAAATGTGAGGTTAGGCTTTTGTTGGAGTCATGCATGAGGTATGCACCTGCTACAAGTATACATATATTAAAATAATATTATATGCCCATAAATGATACGAAGTTGACTTTAGGACTGATCTAGTAGTACATTATGCATTTTCTTGGAAACTGTCCGAAAAATAGAGCTGAATTTTACTTTATATAGATTTGGCCAGTTGACTTCCAAAGCATTCATGTAAATCTTGGTTCTTGATTGACAAAGATAAAACTATCGATCCTTTGCACCAGCGCTGTATTTTTTTTTCTTTTTTCTTCTGAGTGTGTGTGTGGCAGTAATTAAATATTTTGGATTATAGTGGCTATATATCGGGGTTTAATAATGTGTAAGAACATAACAAGTATTAATTTTGATCTGAAATTAATTCCACTAACCTTCAATGAGCGCTTTAAGTTTAACTGAACTAATTGAGAACAGTTCCTCGTGGACTTAACCTTTATATGAACATAACGTCATAACCAGGCCTTGGTACAGATCCTAGAGTTGAGCCCAACACACCTGACCAGTTGCCATATATCCATCCATATGTTTTATTTAGGTTTTACCTATTCACCACCCACCCTTTTCCTATTTGCCACTCACCTTAATTAAGACCTCTAATTATCCTATTTGCCACTCATAAACTTTTTGATATCCCTAAATGCTACCCATTGACTTTTATCTAAAACCACCCAACCCAAAAACTAACCTAAGTTCTTCTTCTTCATCTCCACTTGCCGCGACTTCTCCTGTACTTCGTCTCCACCAAAACCCGCCACCACCTTCGATCACCTCTTTATACTTCTTTTATCTTTATTTCTTGATCTTGTTCAAAGCGATGTAGCGCGTTTGTAAGAGGACAAAAAACACACCAACTAGATTTAGCTCTTTAATCCGATAATTATAAGCATTATAGGGGTATTTTTTTTTGTTAGTACTGGATGACGGATGTAATGACGATTTCATGGATTGGGGAGAATTAACGAGATACCATGCCTGTACCGGTGCCTAAAACATCAAAATATTAATCACGACGTTAATCAAGACGCACAATATAAAAGTTGCGTCTGTTGATGGGTTGATACTTATCATTCACAAAGATGATGTGTGTTGGTCGGTTATGGAGAATATATCATCTCGAAAAGAATGTATACTGACTCTAGAATGACAGATACAGAAGTTGGCCTTCCACTGTACTCGAATATTTTAATTTTCTTCACTGCACATCACCACCACTTCGGATCTTTCGAAATCTGGATCCAAATACTTTCATGAACATTATAAAATGATCATGAGAACTACAACTGATTTAATAATGTCAGTTCTTTGAGATTGAAAAATCCAAATATGAATTAATCGTCGAAGACTTTTACTGTTGATGCACCGAAAATGAAAATAATCCTATTTGTATCAAAATTTGGAAGACCCAACACGTTGACTCGAAATCACCAGATGATCTTCTGATCATGCATTGCTCCAAACTAACCAACTGGGTCTTCGAATCAAACTCGCAACATGAGATTCCAAACCTCAGAAGAAAGTGAGATGAATCTAAAATTGCAAACCAAAAGTTGCTGACGTTATGGATGATTTTGATTGTTGTGCGAAATTTGCATCTAGACGATTATTAAGTAGACATTCAGTTATAGTTACAGTGACACAGTGATAGTCAAATTTAATTTGACTTTTGTAGGTGGTAAATAGGAAAAAATAGAATTCAAAAGCAGAATTATATTAGAAATTGTGAGATGGGTGGCAAATAGGGAAAGCATGGGTGGTAAATAGGTAAAACCTTTATTTAAGGCATAGGTAAAGTCGTATTGTATAATCCGATATGTGTCTTTTTTTTTTTGCTGGATTACTAATTTTCTATGCATATACATTGTTTTAGTAAAGATGATGTCAACGGAAGATCGTCACTAAAACTCCTGTGCAGCATCGTGAGACCAAAGGAAATACCCTTGATTTCCCTTTCCCCATCGAGGAGGTGATTCACCTCCTAGAAGCCTGGGTTCAAGATGATGTCATCAGATTGCCACCGCTCAGACGGCCACCAACCGAGGCTGAGATGGCAAACCCCAAATACTGCCATTACCACAGGTTCGTTCACCACCCAACTAGCGACTGCAACAGACTGAAGCATATTTTCAAAGAAAGGATAGAAGCAGGAGAACTCCAACTAAAACTCCTGTGCAGATACAGAAGCATGGGTGGTAAATAGGTAAAACCTTTATTTAAGGCATAGGTAAAGTCGTATTGTATAATCCGATATGTGTCTTTTTTTTTTTTTGCTGGATTACTAATTTTCTATGCATATACATTGTTTTAGTGGTTGCATGAACCAAAATGGGGTTGCGGAAAGTGTTATGCATTCTTTGTGGTGGATGCATGTATTGGTCACGCCTTTTTATTTAAAATAATAGGTGCGAGAAAATCCATTTGGATTGGAAAGATAAAATAAATAGATGTAGGGCTATCTGGTGCATAAAACCTAGTTAATTAAATTTGTTTGAGAAACTATGTTTCTCTTCGTGTAAGCCTGCCTGTAGGGTGTACAACTGCTAATATTTTTATTTGATCGCTAAAGAATTTGGTGTTGATGAGTTTCGAACTCAAGTCACTGGTATCATCACTCATTGGCTTTACCATTTTACTACAGTGACACCGGCCAGCTACTAATATTTTGTTTGTGCTCAAACTTGCGGCAAAAAAGACACATACAAAGGATGTGTGTTGAATTTGAGTTGGATTTGAGGTGTTTTAGACTTTTTGCCTCCTAGATAAGCATCTTCTTTTGTTTGAAGCATGGGACAAGCTTCTTATACTAAATCCATTAGATTTCAGATATTTATTTTCAATTTTAATCTCTCTTCTTTCTTATACATACAACAAAAAGAAAATCAATTTTTCACAAAATTAGGAATTTGAAGCTTGGTTCATATCGTTTGCATGTCTAATTCAAGTTGGTTGTTTTGGATTCGTGTGTTGCACAAAAGGTAGGGGATTTCTTCCTCTTTTCAGTTTCTTTCTCATTAAATAATGTTTTCAATTCATATATTTTGGTCATGTTCATGATTTAATTTGATTAGGTTTGCCTTGAATCTGATTGGGTTTGCTTTGATTTGGTTTAAATTCTAATATATAGTTTTTTAATTTCTTGATTCCAACTTGCCATAATTTTCTTTCAACTCCATAATTAATTTAACTTGAATATGAAGTTTTTATTTCATCCATTTGTAAAATTGGGTATTTGTTACTCATTTTTTTCTCTCGAAACATCAATTTGACCCTTAACTAATCACATGAACTTGTATGTAAACTGAATTTTTGACCTGTACTGTTTTGTCAAGAACTTTTCATGTGGATATGTACTTCAAAATTATCTCCTATTATTTTTAAGTTTAAGAGGACTCTCTCAGCTTTCTAACGACGCCAAGTTTTCCAAATTCCGTTGAATGATGAATTTGCACGAATTTTTATTTGCAAACTACTAAAACTGAAATTTCTGAAGAACCGCACATCTGTCCTGTTTTGTTGAGATGTTTAAATATAGATATATACCTCATTAACTTTGTTTATTAGTTTTACGTCAAAGTCAAGGTAGTTAATATCGCGTATTGGTATCATATCGGTCGGGTCCTATACACCTTTACATATGATAATATCTGTTTTTATAGGCGATACATCATTAGGATTTTTTTAATATTTAATATTTATTATTTATTAAAAAAAATATATATTGATATAACCATAATAGAAAATAGTAATTGTAGTAAACATACTTCAACCTTACAAAATAAGAGGTGGTTGATTAGAGCCTTATACTATCAACAACGAAACCAAGCATTAAATGTTTGTTACCCCATCAACATCACGTTTACAGTAACTACATCCACCATAAATATATTTGAAGTTACCAAAATTAGTGGAGTTACTTTCTTGAACTAAAATTTCAAGAAATCATAATCAAAAGATAAAATACATTAGTGATATATCAGTATACAAGTGAAACTGATATTATCAGTGTACAGGTGAAACCGATACATCGGTCCGTACATGACAATACACGTGTTTTTATCGTTTCTCCTTCGTATCGCCGATATTTTCCATATCGTAAAGATTTTTTCCGATATCCTATAGAAACCTGTAATATCGGCCCGTGCAACCGATATTGACTACCTTGGTCAAAGTTGCGTTTTCAGCTTTCGAAAGAGATCAAATTTATTGAATTCGATTGTGTGATATATTTTACACGAATTTTGGATTGCAAACTATCAAAACTTTAATTTCTGAAGAACTTGGTTACTTTCCTGTTTATTTGAGACTTTTCGAAACAGCTACATACCTGATTCCTTCCGGTTATGATTTTTATGTTTATATAAAGTTTCTTAGATTTCTAATGATGTCAAATTCACTGAATTCCAATGTTGCACAAATTTTTGAATGTAGACAGCTAAAACTGCAGTCTATGAAAAGCTTAAATACTGTCTTTTTTTGTTGAAGTATTTTGATACAGCTACAACACCTATTAAATTTTCTTATAGTTTTATGTGAAATATTGTCTTTTATTCTTTTGACCAAGAAACACTCATTTTCATTGAGTAATGAAGTATATAAACTTTTTTGAAAAACAACTACGCAAGATGAAATTTTTGTTGTTGTTTTGTGGTTAATTCAAAGTTTCTTATTGTCTTTTATTGTTTTGTGGACAAACTCTTGATTTGGTGTACTGGATAATTCAAAGTTACTGTCCAGAACTCTAACAACCCGTATATTCTAGAACTAGATCTGAGTCTAGAATCCAACGGTGCCATTATCGTAGGTCCATATTTTTATTTTTAAAATAAGCACTACGAAACAAAATCCAATAAACATTACTAAATAGATAAATAGTATTCAAAAGACTTAAGTGGTTATAATCTAAAACTAAAATAATCAAACTATGGAAGTAAATTAAAAACAATGTGATAACCTTGTTGATATTAAGAGAAAACAAATTCAACATAAAACTATATCAACGAAGATATTTCACATCTTGTGAAATAGTGCAGCGGAAACTCAAGAAAACCCCACGACTAACCCACATACTTATTCTACTAACTAAAAGGAAAAAATCAACACAAGGTCAGAGCCTTGAATCACAAGTTCACTCTTAATACATCATATACACTGAAAAGCATTGAGTAACAAAAGTATCAACTAATAATAAACATCTAAACTGTGGCAGTAGGAAGATCAGGAGACTAAGTTTTAAAATCAAATAACATAACGCTCACTTTCAGTCTTTCACCAACCATTAAAAACACACATACATACCACAAATTAAACAATTACATATAATTCCCACCACGACACACTATTTGAATAGTCATGTCCTTGAACTCGACAAACTCAAAGAAAACCCCATATCCGGTGTACGCTCACAAGCATGATAGTTATCAAGAGGACGAGGCGATCTTTAATCAAGAGGCTTAACTCAACAAAAAACACTTAACTCGACGTAAGAAGATTAATCAAACTTTCCCGACCGAAATCCCTCACTCATAAGGTAAGAAATCTTATGGTACTTACTCGACGAAATTAAGACGGTGAAGATAACTAAACAAGTTTTTCCTTTTAAACTAAAATTCCGTGAGCTTTTCAAGGATTAAGTAAGTGAAAACAAATGTAACGAAATCGAGCTTTTAATCACAAAAGTAAACTTTAAACGATAAATCTAGCAACCTATGCATTTCAATCATTAGAGTCTTTCATTTAGCATAGACTATCATCAATAGATGTTTATAAGAGCTGTTAAATCTCTCTTTTAAAGATGTTGATGCTATTTTTGACAGTTAAACAACCTTAGAGTCTTGAGACGAAACGGTGGCCAGCGAGGTGGAATTTCACTCTAGCTTCTACCAACATCAAAAGATGTTATTTCGGGAGCTTGCTGATCTTGTAATAACTCGTTTGGACACCTCAAGCAAACAGCCTAGTTTAATGATTTAATCTTGACAACTCGACTTAACCGAAAGCAAAAAGGATTGATGCTATTAAAAACAGTCCTACACCAAAACATAACAATGTTTTACTAAGAAAATCATTTTTATAAAACTAAAACACCTTGCAAGCTTTGTCTACCAACACATTTAACCAAAAGAGTTTCTCCCTTAGCTTCAACTAACACGCAAGGTTGACTTAGGAGCTTGGATTTCTCTCTTTTGGCAACCAATTTCAAGGTATCCGAAGATGTTACACGGTCCCCTTAGTCGGTGCCAGAATATAGTAGTGGAAAATCCTACCACTACATCCAAAGAATCTCAAACATACACAATGAAGTAAACAAGCAAGAGACATAGAAGAACACAAGATATACATGTTTCAATATGATTACCTACGTCTATGGGGTAAAGGGATGATCTTATTACTTGGTTCACAATTACAAGATGGATGCTTCTCTCAATACTCTAGGTGTGCTCTCGTTCCTCTCTTCTTACTTAGGTTTTACCTCTCTACATAGTCTCTATTTATAGTCACAGATGATGATACATCAATACTACGATGTTGGGCCTGATGTAGCTTCCTTGATGTTCTTCTCGGGCGATCAGCTGATGCTTCAGCCGATATTCTTATTTTCTCAAGTCGAGATATCTAGCCGAGCCGAGTGATGGCCTCATCCGATATCCCACTACCCGATGTCGCTTGTTTGGTGGAGATGACCGATTCGCCCTCTAGGTCCCTGGCCAAGTCTCACTTTGACCGAGCTCTTCTTATCTCTTCACCAACTCTGTCAGTGCATTTATTGTCCTCGTACCCGATGAGAATCACATCATAACTTTCTCTTCCTTTATGTCGACCTCACAGGCTGCTTCAGTTCCACTTTCCTCGCGCCCAGATCTGGTGAGATGATTCAATACCTCAAGTGCTTGTTTCTCTTGGTAGGACATCGTCTAGGATTGTTCCACCTGTCCCTGTGGATTATTTACACCTACAAACTAAGTTAATCATTAAGGGGAAAGTAGGTATTCAAAAAAAAAACAGATAAGGGGTGATTGGAAATTACTACCAATAACCACCCCAAAAACTTAAGAGTAGTCCCCCATTTTTTGAGTAGTCCCCGAAAAACGGTTCTAAAAAAAAGATCTTGAGTGTTGGGTCACGGGAGGGGTACCGATTTTTGGACCATGACAAGTTTTTTCGTATAAAATTCAGAAGCCCGGTTGAATAAGAGCCGTCATCCGTGTTTCGAGGTCAAGATTGTTGGATTAAAAAACTCTAGCTGTACAACAAGTATCAAAGAATTAATAATTGGATTAAAAACCCTAGATGTACAACAAGTATCGAAGAATTAATCAGAATACATACAATAAAGGGGGAATGATGGAGAATTTGTGTTCAAATATCATAAAAGAAATACTTACTCGATTACCTATCAAATCTATCTTGCAATGCAGAAAAGTATGCAAACTCTGGCAAAATCTCTTGGGGAAGCCCAAGAAAGGTATGCTTTTCGTAATTAGTCCAAGATATTACAGTGATATCAAACTATACTATAGAGATAATTTTAACTGTACCAAGACACCACAAAATTATAACAAAACAGTTTTAAAGAGAAGGAGTATAGATACTAAACTTTGTGAATTTGAGTTTATTGGTTCTTGTAATGGTTTGGTATGTTACATAGTTTATGAGTCCCATATGGGTAGTTGTATTTACGTTTCCAATCCTGTCACGGGTGAACGTGTTCCCAAGACATATTATGTGTGTCATGGATTCGGCTATTGTCATTCTACCGATGCGTACAAGGTTGTCACGATCAGTAAAGTTGAAAATGGCAAGGGACACGTCCAAGTTTATACTCTTGGTGATGGTAGCGGGTGGAGAGACAAAGAAGGAATTACCTATACTGCATGTTGGTCACATAGATCGGGCATTTTTGCTGATGGGGATCTGCATTGGTTAATTACAAGATCTAATTATAAAATTATTATTTTTTGATCGGTCCAATAGAAATTTCATTGAAAAAAGGCACTTAAGAGGGGTGCCTTAACTCAATGATTATAACCGAACAAAAAGGGGAACCGAAAGGGGATTCGTCTACCCAAATAACAAAAACACAAAAATTACGGAGGCCGGTATAATGAATCCCATAAAGAAATCACAATATTTGCCGTAAGCCCTAACATTCTTGTATTTGATTTGGCCCAAAAGAACGCTTGCAATTTGATATTTCTAATGAGGCTTGCCAAATTTTTCTTTTTGGTGTCGAAGGTTCTTGCATTTCGGTCTTTCCATATACACCACCAAATTGCAACCGGGATGTTATTCCATATGCGGCTAAGTATTTCGTCTCTCCAATTAACCTTCCATGTCTTGATAGATACAATGATATTAGGGTCGTATGACCATCCAAAGTGGCACCCTTCAACGAAATAATCCCATATTCTCTGGGTTCTCCAACAACCATAGAACAAGTGTGAACTCGATTCATCGTCTTCCTCACAAAAACGACAAACACTAGAGACATCCATACCTCTTCTTAGAAGTTTATCTGCCGTCTTTACCCGATCATGAGAGAGAAGCCAAAGAAAAAAATTGATTTTGTGAGGGTACTCATTACTCCATACAACATTGATTGGATAATCCGTCTCACCTTGATCGTCGTTGTCTTTACTTCCATCCTTAACCGTATATTGACCATGATCACTACCAACCCAAATTCGGGTATCCGTAACCCCTTCTTGGATAGAGATGAAAGAGAGAAGATTTGATATGGATAACATTTCACTTGTAATGGTTTGAGAGTATCTTTGCCTAGACATAAATGCCCACCTTACACCATCTTCCCTAACTTCATACATACTAGCCAACACAAACTCCTTGGTCCTAGAAGCTTCATAAGCCAAAGGAAACATATCGCACAATCTTCCTTTACAAAGCCAATAATCTTCCCAAAATCAAGTTTCCTTACCCACTCCAATCTTGAATCTAATATTTTTATTGAAATCTTGAAGCTCTTTATAGATATTGAACCACAAGCTACCGCCTTTCGATCCTTTAGGTTGAAGAGTTTCCCAACCGGTAAATGTTTCACCAAATTTTTCAACTATGATCTTTCTCCAAAACCCTTCTTTCTCTACGCCAAAGCGCCACCACCATTTTTTTAGCAAAGCCGAGTTCACTTGCTTAGCTCTTCTAATTATAAAATTATTATAGCCTTTGATTTAACGTATGAAACATTCCGAACTCTCCGGTCACCACCTTGTAATATTAGTTCCAGTTCCTATGTTAATATGGGGTGGCTTGAAGGGAATCTGTATTTATGTGTACGTTCCATAAAGCAAGGTGAAAATTTAATGGATATATGGGTATTCAAGAAGGAAAATATGAACAACAACGGACGCAATACCAGTTTGAATCAGCATACGTACTTTAGCGCTTTCACTTGGGTTGAGGTGTTCAGCAGAAAGTGGAATTGGAGCTTTGCCCAGAAGTGTCAACTAATATCCCTAACAGAGAGTGAAATTTTGCTATGTAATGGCGCAACTGGCGTTCTCTCTTGTTATGATCCTACACAACTTTTAAGAAACTATGGTTTGCTGAATGCCCATGTGAGCATTATGCTCAACGTTATGTTCAAGCAATTCCTCATATGAATAGCCTTGTTTCGTTGAAGGATCTCAGAGAAGAGCTAGTCCCTTACTGATTTTAACATGTGCATTCGGAAAGTTAGCTTGCACATGAATGGATGCGATTACGTACTCTATATAAATTTAAATATTAATGGTTATTTCTTTTGTTTTTTTAAGTTTTTTTTTTCGTAACATTAAGAAATGCATTGTGTTAGTTAATTTTCACATTGAAGGTCTAAGCCATTTGAACTTGCGCTTCCCTCTGTTCTAAATACTCAACCCTATTGACCTTGTCCAGTTGATGCATAAGCAAAAAAATGTGGTTACTATTGCCTATTTTTGATCAGTTTCTCCTCAGATCTAATTATGATATTGTACACTTTGATTTAACAAATGAAACATTTCGATCTCTCCCATCACAACCTAGTCTTATTCCTTCTGAATCCTATGACTATGAGAACATTAATCTCGGGCTTTTGGAGGGAATTTGTATCTGTTTCTTCATTACATAAAACTAGGTGAACATATGATGGATATAGGGATATTCAAGAATGAAAACATGAAGAGCCGTAATCGTATAACAGAGTGTATATACCTACTTTAACTCTTTTACTTGGATCAATGTGTTCAGTAATAAATGGGAGTCAAGCTTAACCGAGAAGTGTCAACTGTTATCCCTGACAGAGAGCTAAATTTCTGCTCTGGCAGAATAGTGCTCTTTCTTTGTTATGACCTTAAACTATGGTATGTTTTGGTCCACAACAATATGTTCGAGCAATTCCTCATATGAATAGTAATAGGAAATAATATATGAGAGTTTATATTTAGGAGATATGCACTTTAAGTTGTGAGTTATATTAGGAATTGAATATCCTGAGAATCAAGTCTTGTGTCGTAAGAACCAAGTCTTGTGATTGTATAAATAGTTTGAAGAATTAATGAGAAAGACACCAAGTTATTCTCAATGTAGTCTATTGCTTCCGCGTTTATGCTCTCCTCTCTCTTGCTCGATCCTTAACATGGTCTCAGAGCAAGGTGAGAGGGAGAGAGGAGAGGAAGAGAAGTTGGATGTTTTCCTAAAGAGTTTCCAAAGTTGCGATAAGAATGAGAGGTTTGGTATAGAGTTTGCAAGTCGGGAAGAAACTAGCTAGGGTAACAGAAGTGGTTCCATCGTCGTTAGATTGAAGACGTGAAGAAGAGTAGCCCGCAGTCTTATGAAACAGAGTTATGGTGCTACGTTACTTGTGATTTGGAGTCGCTAGTTTTCCGTGGTTCAAAGGTTCAGCGGGTCTCATCGCTATTTTAAGACAAGGAATAAAGATTTAGATATGTTTTTAAGAACAAGCAAATCCGTGAAGAAGAATTGTTGCTTCCATTAACGGATAGAAGGTAGAGCTCATGATTGATGGCAGTCCACGATTAATGGTTGATGGATGGAATGCTTCCATTAATATGAGGATCAACAGGACAAAGAAACGGTGATTGCCAAAAAGAAGATGCTGTTACTGGGATAATGAGAACTCAAGTTGTTGCGAGCAATCGATGGAGTTGCAGAGAGAATGTTTGCTTCCAGTGGTAGAAGGTCCTGCTGTCGAGTGCAGGCTGTATTGATGACCATGGGAAACAGACAGATCGTGATGTTTCATCGCTGGATTTCAACGGTGGTGATTGGTGTTGGTTGATATGGAGCGAGTTTGCTGCCAAGATGAAGGAATTCGAGTAAGAAGCGCTTGTTGTTAATGGTGACTTCGGGTGTTTGGCAAAGGCATTGTGAGAACGAGAGAGAAGCTTGAACCGCAGAGAAGAAACCAAAAGGAATGAAAGAAGTTCGATTTTATGATGAATTCATGTGAATTTCATACTGAGAAAGCAGCCAAGGAAGTGGTTGTCACTGATGTTATTTGTGGGTCAGTTACAATTGAAGAACGTTTCTGGAAGTTGAGATGACTAGAAAAGATGTCTTGCATTAGAATTTCGAAGCAAAGATGTTGCAGGTGATTTGAAGAAGGGCTATAAGCCTAAAAGAAAATAGAGAAGATGCAAACAAGATGTTTGTTTAAATTCCTGAATGATTCGGGACTCAGTATCGCGGCAATTAAATGTCACACCATAAGAAAAAAAAAAAAAATCTGTCACATATTCAGACATGTGGCAAATTTAAATAGCGTGACAAATTTCCAACAGCAAAATAACAAGAAACAATAGTTACAGCTTGTGGCAGAAGTGTGATGAGAAGAAAGATCGTGAGAGAATCTCGAAAACCAAAGAAGTGTAACAGTTTTCGCAACAAAAGCGTGACTGGAGCAGAGATGAAAAAGAAGAAGAAACAACAAAGGTTGTGAAGAAAGAGAAGCAATCACCAAGAGGTGATGAGAGAAATAAAAACAATAGTAGGTTAAAATCCTATGAGTTGTAGAGAACAACAAAAGTGGGATAAAATCCCATGAGTTGTCTAAAGGGTACAGAAGTAACGTTTCTATTGTCAGTTAGAAAACCTAAACAGAAAACTCGTTTCACCAATGGACGCATTGAAGGAAGAGACGCGCCTGTTCACCCTGAAAATATGCCTGTAGAAATGAAGAGTCATCTCCAAAGGGTGTGATTTCCTCTTTAAATAGGAGACTTGTTTTCATTCAAAACATATCTCTCAACTCTCTCTGTTTTCTTTCTTACAAGCATCATCAGAAACACAACCAGTGTGTTCTTGGTTGGATCAAGGTCGTACAAGCGTTGAATCCAACAACCGTCGTGGGGCTTCAAGTATCCTGACGGCAATATTCAATTGAACTGTTTGTACTCGCCAATTGAATTGGGAAAGGGTCGAATACTTATCGAAAAGAATCTTTCATAAGAGCCTTGAACCCTAATACAACATTCTTTTCTTCACCCTGTTTTACTGCCAATTTTCCAACAAAGAATACACGGAGAATACGAGAAGACAAAGTGGAAATTGTGGATGAAAGCGGTTTACCATTTTTACACTATAGGAGAAGTCATTGCTCATGATTTAACAGCCTTGGTTTGAGTTCAACAAAGGAAAAGGATTCTCTCTATTTTGAGCAGCTATAACAAATTAATCAAATTCTCTTCCTAGTCCATTCAGCACATACATAACCAAATCTGAGTCACTAACTTTTTCTCTAATTGCTGCTAGAGAATCAACAATATTCTTCACATTTTGTAAGTAAACCAAGATAGTCAAATTGCCTTTCTTAACATTGTGTGATTGATTTCTAAGCATGTTCTTTCTTGCCATAAACTGACTTCTAAAACTTTGTTTAAGAAACACCCAAATTTTCCTAGAATTAGATAGCCCTAAGACATCACCAGAAATAGAGTCTGTAAAAGTTGCCTTCATGCAACTTGTGACAAAGCAATCAATCTTCCTCCAACGAATCCATTCATGATTAAGTTTCAAAACTTCATCAATTTCAATATTGTTAATTGGTTCTTGTATATCACCACTAACATACCCATATAAATCAGTGGAAATTAGAATAGATTCGATCTGATCTCGGCACAACAAGAAATTATTTGGACCTAATTTAGTCGAACTAAAATTAGATATGTTGGTGAACGAAAAAGTAAAATTAGAGGAATTACCCAGTTGAGCAGCGGAATTCAGATTTGTACCCATATCCTTTGTTCTTCTGTAAACGATGAGAGATGGTGTCATGTACCGATTCTTGAAAAATTATTGTTGAATGATTATTTAAGAACCAGATCTTGATTTCAATTTGTTGATAACAATTTGTTTGATCTTAAAAACAAATCATGAAAAAGATAGTATGAAAGATTGTTTGATTCTTGTATATTTCTTTTAAAAGATTATTGAAGAGAAAAAGTGATTTTGCCTCAGGATCATCTGTCTCATACCATGAGAAAGATGTAAAAGATGTATTATTAAGAAAATATATATTTGAGACAGACATTGTGTCTTGCTATTACAGGGTATTTATTATCTTATCATGACACACAGATATAGGTCAAGTCAATGTTGACTCATTGACTTGTCACACACTTGACTGACATACTTACATATATCTAATAGTTGTTGCTTCCTGTTTAAACTGATGCTTATGTTATATGCTTTAAGTTTTGGAGGTGGTTCTTGACGTCCACCATCAACGAAACAAGATTTAAAAGATGTTGGTAAAAGGTAATGAAAAATGTGTTGGTAGAGTTCGTAAAGGATGAAGTTGCACTGTTATTAAAAGGCCATGGATTTTAGAAAATTTGATGATGATTAACAGAATGATTCACCAGTGGCGAATCTACTATGTGAAGCAAGGGTGTGCAGTTGAAACCCCTACTAATATCTCAACTAAGAGGTATGGTTATCTAAGCCCACAGAGATGTTGTGCCCCCTCAAGCTCGTTAGTGACCTAAACTTTTTAATGAAAACATCCTATGGCAAGCAAATAATGAGTTTGGAGGTATTTGATAGACGCATTTACGTGTCTATTTTGATCTCAATTCTCTGCAATGTTCGTACTCGATTTTGTGCTAATTTTGTTATTTTATGTAATTGTAGGTACTTTTGAAGAAATAAGCTTTTGTGGAAAAAGTTGATCGAAAAGTGGCATTTGAACCTCCAGAGAAAATTACTAAAGGCGCCCAGAAATGTGTTAAAGGCACCCGAAGGAGTTGATAAAGGCACCCAGGAGTTTAACTATTTACATCCAAAAAATACTACTTGAACCCTTAAATTTCTATTCGTACCCCAGGAATTGTTATTTGTACCCCAAATTGGTAGAGGGGCGACCATCTTCTCCATTTGAATTTTCAGTTTTGGCGGGAAAGTTGTTCTTCACGTACTAGATTTAGGGTTCGAATTTTGGGGCAGTTAAAGCGATTCAATCGCTGGATTTTGTTTTAATGGACCTGTTTGGGCTATGGCTGTCAATGGGTCGGGGTCCTCCCGAGTATCACTTGGTCCAGTCCCGGACCTTACTTATAAAGGTCGGGTCCGGTTCCTAACGGTTTCGGGTCCGGTTCCTAAATTGTTGGACCCAGAACCGAACCCGTTTAAAATACCGGGTACCCATCGGCTTCGGGTACCCATTGGGTATTAAGAAAACTATAAAAAAAACCTTAAAAACTTATTTTTTTTCTCTTTTTGGCTTGGATTTAAATTATTTTTATTTCTTTATTAATTTACTAAATAATGATCATAAGTAAGAAAAAAAATGAGAAATGAAAAAAATCGAAGCTGAAACTAGCAAAATACTTGTAATTTTGCTAAAAATATAAATAACAGAATAAATAACCGGGTACCCAATACCCGCCGGGTTCTAAGTTGTTAATGGGTCCAACTTTAGGACCCAGAAACCAATCCGAATCTACCGGGTCCGGTTCCGGTTCCGGGTAATGGGTACCCACTGACAGCCCTAGTTTGGGCTTAACAGGGATGTTATGGGAGATTTCTTCGATTCCAATTGAATTAAAATAGGGAAGAAAGTTTCATCGGGTATGATTTTCTAAATTTGGGAAACTGGCGTGTGGCTTGAGGGATTTGAACACGACTTAGAAGATGTTGGCAACATGTTGAAGCAATTATGCGTATAACAGGCATGTACAGAGCAAAGAAAGGAAAGAATCCGTGACTTAGCCATGAAGAAGAAGAAAAAAATATCGAAGATTTTGTATAGTTATAATCGACATGTGGAGTTGTTTATGGGTAAAAATCGTTTCTGCCGATTTCAGTAAATGCGGTAGGTGAGTGAGAAACTGGTTCAAACCCTAAACAAATGTGCTGCACGTGAGCACTTTATAGATTCGAGAGATCAATCTGTACAAGTCCGGCCTAAACCAGGAAATGGCCGTTCCCGGACTTGCTTCGGTCACAAAGTGGAGGAGAAGGGTTGATTTGGGGAGGAAGCAAAGAAAGGTGTTGAGGAGAGTAGTATCTCGACTTGTATCGAGAAAGTGAAAGCTTAGGAAGCTTGCAAGAGATGAAAGCTTTTGGGAGAGCTTGCAAAGTTGCCTTTACGAGAGTGTAAGTGTAGTATATTTCTCCGACCGAGACTTGTGTCTGGTGGAAATAGGTAAGACCTATTTATATAAGTCGAGATTGAAACGTACCACTGGCCTCATGAAGGAAGAGAGTAAAGGGTGAAATAATGGGAGGAGGTGGTAACCGCATGGTTTAATGGGTGAAAACGTTTTCACAATTATTTCCTCTTTTATTTGACCGCTTTATTCCTTTTCACGCTTTCTTAATGTGAGCGTAGTGTACGCCGCATCTTTGTGACCGCCAAACCAAAACCCAAAGAAGCATCCCCAGGTTTGTGTTGATGTCTCGAGTGTTGGTTGCATCTTGCGTGCAAGTGGTGCTGCTAGGGACGCATGTGGCATGTGCCAATGGCATGTGCGGAATGCCTTCGTTGCGAGTTGCACCTCGAGCATAAGTGGTAATGCCAGAGCTGCTAGTGGCGTGCGTGGCATGTGCCAGTGGCATGTGCGGAATGCCTTGGTGGTAGGTTGCACGGTTTGCAAGTTAGGCTACCAGCGTGTGTGTTTGGCATGTGCCAATGGCATGTGCGGCCATGTTGACCTAGTTGCAAGTATTGCAAACCTAGGGCGCTATATTTGGCATGGGCCAAAGGCATAGCGGCTTGGAAATGTGTCTTGCGACACGTGTTGGCATGTGCCAATGGCACGTCCGGCCATGTTGACCTAGTTGCAAGTCTTGCAAACCTAGGGCGCTATGTTGGGCGTGGGCCAAAGGTATAGCGGCTTAGAAATATGGCTTGCGGCACGTGTTGGCATGTGCCAATGGCACGTGCGGCCATGTTGACCTAGTTGCAAGTCTTGCAAACCTAGGGCGCTATGTTGGGCATGAGCCAAAGGTATAGCGGCTTAGAAATATGGCTTGCGGCACGTGTTGGCATGTGCCAATGGCATGTGCGGCCATGTTGACCTAGTTGCAAGTGTTGCAAACCTAGGGCGTTATGTTGGGCGTGAGCCAAAGGCATAGCGGCTTAGAAATATGGCTTGCGGCACGTGTTGGCATGTGCCAATGGCACGTGCGGCCATGTTGACCAAGTTGCAAGTCTTGCAAACCTAGGGCGCTATGTTGGGCGTGAGCCAAAGGTATAGCGGCTTGGAAATATGGCTTGCGGCACGTGTTGGCATGTGCCAATGGCACGTGCGGCCATGTTGACCTAGTTGCAAGTCTTGCAAACCTAGGGCGCTATGTTGGGCGTGAGCCAAAGGTATAGCGGCTTAGAAATATGGCTTGCGGCACGTGTTGGCATGTGCCAATGGCATGTGCGGCTATGTTGACCTAGTTGCAAGTCTTGCAAACCTAGGGCGCTATGTTGGGCGTGAGCCAAAGGCATAGCGGCTTAGAAATATGGCTTGCGGCACGTGTTGGCATGTGCCAATGGCACGTGCGGCCATGTTGACCTAGTTGCAAGTCTTGCAAACCTAGGGCGCTATGTTGGGCGTGAGCCAAAGGTATAGCGGCTTAGAAATATGGCTTGCGGCACGTGTTGGCATGTGCCAATGGAACGTGCGGCCATGTTGACCTAGTTGCAAGTCTTGCAAACCTAGGGCGCTATGTTGGGCGTGAGCCAAAGGTATAGCGGCTTAGAAATATGGCTTGCGGCATGTGTTGGCATGTGCCAATGGCACGTGTGGCCATGTTGACCTAGTTGCAAGTCTTGCAAACCTAGGGCGCTATGTTGGGCGTGAGCCAAAGGCATAGCGGCTTAGAAATATGGCTTGCGGCACGTGTTGACATCTGCCAATGGCACGTGCGGCCATGTTGACCTAGTTGCAAGTCTTGCAAACCTAGGGCGCTATGTTGGGCGTGAGCCAATGGCATAGAGGCTTAGAAATATGGCTTGCGGCACGTGTTGGCATGTGCCAATGGCACGTGCAGCCATGTTGACCTAGTTGCAAGTCTTGCAAACCTAGGGCACTATGTTGGGCGTGAGCCAAAGGAATAGCGGCTTGGAAATGTGGCTTGCGGCACGTGTTGGCATGTGCCAATGGCACGTGCGGCCATGTTGACCTAGTTGCAAGTCTTGCAAACCTAGGGCGCTATGTTGGGCGTGAGCCAAAGGTATAGCGGCTTGGAAATGTGGCTTGCGGCACGTGTTGGCATGTGCCAATGGCACGTTTGCCATGTTGACCTAGTTGCAAGTCTTGCAAACCTAGGGCGCTATGTCATGTGAGCCAAAGGTATAGCGGCTTAGAAATATGGCTTGCGGCACGTGTTGGCATGTGCCAATGGCACGTGCGGCCATGTTGACCTAGTTGCAAGTCTTGCAAACCTAGGCGCTATGTTTGGCGTGAGCCAAAGGCATAGCGGCTTGAGATTTGGCATTGTTTCCATGGTGCGCAGGGTGCGGCTTGGTTTGGCATTGTTGCGCATGGTGCGCAGATATGGCTTGGTTTGGCATTGTTGCCATGGTGCGCAAAGATACGGCTTGGTTTGGCATTCTTTGCCATGATCGCGCAGATGCGGCTTGGTTTGGCATTGCTGCCATGGTGCGCAGGTGCGGATTGGTTTGGCATTGTTGCCATGATGCGCAGTATGCGGCTTGGTTTGGCATTGCTGCCATGGTGCGCAGAGTGCGGCTTGGTTTGGCATTATTGCCATGGTGCGCAGTATGCGGCTTGGTTTGGCATTGCTGCCATGGTGCGCAGGGTGCGGCTTGGTTTGGCATTGTTGCCATGATGCGCAATATGCGGCTTGGTTTTGGAATTAGGGTTCTGTGTTGAAAACCCTAATCTGGTATTTTGAAAAAATACCCCTATTAATTATTTACACTTGAGTTAAATGCGCTTAGTTAATGTGTCATGGGTAACACTAGGTCATGGGGTTTTACGATTTTATCCTTTGTCTAAAAACCACCATCAACATTAAGTCCCCCGCTTAGCTCGGAACAGGGCTTTGTTATGAGGTAAGCATAAGATGGTGACAAACTATTAACAACAAAAACCGTAAAGAGAATTGAGGAGGCTTGTCTGACCTTTTATGAATAGGATTTGGAATCCTTGACTCTGGTAGTTTTGCACAAATCGGGAGGCGGGCACAATTGGAGGAGCCGGTGCAGCTTGGGCGACGTTGGGAAGTTGGCGTGAGTTGGGAAACTGAGCGTGCTAGCTGGTGGGACCGGCGCAAGGTGTGTAAGTGCGTGTGTGCAGCGTGACTTGGGAAACCGAGCGTGCTACGGGTGGGACCGGCGCAAGGTGTGGAAGCGATGCGCGCTTGCGGCGTGACTTGGCGAATCGAGCGTGCTAGCCGGGTGGGACCGCGCAAGGTGTGGAAAGTCGTGCGTGCTTGCGGGCGTGACTTGGGAAACCGAGCGTGCTAGGCTGGTGGGACCGCGCAAGGTGTGGAAGTCTGTGCGCGCTTGCGGGCGTGACTTGGGCGGTCATTGGGAAGTCGGTGCAATTGGTGGGGCCAGGTGCAACTTGGGCGACGTTGGGAAGTTGGCGTGAGTTGGGAAACCGAGGCGTGCTAGCCTGGTGTGACTTTGTAAACAAGGAGGGAGTAGGTGTTTCTACGTACAAAGCAAAGTTTCCTTGTTTTCCTTCCTTCACGCGCGCGCTTCAATCGGGGCATTATCCATGCTAAAATCTGGAAGCGTTATGTCCCTCATTGCTTCCTTTCTTTTTTAAGGTTCCGTGTTCATACCCAACGTAATTGCATCATCTCCTCGTTTGAGAAAGGGTTCTTCTTGTTGAGTTTCTCTCTTTGTCATGTCGCACGAGACGAACCATCTTATAACCAGCCAGGTTCTCCAAGTGAAGGCGCGAGGTCTGACTCTGGAAGGAGCATCCCAACAAAGGTTATTCAGGTTAAGAAAATCATACCTGTATGTTTTCTTATTCTTTGGTGGACCGACGTACGCTTTACTGCTTGTTTGATGAATGGAAAATTTTCCTTTGTGCTAAGATATCCCGTTGGAGCATGCGTTCTCGTGTTATCGACGAGGATGACCTAGTCGTTTCCCTCTCTTCAAATCCAACCTTGTTGATCACTGCAGACTTGGAGAACGCCGATTTAGGGATCTCTTGTCATGAATACCCCTATGTGAGTTCGTCGTTTGAGACTCGTATGAGGTGTCTCTCCTCCAATTATCGAATGTTGGTGGTTTCTGGTGCGGAAAGAATTCGTGGTCCTTTATACGAGGATATGGAAGACATACGGCCATATTGCTACCGGGAGCGTAGTGAAGTGTTGTTCGTCCGTCTTGGTTTCCGTAGTGAACTTTCTTTTGCCAATGATAGTTGAGATGGAGAATTTGTCCATCCGTGCTGCTGCGGAGTCAGCCATTCAAAGGTGGGAGAACATGGTGTCCACCGTGAAACCTTGAAGTTGAATATCACCTAGGTTGCGGTGATCGTCTCAATATTGTGAAAGTCGACAGAAGTGGTATCCTTTTTTGGTGTGATTCCCGCCACAAAAGCCATGATGGAAGAGGAGAAAGCTTTGGCCTTGGAGTCTCGGAGGATTGAAGATTTGACTCGAGACTTGAAGAGTAGGAATTTTTGATGTAGCATGTTGCAGGGAAGGGATTAGGCGTAGTATGCCTTAAGCCACTTTCCGTTGATGACTGCCTCTAGCTTTCCATCTTCTTCGATAATCTTGTAGTAACCACTGTCATACGCTTTAGTGATTATGTACGGTCCTTCCCATTTGGGAGAAAACTTCGTGCCGATGCATCTTGGCTGGATGTGACACTGGGATGGTCGAAATTACATGATGACATATTACGGATAGTGCAGCTCGGGATCCTCCGCGGCCTCGTAAAGTGTTGAAGGCGTCTTCTAGACAAGAGAGGTGATGATATTCTTGCGTTGCACCCTTGAAGAGTAGAGGACCTCGTTGTGGGTACGACTTTTGGTGGATTGTGTCTTGAGCTTTGACAGGTGAAGGGATCCGTGTATATCTTCCGTCCTCAAGTATGGTTTACATGTTTCCATCTTTGTAGTAATTGAGGCCGCGGTGAGGCTCTGGGCCGGTATTAACGAGTGAGGGGCAACAGTTCTTGGTTGGAGATGTAATCAGGAGAGACTACATTATCGTGGTAACAAAGTAGGTTGGCTGATATTCTATGGGCTTCCGTGGAAGTAAAAGGATTGGCTGGATGCGTAAGCGAGCAAACTTTGCAGGAAGGAGTGGCGTTGAAGCGAACGTTGAAGCCGGAGAACCGTGCGTAGTTACTCGAGAGAACGCTAATGCGTAGTTACTCGGAGAGAATGTTGGAACGACGTCTTGCAACTTTGAGCCTTGACGGTTACCATTTTGAAGCCCGGAGGCCGCGTCACATTCTCACAAACTCGACATCCATCAAGAGAACAGAGGTTAGAGTCCCAGTTTCATCTATCGATCGTGCTTTCTAGAGAGGTTGGGGTTTGAGAACGGCTTCCTGGGCCGGAAGCGCCCGTTTCGATGCGGTGCGGTTGAGGGGTGCAGAATATGTCTTGATGCTACGCCTTGGTGAAACATAGAATCTCACATAATCGTTTCATCATAGAATGTACGACTTTGTGGGTGAAGTTCCCATTGTGCGGGTCCCGACGGGAGAAGGGTCTCTGTGAACTCGGGGAGAGTTGTTGATTTCCCTTGCTTTCGATTTTTGAGAAGTCTTTCCCGATCTTCATGTGTGACGAAATTGGATTGCTTATCCCTTCTACTCGGGCGTCTAAGAGCAACGCGTGCCTCTTCATCTATAAACGCACGTCCCGTCAAGTATCTTTTGTCTTTTCATCAAATCAACAGTGCTAAAACAAGGTCGGCTTCTTCCTAGGATCTTCCAAGTATCTTGCCCTTGATGGTGGAGTAGCGTCTCCGGTGATGGTTGAAGTTGCCATGCTTGAATAACCGTTGGGGTGGCGGGAGCGGCTGCAGCTCCGGTGATCGTAAGTGTATCGTGCGAGATGACACGGTTTTGATCACGGCGGCCGGAGCCATGGCGCCTGTTTCGAAGGGCAAGGATGGTCTTGGAAGGGCGCAAGTTGTTAGCGTTGGAAGGATGCAAACCGTTAGCACGAGTGTGGCATGCCGGATGGCATGCGCGTGCGGCATGTGTGCCGGCATGTGCGTCTGCGGTAAGCGTGTCACCGTAAGCACGTCCGGTAAGCGCGCCTAGCAAGCGCGTCCGGCAAGCGCTTCTTTTCTTTCTTCATGTTTCTTCTTTTGAAAAATGTCTAACTCAAGTTCGCAGGAGGAATCCGGTTCGGAGGATGATTCTGGGGTAGAGCCACACGAAAACTTGCCTTTGGTGACCACCGCTGGTGACTTGGAGATGGGTGTTAGCCAATTGCCGGGCACAGATGTGGCTCAAACGGTGGATGATTCTCTGATGGTTGTTGCCGTAGACATGGAGTAAAACCCTCTGCGAGTCGTGAGGCCAGGTGCAGACGCCATTTTTGATCCTCCATATTTGGTTCCTTATCCGGTCATGTCTTTGGTTGGCGGCTTCGGCGTCTTAGGCTAAGCACGAGGCGTTGTACACCAGAATGGGAGAAATACGGACATATGGCTACAACCAAGAAAGTCACTAGTCGATTTGCGCTGGTTAAAGCGTGTGGAAGAGGCTTTATCTTCCATCGAGGACATGCGTGAGGTGACTGGGTCACACCGCTTTCGAAGACGTTATTGCCGACCGGGAGCACCATCGCGACGTGTGCATAGAAAAGGAGTTCAACACTTCGTGGTTTGTCGAAGGCCTTGCAGAGATCCAAAAGTTGAAAGATGCAAGAAATCGAAAGCCTTTCCGCCGAGGAGATTGCTCGACAGGAGGTAGAACTTGAAAAACTTTCCAAGATGTTGACTATGAAGAGAGCGGCTCTTGAAGATGCAAAGTCGACCTTCTTCAAGAAGAACAGACCTCTGTTGGATGATTTTCCTTGAATATTTCTCCGTTAAACTTTCATTTAGGTTCTTTTTTTTTTGAAAGACATATTGGATGTCTGGTTCAAAACTTGACCTTTGATAGACAACTGGTAGCTTTTTAGGGTACTGGATTATTTCGGGATGAATGGTTTTGATAATATGACTCGATTATGTTTTGGGTAAGGAATATTTCTTTTATGAAAGTGTGTGCTAGCAATAGGCATAAGACTCAGTAGTACGACGGTTTTACTAAGAACCTAAAAATAGATTGTATACCTTGCCCAGTCTGAATTTACTCACTTCATAGGTTTTGCGAACACGCCCCTCTCCATATAAAAGGTGGTTCTTTGCTGGTGGCTTTGCTGTAGCATCCCAAAGAAGTCCCCAATTGCCGGTAGCTTCTTGGCCGAGTCCCCGGTTTCGGGGTGTAGTTTTAACAACCGATAACCGGTTGTTCGGAGCCTGGACCGGGTCGCAAGACCCCAATCGCCGGTAGCATATTCGACGAGTCCCCAGTTTTGGTGTAGTTTTACAACCGGTAACTTAGGGTCGTCGGGCAGTTGATTCGGATCGAGTCGCTTTCCCCTACCATCTTGACATCCGGGTCGAAGAACGAGATCGACAACTCGACATTGTAGCCGATAGATCGATCCTCATTGTGGTCGCCAATTGTTTATGGGTAAAATCGTTCGCATGCGATTTTGGTAAATGCGGTAGGTGAGTGAGAAACTGGTTCAAATCCTAAACAAATGTGCTGCACGTGAGCACTTTATAGATTCGAGAGATCAATCATACAAGTCCGGCCTAAACCAAGAAATGGCCGTTCCGGACTTGCTTCGGTCACAAAGTGGAGGAGAAGGGTTGATTTGGGGAGGGAAGCAAAGAAAGGTGTTGAGGAGAGTAGTATCTCGACTTGTATCGAAAGTGAAAGCTTAGGAAGCTTGCAAGAGATGAAAGCTTTTGGGAGAGCTTGCAAAGTTGCCTTTCCGAGAGTGTAAGTGTAGTATATTTCTCCCGACCGAGACTTGTTGTCCGGTGGAAATAGGTAAGACCTATTTATATAAGTCGAGATTGAAACGTGACACGGCCTCATGAAGGAAGAGAGTAAAGGGTGAAATAATGGGAGGAGGTGGTAACCGCATGGTTTAATGGGTGAAAACGTTTTTCACCATTATTTCCTCTTTTATTTGACCGCTTTATTCCTTTTCACGCTTTCTTAATGTGAGCGTAGTGTACGCCGCATGTTTGTGACCGCCAAACCAAAACCCTAAAGAAGCATCCCCCAGTTTGTGTTGATGTCTCGAGTGTTGATTGCATCTTGCGTGCAAGTGGTGCTGCTAGGGACGCATGTGGCATGTGCCAATGGCATGTGCGGAATGCCTTACGTTGTGGAGTTGCACCTCGAGCGTAAGTGGTAATGCCAGAGTCGCTAGTGGCGTGCGTGGCATGTGCCAATGGCATGTGCGAATTCCTTGGTGGTAGGTTGCACGGTTTGCAAGTTAGGCTACCGCCTTGTGTGTTTGGCATGTGCGGCCATGTTGACCTAGTTGCAAGTAATGCAAACCTAGGGCGCCATATTTGGCGTGGGCCAAAGGCATAGCGGCTTGGAAATGTGGCTTGCGGCAGGTGTTGGCATGTGCCAATGGCACGTGCGGCCATGTTGACCTAGTTGCAAGTCTTGCAAACCTAGGGCGCTATGTTGGGCGTGGGCCAAAGGTATAGCAGCTTAGAAATATGGATTTCGGCATGTGTTGGCATGTGCCAATGGCACGTGCGGCCATGTTGACCTAGTTGCAAGTCTTGCAAACCTAGGGCGCAATGTTGGGCGTGAGCCAAAGGTATAGCGGCTTAGAAATATGGCTTGCGGCACGTGTTGGCATGTGCCAATGGCATGTGAGGCCATGTTGACCTAGTTGCAAGTCTTGCAAACCTAGGGCGCTATGTTGGCGTGAGCCAAAGGCATAGCGGCTTAGAAATATGGCTTGCGGCACGTGTTGGCATGTGCCAATGGCACGTGCGGCCATGTTGACCTAGTTGCAAGTCTTGCAAACCTAGGGCGCTATGTTGGGCGTGAGCCAAAGGTATAGCGGCTTGGGAATGTGGCTTGCGGCACGTGTTGGCATGTGCCAATGGCACGTGCGGCCATGTTGACCTAGTTGCAAGTCTTGCAAACCTAGGGCGCTATGTTGGGCGTGAGCCAAAGGTATAGCGGCTTAGAAATATGGCTTGCAGACGTGTTGGCATGTGCCAATGGCATGTGGGGCTATGTTGACCTAGTTGCAAGTCTTGCAAACCCAGGGCGCTATGTTGGGCGTGAGCCAAGGGCATATCGGCTTAGAAATATGGCTTGCGGCACGTGTTGGCATGTGCCAATGGCAAGTGCGGCCATGTTGACCTAGTTGCAAGTCTTGCAAACCTAGGGCGCTATGTTGGGCGTGAGCCAAAGGTATAGCGGCTTGGGAATGTGGCTTGCGGCACGTGTTGGCATGTGCCAATGGCACGTGCGGCCATGTTGACCTAGTTGCAAGTCTTGCAAACCTAGGGCGCTATGTTGGGCGTGAGCCAAAGGTATAGCGGCTTAGAAATATGTCTTGCGGCACGTGTTGGCATGTGCCAATGGCACGTGTGTCCATGTTGACCTAGTTGCAAGTCTTGCAAACCTAGGGCGCTATGTTGGGCGTGAGCCAAAGGCATAGCGGCTTAGAAATATGGCTTGCGGCACGTGTTGACATGTGCCAATGGCACGTGCGGCCATGTTGACCTAGTTGCAAGTCTTGCAAACCTAGGGCGCTATGTTGGGCGTGAGCCAAAGGCATAGCGGCTTAGAAATATGGCTTGCGGCACGTGTTGGCATGTGCCAATGGCACGTGCGGCCATGTTGACCTAGTTGCAAGTCTTGCAAACCAAGGGCGCTATGTTGGGCGTGAGCCAAAGGCATAGCGGCTTGGAAATGTGGCTTGCGGCACGTGTTGGCATGTGCCATTGGCACATGCGGCCATGTTGACCTAGTTGCAAGTCTTGCAAACCTAGGCGCTATCTTTGGCGTGAGCCAAAGGTATAGCGGCTTGGAAATGTGGCTTGCGGCACGTGTTGGCATGTGCCAATGGCACGTGCGGCCATGTTGACCTAGTTGCAAGTCTTGCAAACCTAGGGCGCTATGTTGGGCGTGAGCCAAAGGTATAGCGGCTTAGAAATATGGCTTGCGGCACGTGTTGGCATGTGCCAATGGCACGTGCGGCCATGTTGACCTAGTTGCAAGTCTTGCAAACCTGGGGCGCTATGTTGGCGTGAGCCAAAGGCATAGCGGCTTGGAGATTTGGCATTGTTGCCATGGTGCGCAGTGGTGCGGCTTGGTTTGGCATTGTTGCTGCGATGCGCGAGATGCGGCTTGGTTTGGCATTCTTTGCCATGGTGCGCAGTATGCGGCTTGGTTTGGCATTGCTGCTATGATGCGCAGTATGCGGCTTGGTTTGGCATTGCTGCCATGGTGCGCAGGGTGCGGCTTGGTTTGGCATTGTTGCCATGATGCGCAGTATGCGGCTTGGTTTTGGAATTAGGGTTCTGTTGAAAACCTAACTGGTATTTTGAAAAATACCCCTATTAATTATTTACACCTGAGTTAAATGCTCTTAGTTAACTGTGCGGGTAACACTAGGTCATGGGGTTTTACGATTTTATCCTTTGTCTAAAAACCACCATCAACAGGAGTATATAAAAGGTGTTGGGTATCACAAGAAGTATTATCGAAAGTTTGGGGTTGATTGAGAGGCTGCAGTGAAGAAAATAATGAGTTGCAGAGTTGAGTTTTCTGCACCACCGGAACCGAAGAAGCACAACAACATTGGACGCCTAACATCAGTCACAGAAGTATTCGTACGTTTATTCAACAACAAAACAAGTTTATCGTTTTCTATTTATGCTTGCAAAAGAATTTGAACGACTAAATCATATTCCTTGTAAAAGGCTTTCTCTAACTACTGTTTATTCTTTTTGATTATTTTCTTCATTGTAAATGCCTTTTTAGTTATGAAAAAAAAAATGAGTGTGTTTCCTATATGATGACCAAGACCCCACCACTAGGACAATTGAGGAGGCCACATTTCGTCATTGTGGTAATTCTATTAATTCTTTTTATGACTTTTTCCACTAATTTAATTTAATTATTTTTTTTTATTAATTAGTTGTGATATTTTTAGATGGGTTATGCTTAGCTTAAGTGTTTTGATAGTCCATACTTACCATTTAAAAATAATGTTTTTATAAAATCTACCTTGGCAAAGATTCAGAGTCAATAATATTATTTTTAGAGCTATAGAATTGATATTCGAACCATATGAACATGAATTATGATGGAATTCTGAGTCTCAGTATCTCTCAACTTTGTTACAATCTTTCGTTTATTTGCTTGTTAGTTTTTTCATTTAAGTCTAAAATCAAATATTTACAAGTCTTTGAACGAACTTTTTTTTACCTCTGTACAAAAAACATCACTTGTAGTTATAGTTTCCTTGATAAATTGATGCCTAAATTATATTCTTTAATTTTCTGGAGTTGGTTCTTGATGTTATCAATAATTGAACATATTCATTCATAAAGATCAGTGGATATCCATATAGGCATTAGTTGATCACGCCACAATAGCTGATTGGTCGAATCCAATTTTATTGAAACAATATTTGAGATATTAGTAAAAGGTAATGAAAAATGTGTTGGTAAATCTTGCAAAGGAGGAACTTGCACCATTTTTGTTAAAAGGCCATGGATTCTGAAAAATTTGATGTTGATTAACATAATGGTGCATGATTGAACATACTTCTTAATAGTCAATAAAGATTTCAAGAAAATCTTATTGAAAAATAAAATATACCAAGTACACCACCAAGATTTTCGCTCGAGAAACTGTGTGGACAAATTTGTTAAAATCAGTAAAAATGATTGAGATATCTTCTATCATATATGTTGATAAAACCTCGCTTGAAACCCATCAGGACCTGATGCTTTCCAGGTATTCATCTAAAGATGGAATCCGAACAAGATTTTGATTATCTTTAGTTGATATACATGGTAGAATTTTTTGTATTGTTTCATGATCTAGAAGAGGATGTTTTGAAGTACTAATATTTCTGAAGTGTGTAACCAGAACTGTTTCCATCTCAGTGCGGTCTCGATGCCAAATCCTAGTATTATATTTTTGAGCTTCTACAGAGTTTCTATAATGTCTGAAGTTTGCTTGAGCATAATAAAAGAAGTATGCACATCATTGTCCAAGTAAATTTGTTCTCGTGAATTCGTCCAAGCAAATTGTTCTTTCTGTAATACTACACTTGAAGTTTTGTATATAGCGTAAGAAAGATTGCTTAGTTCAAGTTTTGTATACAGCGTAAGTTTTGTATATTCTTCCAAATATTTACCATTATGATCAAATATCTGCCTCAAGATTGCTTAGTTCCCCAAAAATATTTGGAACTAAGCAAAAATATAGTCTTGTTGTGAGTGTAACCAAAAGACTAACTAACTAACAAGATAAGACTTCTAGTTTCAGTTTCCTACGCTCGGTTCAATAGGCTCTGTAGTCTATACTGCTTCAATTTACAGTAGCTTTGGTTTTTGATAGACCGTCCAAAGAACAATTTAAAAGTTTACTTTTAGTAAGGATTTTGCGTTTTTGGATTTTTTTATTTATGTGATTTATTAATTTCCTATGTGCATAACATGGACATTAAACATAAATTTAGCAGCTTCATTTAATTTTCATTTTTTTAATAACCACATGAAAGCGGCCTCTTTGATAAGTATATATTACCGCTTTTCTATTCAACAGATCTTCAAAATTGAACTTTTCTATCTATCCTATTATGCAAGCATATGAGTGAAGCTAAAATTCGATATAATCAATGTGAGATGCTGGAGTAAACTGTAAATTGTGGATTACTTAATACAAAAACTTAAAATTTTATTTCCATGTCATGAATCAACCAAAAGCCAATGGTAAGCTTGAGTTGTATGTATATATGATGTGAACTAAAGTTTTATATTCATTCACCAAAACCGCATCTACTCCAACAGCAGGTGATTTCAAAGAGACGATTATGTATTCAGTGTGTGAAAGACTTCAAGAAAAATATAGATAATGATGACCGCGTATACATATAAGTTCAACTATTTTTCTTCCAAAGAAAAAGAATCATTCACAAAATTATAAGAAGGTGAACTCAATTAAATTCAAGGAATACGACGCCGAAAGATGTGGAGACTGGAAGTTAATAATCAGGTAGTAGTACTTGTAATTATGGGCATGATTTGTTGTGCTTTGCATTACCACCCGGTGAATCCTATTATGAATTATGATTTCATCATTTTTGCATGTTACCGGTGGAAAGTTATGAATTGTTTAACATGTGAACAATTTAGTGACATTTTGCCAACTAGCAATGAAACGCCGGGTATAACCTAGTTCATCAAAAAAAAACATAGGCAAGGTGGACGCATGGTGCATCATAGTGTAAAATTTGGAGTTTGTTTTGTTTTTTTTTTTTTTTTTTTTTTTTTTGCAGGAGGTTCCTTTTGTCATAAACTAGATGGCGCACGTGCACGTGGGGGACTGGGACCTAATTGATTTTAGATACTTAAATTACCATTATACCCTCAAATAATTTTTTTTTGGAAAATATATATGATATTAAAACAGGGGCAAATTTGGAATACCAAATTTTACAGCTTCAACCACTGTTCATGAATAGTGCCTAAGGGGAGTTCCCTTTATATATAGGTATAGATGTTGATGTTACATAATTAATGGTCAAAGGGGGTCAAATGAAGTCATGGTAATATCCTCCGGATAAACCACTTCCTGTCTTTTGTTTCTTTTGTCTCGAAAACACCACTTCCTCACTCTCTCCGGAAAAATAAAAAAATTCAACTTTTCACAGGAAAGCAAAACCCCCAAATTTCTTCCCTGAACTCTCACAAAAACCCCATTTTCATTTTCTCTACTTCTTCTGCCTCCATAAACCCTACTGTGGATCTTAAAAAATCTCATTTTGTAATGGCTGAAATAACACTTCCTCTGTCTCTAAAAATCAAAATTTCTTTCCTTTTATAGAAAGAAACTCTCTCACACTAAAACCCCCAAAACAAAATTACTGTAAAAGAACCCAAATTTCTTCACCATCTCTCTCTTAAAATTCTCCCAAAACCCCATTTTCTTTACTCTCAGTCTCTAAAACCCCCTTTGTAGATCTTAAAAAACCTCACTTTTTAGTCCACTTTTTCCTCTTTTATAGCCAAGCTTTGTTTTATTGTTTCAATGGTTGAAATAACAGAAGTAAAATGTGGTGGAGCAGCAATTGGAATCGATCTAAGAACAACATATTCCTGTGTTGGTGTATGGCAGCATGACCGTGTTGAGATTATTGCAAATGATCAAGGAAATAGAACCACTCCATCTTATGTTGCTTTTACTGATACTGAACGCTTGGCTGGAGATGGTGCTAAAAATCAAGCTGCTCTTAATCCTATCAACACCATTTTTGGTAAACCATTTCAACATCCTTAGTTCAATCTTGTCATTTTGATGTCTGCTACTGATATAATAGAATCTCATGAGTTTGATTGACTGTAATATGGTTCTGTTCATTTGCTAAAGTACTTTTAGTCATTATAAATTGTTTAATCTTTCTCAGAGTTGCCATCCAGAGATCAATTTTTTGAGTTTATTTTCTGTTCTGTAGATGCGAAACGTTTAATTGGTAGGAAATTCAATGATAAGTTTGTTCAGAGTGATATCAAGGTTTGGCCGTTCAAAGTTATTGCTGGATTAGATGGCAAACCAATGATTCAAGTCAGTTACAAGGGAAAGGATATATTGGTTTCAGCTGAAGAAATCTCCGCCATGGTACTCACTAAGATGCGGCAAACTGCTGAAGATTACCTTGGTTCAACTGTCAAGGATGCTGTTATTACAGTCCCAGCTTACTTTAATGATTCTCAGCGTCATGCTACTAGGGATGCTGGTAAAATTGCTGGGTTTAGTGTAATGCGGATCATCAGTGAACCAATGGCAGCTGCTATTGCTTATGGACTTGGTACCAAAGAGGCTAGTGTTGGTCCAAGGAACGTTCTTATCTTTGATCTTGGTGGTGGTACTTTAGATGTTTCAATGCTCACCATTAACAAGGGAAATTTTGAAGTCAAGGCTATAGCTGGAGATACCCATCTCGGAGGAGAGGATTTCGATGACAGGATGTTGAATCACTTTGTGCAAGAGTTCAAGAGAAAGCATAACAAGGATATCAGTGGGAACCCAAAGGCTCTTAGGAGGGTGAGAACAGCATGTGAGAGGGCAAAACGGAACCTCTCATGTACTAGTCGGACAACCATTGATATTGATGCTTTGTACGATGGAATAGATTTCCATGCGGCCATTGCTCGTGCTAAATTTGAAGAATTGAACATGGATTTGTTCAAGAAATGTATGGAATCTGTTGAGAAGTGTTTGGGGGATACTAAATTGGAGAAGAACAGCGTTCACGAGATTGTGCTGGTTGGTGGTTCCACTAGAATACCAAAGGTTCAGTCGCTATTGCAGGATTTCTTTAATGGGAAGGAACTACGCAAGAGCATCAACCCGGATGAAGCTGTGGCTTATGGTGCTGCAGTGCAAGCTGCTATTTTGAGTGGTGAGAGTAATGAGAAGGTGCAGGATTTGGTGTTGTTGGATGTAACCCTCTTTCTCTTGGTATTGGAAGAGCTGGAGGGGTTATGAAAGTGGTTATTCCTAGGAACACCACCATTCCGACCAAGCAACAAACAAATTGCACTACCAGTGCGGATAATAAAATTTCTCAGACATTTCGAGTTTTTGAAGGCGAGAGTCGTATGACTTGTGACAATAACTTGTTGGGTGAGTTCGTGTTAAGAGGAATTCCAGCAGCACCTCGTCGTGTTCCTAAAATGACAGTATGTTTGGACATAGATGCAGACGGTATATTGACTGTGTTTGCCCAAGACAAGACATCGGGGAGCAAAAACCAGATAACAATTACAAATGATAAGGGGAGGTTTTCAAAGGCTGAGATTGAGAGATTGGCTCGAGAGGCTGAGAGATACAAGTTAGAGGATGAAGAACACAAGAAGAAGGTGGAATTGAGGAACTCCTTTGAGGAATACGTTGAGCACATGAGTAATACAATCAATGGCAAGCGATCATCGGCTGGTAAAATGAAGATCGAGCCTGCGATCAGCAAGGCCTCCCAGTGGTTGGATAGCAATGAATTAGGTGATTTGGATCAAATCAACAAGCAGATGAAGGAATTAGAAAATGTATGCACACCTATCCTAAACAAAATGAAATTGCGAAGACCTTCCAAAGTAGCTAGAGTAAGTTAAAGAGATGTAACAGCAGGCTGGTCGAGGAAATCAACTGAACTGGTTTACTTTTTTGCTTTTGATTCTACTAAGTTGTTCGACCTAGCCTTTTTTTTGAAGCCTTATTAGCCAGGTGCTTCTATTTTGTAATATCTTTCATGCTTATGGGTAATCATAGATGTTTTCTTTTCAATTTTCTTTATGAATTTCTTCTGGTGGTGTGGTTTCAATTTGCTGATCATAGATGTTTTCTTTTCAATCAAAACTTTCCAGACTTCAAATATGAGAACCGTCTAGTAATAATCATAATTTGTGTTTAGATTCACTAATGAAGTGGGTATACTTGGAAGAAACTACTTCCCTGTCAAAATCTGGGACTATTTTCTTAAGTCTTTTCATACAGTTTGGCCCCTTCCTTCTACGGTAACTCAACTCTTTGAAGTTTGGAGCTGGAACGTGCACGTGTAGAGAAATCTGGCGTATCATTCATTATGTTATAATCTGTACACTTTGGAATGAGCATAATGGAAGAGTTACTGGTGCTAGACATAAATCTGAGGAGAAAATATCAAAGGTTTCATCCAAACATGAATATTTCAATGAGAAAATATCAAAGGTTCAGAGCAAACAAGCTATATCTATCTGTAAAAAAATCACTGATAAAAAAAACCTTGGAAATAAAAAATAAAACAAAATACCCAGTATGTTGAGGCATAAAAGGTGATCAGAAGAAACCAAATGATCTCAAGATCTTCTGGATTTTCCCGGTTTTTGGTGCACCACTGCTAGTTGTTGTTGAAGGAGCAGCATTATCAGTAACACCCTGCTGGTACAGCTTGTCTATGACAGGGTCACATACATTCTGTAATACCGTCATCTTGCTCCTGATTTCGTCTACTGCAGCAAGTTCATTGCTATCCAACCACTGAATGGCATTGTAGACTGCATTCTCAATCTTCTTCTGATCATCCACTGATAGCGTCCCTCCGCTATTATTCACCATGTTCCTCATCTTTAATGCATATGTCTCAAAGGTGTTCCTTAACTCTATCTTCTTTATGTCTTTTTCATCATCTGACTTGTACATCTCAGCTTCTCGAACCAACCTCTCAATCTCAGCAGACGACAACCCCCCCTTGTTATTCTTAACCGTAAATGTAATCATATTCTTGCTCCCTGAATAGTTGTCCTTGGCAGACACGATCAATATACCGTCTGCATCAATCTGAAAGTATGCTGTAAGATAAGGAACACCACGAGGTGCTGGAAGAACTCCACTTAACAGGAAGGCACCCAACAAGTTATTGTCACTAGTTTTCATCCTTTCACCCTCATACACCGAAAACCTCACTCTAGTTTGATAGTCCAAAGAGGTAGTGTAGTAGCCCTTATGTTTCTTGGTGGGAATGGTTGTGTTCCTTGGGACCACCACACTCATAACACCTCCGACGACCTCAATACCAAGAGATAAAGGGGTGACATCCACCAACACCAAGTCCGGCACCTTCTCAGTAGCCTCACCATTAAGAATAGCAGCTTGCACCGCAGCACCATATGCCACAGCCTCATCAGGGTTGAGGCTCTTGCAGAGTTCCTTTCCATTAAAAAAATCTTGCAACAGAGACTGAACCTTCGGAATTCTAGTGGACCCACCTACGATAACAATTTCGTGGATGCTGTTCTTGTCCATCTTAGTATCCTTCAAACACAGCTCAACAGGTTCCATACATTTCTTGAACAAATCCATGTTCAATTCTTCGAATTTAGCACGAGTTATGGATGCATGAAAATCGATTCCTTCATACAAAGCATCAATCTCAATTGTTGTCTGAGTAGTGGACGAGAGAGTTCTCTTTGCCCTCTCACAAGATGTTCTCAGCCTCCTAAGAGCCTTTGGATTTCCACTGATGTCCTTGTTGTGCTTCTTCTTAAACTCTTGAACAAAGTGAATAACCATTCGGTTATCGAAATCCTCTCCTCCAAGATGTGTATCTCCAGCTGTGGCCTTGACTTTGAAGATACCCTTTTTAATATTGAGTATCGAAACATCAAAAGTACCACCACCAAGATCAAAGATAAGAACATTCTCTGCAGCAGCATTGGCTGCCTTCCCGTTCTTCTTTTTAGTGATTACATTGGCCGCCTTCTTATCAAGACCGTACGCAATACCGGCTGCCGTTGGTTCATTTATGATTCGCAGTACATTAAGGCCGGCGATTTTACCAGCATCTTTAGTAGCATGACGCTGAGAATCATTGAAGTAAGCAGGGACTGTGATAACAGCATCCGTAACAGCTGAACCAACGTATGCTTCTGCTGTTTCTCGCATCTTAGTGAGAACCATGGATGAGATTTCCTCAGCTGATAACACTTTAACCTTGCCCATGTAATTGACTTGAATCATGGGTCTCTTGTCTTCTCCAGCAATGACTTTGAAAGGCCATAGCTTCATATCACTCTGAACACTGGTATCGCTGATTTTCCTACCAATTAAACGTTTCGCATCTGCATCAAAAGAGAACAAACTCAGAAAATGGTATCGACGTGCTTATTCTGAAATCCGATAGCTGATCATGTCGTAATATTATCTAGGAATGCATGAGGATTATTCAGGATCGGATATTGGCCGTATTGCATGCCTAGTCCACAAAGGATTACTCCAGAACTCTTAAAAATACCAGAACACCTATATATGTCTTTCCCAATTCTTAAGCGATTTATTTTACGTAAACACTAGATTAAACCAACAATCAAGGTCAAAACTCAAATTTATGTTATAAAATCATAATAAACTTCAAAAAAAAAATATATAAAAATTAACAAACATGATCATGAAAGTCTTACCGAAAACGGTGTTAGTGGGATTCATAGAAACTTGATTTAAAGCAGCATCACCAATAAAACGATGATCATCAGTAAAAGCAACATAAGAAGGAGTAGTCCTATTTCCTTGATCATTCGCAATGATCTCAACCCGGCCGTTTTGCCATACTCCAACACATGAATATGTGGTTCCTAAATCGATCCCGATCGCTCTTCCTGATGCAACCATTGTAAAGGAAAACCGAGAAAATCCTATACTAATGAACACAAGACCCTAATAGCTACAGTAGGTGATAATTTTTGATCTTTTGATTGGAGATCGGCCTCCTCAATTTAAAGCAATCAAACTTAAAACTGAATTGATGGAAAACAAAACTTGAATCAATAAAACGAAAAAGCAAATATGGAAACGATAAACTAGAATTTAAAAGATAACCGAACTAGAATCCTGAATGGTATCGGTATCCCAACAGACCCGTCAGACGTTAAAACCTCTGAAGAAATATATGGGTTTTACGTTCACAAAATTGGTCAAAAAGACCAAAATCAACAATTCCTGGGTGAAAAGACACTTAGGTTTTGATACGACATTTAAATAGCCAAAAATTAAAAAGAAAGATCATGTTTAAATGGACAAAAATTTAAAAATAGGCGCAGGATGTAAACCAGTTTCATCCCGTCCATTTTCAAATATTTTTTTCTTATTTTTATTTTACACAGATGCATCCAGTTTCATCCTTGCTATTTTTGAAGTATAAGCCAAGATGAATCTAGTTTCATCCTTGTTATTTTTTTTTTTGGCTATTTCACCCGTACTTTTTTACTTGTCCATTTGAACCGTGTTTTAAATTTTTTGGACAAATGACCCATTTCTCTTTACGTTAGTGCGGTGTTTATATTCGAAGGGTCTTCTTTCCTCTTTATCATAAATTATCAATGCATTTTTCTTCTGCAGGTACGAAATCACAAAGACTCATCTCATGTCATTGGAATTTTTAAGCAAATATTTGATTGATAGTTTAACTATTTGTATAATACCTGGCATTTTTGAACCCGGGCTTAAAGCCCGTTTCAACTCATAAGAGTTACATAGTGATTTGTATATATGTAGAGGTACAAATCCTAGCTCACTATTATAATTTTTGTGATTATTTGGGGTGTAAATAGCTCAATTAAGATGTGGCTAGCAAAATAGTTAGCACATGGAATGATGGGGTCACTACCTAGTAGAGTACATGGTTTTTATGTTTGGTAATACGTGTGGGAAAGAGAATAAGTCTTTCTTTCACTTTTTTTTTGCATTTACTTTTAGGGTTGGTGATGCTATATATTGAAATGTCATTTTCTTAGAACCCTTGACAAAAAAAAACTAGCCGCAGTCACTTTTTTTTTTTTTTTTTCATCTTTCACTTTTTCCATCTCTGCTACTTTACCACAAAAGAAAACAAAAGGATTTGGTTGTTTGGAGAACGTACTTGCTTGGGATTGATTGGATTTCGATTTTTCATCTCTTGGATTGCGTATCGTAGGGGTTTCTCGTAATACTATATAAAATTAAACTATTTTCATCTTTTATTCCCTGGTTTGCATGGTATTTGTGGATGAATTAGGTCTCTCATTATCACTTTGTATATGTCGGATGTTCATTGGTTTTCCTCGTTTATAAACAAAGTTCCCGTTTCATGAACCCCGTCGTTGTTAAATGGTTTTATCCATCGGATTTTAGAAGAAAATATTTTAAGAGAAAAGACATTTTCTTTTATGTCGATCTCTCTAACCACTGCACCTGTTATCTTTCCGTCCGCTACCCGATATGTCAGATCCAAAAGAATTTAAAAAAAAAACAACTAAAAGCCTATAGCTTACCCTGTTTTGTTTTGCTAGATGTACACTTACCTTTTTCTCTTTCATGTTAAACAAAAAGTAAACATATGTCTTATAAAAAAATAAAAAAAAAGGAACCAGACCCATGTGACGTAATGATTTCAAAATAAAAACTCAATTACTTTATGGATCATCAAGTACACCCCACAATTTGGTTTTATTTAGTACTCTTCTGTTTAATCATTGCTAGTGCCCCTTTTATTATCAATTAATACCATTTGGTAACTTTACAATCACTCATTCTTCTGTTTCTCACTAGCAGCAGATTTCTTTGTTATATCAGGTCAAAATGTTGTTTCGTTTTTCGCACCGATATTTCTAAATGATTTTAAATCATTCCTTCCCTGGGTCGTGTTGTTTTGACGTTCAAGTGTTTTCAAATTGACAAGAGTCTGTTTAGGAAGAACAGGGTAAATGCATATTTGTCGTAGTGTTCTGTATATGCAGATGATTTCTGTTTGGAAGTATAAATGCATTTTCGTCGATTATTATAAATATTATATAAATGCATTGATTAAATTTTTATCGGAATGTGGACGTGTTTGAATTTTGTACGGAATCGAGTGTACTGGTAAGAAATACATTTTTGATACACATATCTTTGTTGCTGCTGAGATGTCAGGCCTTTATGGCATCCCACCACTGGTGGCTACCCTGGGAAGACTGTTCGGGGAACAGTATGGTTTGTTACCGGAATAACTCTGACACTAGATTAGGACCTACAATTATAGGTTGACTTATGTGAGTAAAAGGTGTAAGTAATTTTAGAAGATTTTGACTTGCATGGGTTTAATTATTTTTATCCGCTGCATGGTTTAATTTTCGGTGCACTATATATTTTTTTTTAGATTCCTACTGAGCTGTGGTTGCTCACCCCAAATTCCTTTTCCTCTCCCACAGAGTTTGAGGAGCAGTTCGCGCAGTAAGCGCACTTGGAAGCTTACGACATAGTACTCAGATGTTAGTATTCTCGCAAGATACTACTATATGATGTCACAGGGATAATGGGTATTTTTTGTTGGTTATCATTTTATCATTTAGGGTTTTTTTTTTTTTTTTTTATTTTATTAAGAGACATTGTTTAGTTTTCAAACAATTATTTTATTCTATGACTTTTGGAACCTCTTTAATAATTATTATTTAGAACCCTTTTTATTGGACTTCAATTTGGAAAGAAATTAGATTATGGGAGTCTTTTATTCATTTTGTACTTTTATTTTCTTTTATTAGTATTCTTTCAAAAAAAAATAGTCTCTGTTCCATAGTCATGACTCAAGAATCCGGTCTTGCTAGTTGGGTTGGACTTGATCCATTGGGTCAAATCCACTCAATAGAAGCCCGAATTTTTGCGGTCGTGACAATTTGCGTCTAAACTCAGCATTAGTTAGCAATTCGACTGTGTTGAATATTGCATCAATTTTTCCGACTCACTTGCCTGAGTATTCTCACCACCATAATTTCATTCGAGTTCGAATTTGATGGAGCTGATGGCACTTGAAATGTGGTTATTTGTAGCTCCCCATTCGAGAACTCGATTCCATTTCCAAATTGGTGTTGGAATGATCCACCACTGTCCCTTTCTATTTCCAAAGATGTAATGTAAGTTCTTTGATTTGCTAAAATTAAAACATGTAGATTCTAATGAGAAAACATCAAAGGTTCAGAGCACACAAGTTATACCTTTGTGTGTACAAATTACTGACTAATACAACCTGGAATATAAAAATAAAATAAAATAACATACCTCCATTTTATTTGCTGATTTGTCTATTGCAAAGAACTTCATTGCTATCCGACCACCGAATGCAGCGATTTTAAACAGAATTTATATTTGGGTGGGCTAATTTTTTTCCATTAACTCTCAACTTAATTCATCTCAACTGTTGGGACACCAACACCAATTAGTAGAGTTTAGTTATTTTAGGAATTAACATACATTTCCTTATTTAGTATTTTCTTAGTGTTCTAGTTATGTTCACCATATATTCATAGTTTGTTCTAGGGTTTAAATCATTCAATCAATACAAAACTCAGTTACATTATTGTTTACACAGCAGAGGTGGCTAATCCCCATAAAAAAGGATATTTATCTTAGGGTTCTTATATTCTGTTACAGTGTTTTGGTTTAGAACCCTAACATTTGGTATCAGAGCCAACCACCACGACCCATGCCCGCTCCACGGAAGGGGTGACCTATAGGCTAGATTAAAGTGTTGGGGCACCTATGTATGGGCGTAGTTGTCATCCGCATTGAATATTGATAGGGGAGTGAAGCCGCCATAAGAGAAAGGGTTACCTTCGGGTCAGTGTCGATAGAGTGGGCCAACGAGGACGTTGGGTCTGGAAGCGTAGTGGGATGTTGGGATCCTAGTCCCACATTGGCTAGATGGGGCTTAATTGGTAGTTTATAAGTCAATGGGTTCCCTCATCTAGTCAACCGGTTTTCGAGTTGAGTTCTACCCATGGGCTTATGACGAGTTTAGGGTCGGTACCCTAACATTTGGTATCGATCCAACCGTCTTGGCCAAGATTTGCAGAGTGTGATTGGTCATGCTTGTCAAGATTGTGGAAGCCTCCTTGGTTAGCGATTCTGAGAGTTCAACGATCAACTTGAGGGAAAGTTGAATTTCAAGGGGCCGGGAATGTCAGGACACCAATTCTATTTTTTGTGTCTCAAGGGGCAGGGGATATTGGGACACCAACACCAATTAGTAGAGTTTAGTTATTTTAGGAATTAACATACATTTCCTTATTTAGTATTTGCTTAGTGTTCAAGTTATGTTCAAGTTATGTTCACCATATATTCATAGTTTGTTCTAGGGTTTAGATCATTCAATCAATACAAACTCAGTTACATTATTGTTTACACAGCAGAGGTGGCTAATCCCCATAAAAAAGGATATTTATCTTAGGGTTCTTATATTCTGTTACGAGTTGTTTTGGTTTAGAACCCTAACATCAACTGCGAGAATGACAACTATAGTAATATTACTTAAAGCGAGCAGGGATACACCACACGTTGTCTTTTCCTTAGAGCACAAAGATTTGAATCAATTTTTTTTACCTTATAACTAATATTAGGGAGGATAAATTTGGGTACCGAAAGTAATAATTTTGATTTATTTAGGGGCAAGGTGTTAAATTTTTTTCTAGTTTTAAAAGTTATTATACCTTGTTTAAGAACGCGAAATTGGGGGATATAAAAAGGAATTGGGGGATATTGATTACTTCTCCCAACCCATGGTGTGTGTTAAGGGGTGATTTTTGGGTATGAAAATACTAAAATATCCTTTGGTTAATTAAAAAACATTATGAGAAGACTATACTACCCTTTCCACCAAAACGTGGAACCTTGGTTGGATTTTCTGTGGAAAACACCAACTTGGAAGCCGACTTGACATTCCATGGATTTTCCACACTTGGAATAGGATGTATGTATAAGAATTTGATTCTGAGCCATTGCTTTAACTTTTTTTTTTTTATGAATTTCTTCTGGTGGTGTGGTTTCAATTTGCTGATCATAGATGTTTGTCCTTTCAAGCAAAACTTTCCAGACTTCAAATATGAGAACCGGCCAGTAATATTCATAATTTGGGTTTAGAGTCACGAATGAAGTGGGTATACTGGGAAGAAACTACTGCCCCTGCCAAAATTTACATTTTTGATGTCACTTATACTACTTGTAATACATAATCTCTACTTATTTACCGGTGGCTACATGAAATACATCATGGTTGCGGATCAACTACCGCCAAAGCCACCACTCATGCCAATTTTGGTTCACTTTGTCCTCAAACAAACAAATTAACCTTCCTAAGATAAAGAAGCAGTTAAATGGGTTTTTGACCTGGATTTTGCTCATGCTGGAAATCTTGAAGAATATATGGGTACTGTGCGGTTGCCGTTGTTTTAAGTATTCTTTGGAAAGACGCAACAGATGGTGGCTATCTTGACGTGGGTTTTCCTACGGCATGCTGTTTTAGTTTGACGTGCAATTCACCTTTAGTTGTGTCTCATATTTTTAAGGTTCAAGGCTTCAAGCCATTATCTTCACCCAAAATTTGCAACCCAATGCGACCAAAAAACGCTACCTTGTGGCACAAAATTTGGCCGTTTACAGGATTGTCATCATTACCCAAATTTATCTAGTGACCCAAACCGGAATCTGCTAAGGGGTTGAAAGATGGTCTTTTCTTTGTATTGTAACACTTCAAATATCGATTATTTTCTTATGTATGTACTGTGAAAGTAAATAGGTTTTACCCAAACATAAAGATTTCAATGAGATAAAGGTTCAGAGAAAACAATCCATATCAACCTGTGAACAAATCACTGATAAATACAACCTTGAAAATAAAATAAAATAACCTAGAAGACTATTAACAATAACCAAGTATGTCGAGTCGATCGAGGCATACAACTCGATCAGAAGAAACCAAATGATCTCAAGATTTTCTGGAATTTCCCGGTTTTTGGTGCACTACTGCTAGTTGTTGTTGAAGTGGCAGCATTATCAGTCACATCCTGCTGGTACAACTTATCTATGATAGGGTCGCACACATTCTGTAATACCTTCATCTTGCGGTTGATTTCGTCTATTGCAGCAAGCTCATTGCTATCCAACCACTGTAAGGCATTGTAGACTGCATTCTCGATTTTCTTCTGATCATCTACTGATAGCGTCCCTCCGCAATTATTAACCATGCTCCTCATCTTTAATGCGTATGTCTCAAAGGTGTTCCTTAACTCTACCTTCTTGATGTGTTTTTCATCATCTAACTTGTATTTCTCAGCCTCTAGAACCAACCTCTGAATCTCAGCGGACGACAACCCCCCCTTGTTGTTTTTAATCGTAATCATATTCTTGCTCCCTGATTCCTTGTTCTCGGCAAACACAGTCAATATACCGTCTGCATTAATATCGAAGTATGTGGGAAACTTAGCAACACCACGAGGTGCTGGAGGAATTCCATGTAAATCGAAGGTACCCAACAAGTTATTCTCAGTTGTTCTACTTCTCTCACCCTCATACACCGAAAACCTCACACTAGTTTGATTGTCCTCGCTGGACCTGTAGACCTTTTCTATCTTAGTGGGAATGGTTGTGTTCCTTGGGACCATAACATGCATAACACCTCCAGGAACCTCAATACCAAGAGAAAGAGGGGTCACATCCATCAACACCAAGTCCTGCACCTTCTCACTAGCCTCCCCATTCAGAATAGCAGCTTGCACCGCAGCACCATACGCCACAGCCTCATCAGGGTTGATGTTCTTGCAGAGTTCCTTTCCATTAAAAAAATCTTTCAAAAGAGACTGCACCTTCGGGATTCTAGTGGACCCACCGACGAGCACAATTTCGTGAATGCTGTTCTTGTCCATCTTAGCATCCGTCAAACACAGCTCAACAGGTTCCATACATTTCTTGAATAAATCTATGTTCAACTCTTCGAATTTAGCACGAGTAATAGATGAATGAAAATCGATTCCTTCGTGCAAAGCATCAATCTCAATTGTTGTCTGAGTAGTAGATGACAGAATTCTCTTTGCCCTCTCACAAGATGTTCTGAGCCTCCTAAGTGCCTTCGGATTTTCACTAATGTCCTTGTTGAGCTTCTTCTTGAACTCTTGAACAAAGTGATTAACCATTCTGTTATCAAAATCCTCTCCTCCAAGATGTGTATTACCTACCAGCTGTAGCCTTGACTTGGAAGATACCCTCTTTAATGTTGAGTAATGAAACATCAAAAGTACCACCACCAAGATCAAAGATAAGAACATTCTCTGCAACAGCATTGGTCCCCTTCTCCTTTTCAGTCGTTGCCTTCTTATCTAAGCCGTAAGCAATTCCCGCCGCCGTTGGTTCATTGATGATTCGCAATACATTAAGCCCAGCAATCGCAGCAGCATCTTGTGTAGCTTGACGCTGCGAATCATTAAAGTAAGCAGGGACTGTCACAACAGCATCCTTGACACTTGTACCAAGATAAGCTTCCGCAATTTCTTTCATCTTAATGAGAACCATGGATGAGATTTCCTCAGCTGAAAACTGTATATCCTTGCCCTTGTAACTGACTTGAATCATGGGTCTCTTGTCTTCTCCAGCAATGACTATGAAAGGCCATAGCTTGATATCACTCTGAACAGATGCATCATCGATTTTCCTACCAATTAAACGTTTCGCATCTACATAAAAAGAAAACAAACTCAGAAAACGGTATCGACATGCTTATTACTAAAAGCCAATAGCAGTTCATGTCGTAATATTATCTAGGAGTGAATGAGGAATAGTCAGGACAGACACCTATGTCTTTCCTCAAGTGGTTAAAAAAAAAAAAAAAAAATTTAATACAACCCTCAAAGTCAAAACTCAAATCTTAATGTTTATAAATCATAATTAATAAAAATTCGATGAACTTAAAAATAAATATAAAATTAACGACCATGATCATGAAAGTCTTACCGAAAACGGTGTTAGTAGGATTTGCAGAAACTTGATTCAGAGCAGCATCACCAATAAAACGATGATCATCAGCAAAAGCAACATAAGAAGGAGTAGTCCTATTTCCTTGATCATTCGCAACAATCTCAACACCGCCGTTTTGCCACACTCCAACACATGAATATGTCGTTCCTAGATCGATTCCGATCGCTCTTCCTGATGCAACCATTGTAAAGGAGAAACCGAGAAGTATTGTATTTACAGTAGAGGAGATCCTTTGATCGGAGATCAGACACCTCAACTAAAAGCAGTTTTGTGTTGAGAATAAAACGTAAGTCAAAAGAATATTTATAGGATATCATACAGAGTTTTAAGTGAAAAGATAAACTAATTAAATCCTGCTGAAGCAAAACTCTTAACTAAATCCTACTGAAACAAAACTCTTAAAATAACTGGAATTTAAAAAGATGACCGAACTAGAATCCTATATGGTATTTGTTAGATGCATTATTCTTACATCAATAATTCAGTGTCCCAAACATTAATTAGTGGAGAGACTTTGCATTTGGAATCTAACAAAAACATACTGGACTGATGGGATTTTTTACATTTTGGTTGCGGATCAAGTACCTGCAAAACCATCGTGCATGCCAATTTATGAATTGTTCAAATTTTCCTCGAAAAAATAAAGTAACCTTCCCTCAGATAAACAAGAAGCTAAATGTATGAATCTGACTTCACAATTTTCATGCAGATGCTGGAAATCTTCATGTCATTTATCTGTACATGTGTAATGGTTTTTATAAGATTATTGTTGTTCTTGTTAGATTTTACACAAAGAAGTACGGAAAAGAAGGAAACTCTCAGCAGTACTTATTAGGAATATATGCAAGTAATCTAAACTGGTTTAATTTTAGATGCAGCAGATGTGCCTTGTACGTTAGCTAAAGTCGTGGCTGTAGAACTATTTTGGCCAGGTTAGAATCTCAGTTTCCAGGCAAATAACTTTTTGGGCGCCGAGTGGATACTGATTTTCCGCCCAAACTTGGTCAAGAAATTGAGTTTCCGACCATATTTAGCTAAGGCCCATACTGATTAACCTAATATCCTTCAGTTTACCATTTTTAATAAAATTCCCTCTCTGAAAATCTAAAATACCCTTTTTTTACAGTAAAATTCTCTTTCGCTGGCACCGAAACTCCCAATCTCTTCTTCACTTTACCTTCAGTACTTCAGAATCTCTTTCTAAATTTTTTTCTCCGTTTAAAATGGCTGAAAGAACAGAGGGAGGAGGAGCAAAAGCAATAGGGATAGATTTGGGTACCACATATTCATGTGTTGGAGTATGGTTATCTCAAGAAAATCGTGTTGAGATCATTACTAATGATCAAGGAAATCGCACTACTCCTTCATTTGTTGCTTTTAATGAGACTGAGCGTTTGATTGGTGATGCTGCAAAGAATGAAGCGGCTCTTAACCCTATCAACACCGTGTTTGGTAAAACTTTTTGACTTCTTAATTAACATCAATTTTAATATCTACCATTCATTATAGCTCTTAGATTAATTAAATCTTTGTTCTGTCAATTTTATGCTGTAAATATTGCAAAATGTTTCATCGTTCTTAATTATAAGGCAAGCATCTAGATATCATTTTCTGAGTCTACTTATTTTTCTGTTGGTTGTAGATGCAAAACGTTTAATTGGTAGGAAATTCAGTGATAAGTCTGTTCAGAGTGATATCAAACTATGGCCTTTCAAAGTCATCGCTGGTGTAGATGACAAACCCATGATTCAAGTCGGTTACAAGGGCAAGGTTAAGTTGTTATCAGCTGAGGAGATATCATCCATGGTTCTCGTTAAGATGCGAGAAACAGCAGAAGCTTACCTTGGTTCTACTGTCAAGAAAGCTGTTATCACTGTCCCTGCTTACTTCAATGACTCTCAGCGTCATGCTACTAAGGATGCTGGTACCATTGCTGGCCTTAATGTATTGCGAATCATTAGTGAACCAACTGCAGCTGCTATTGCTTATGGTCTTGGTATCAAGGGTGTCTGTCCAAAGAATGTTCTCATCTTTGATCTCGGAGGTGGTACTTTAGATGTTTCGGTTCTCATTATGAAAGAGGGTCTCTTTGAAGTCAAGGCTACAGCTGGGGATACCCATCTCGGAGGAGAGGATTTCGATGACAGGATGTTAAATCACTTTGTGCAAGAGTTCAAGAGAAAGCATAACAAGGACATCAGTGGAAACCCAAGGGCTCTTAGGAGGGTGAGAACAGCATGTGAGAAGGCAAAGCGGAACCTCTCATCTACTACTCGGACAACCATCGCGATTGATGCTCTGTATGAAGGAGTTGATTTTCATTCAATCATTACTCGTGCTAAATTTGAAGAATTGAACCTCAATCTGTTCAAGAAATGTATGGAATCTGTTGAGATGTGTTTGACGGATGCAAAGATGGACAAAAGCAGCGTTAATGAAATCGTGCTCGTTGGTGGATCCACCAGAATCCCAAAGGTGCAGTCTCTCTTGCGGGATTTCTTTGATGGGAAGGAACTGTGCAAGAGCATCAACCCTGATGAGGCTGTGGCTAATGGTGCTGCTGTGCAAGCTGCTATGTTGAGTGGTAAGGGTAATGAGAAGGTGCAGGACTTGGTATTACTGGATGTCACCCCTCTTTCTCTTGGCGTTGGAATTTTTGGAGATATTGTGGATGTGATTATCCCAAAGAACACTACCATTCCTGTTAAAATGGAAAAAGGGTTTACTACCCACTTCGACAATCAAACTTGTGTGACAATTTCAGTATATGAAGGTGAGAGTAGTAGAACCTATGATAACAACTTGTTGGGTAAATTTAAATTGGAAGGAATTCTACCGGCACCTCGGCGCGTTCCTAAGATAACAGAATGCTTTAGCATAGATGCAGATGGTATATTGACTGTGTTTGCTGAAGACAAGACTTCGGGGAGCAAAAATGAGTTAACGATTACAAACCACAAGGGAAGGTTTTCGAAGGCTGAGCTCGAGAGTTTGACTCGAGAGGCTGAGAAATACAAGTCAGAAGATGAAGAACATAAGAAGAAATTTGAGTTAAGGGACTCCTTTGAGGAATACGTAGAGGACATGAGGAATACAATCAATGGCAGGCGATCATCGGCTGGTAAAATGAAGATCGAGGCTGCGGTCAGCAAGGCCGCCCAGTGGTTGGATAGCAATGAATTAGGTGATTTGGATCAAATCAACGAGCAGATAAAGGAATTAGAAAATGTATGCAGACCTATCATAAACAAAATGAAATGGGGACGACCTTCCAAAGTAGCTAGGAAAAATTAACGACGTACCAGCAGGCTGCAGGTTGAGGAAATCATTCAACCAAGTCTGGAGTGATGAGTGATGGGTTTCTCTACATCTTGGTTGCGGATCAACTACCGCCAAAGCCATCGTGCATGCCAATGTGTGTCACATATAGCAAGCTATCTGCCAGAGTGATTTCTACGTCGGGTTTTGTTTGTCTCTTTTGTTCGACGTTCAATTCACCTTTCCAGATCAGATGAATCTTACTCCATCAAGCAAGTATTTATAAACTTTTCAAATATTTTATTTCATTAAAAAATATATTGCAAGTTGCGTAAGATTTCAAAGTGTACATGCTTTTATGAGCTAGGTAAGATTACATACATGTTACTCAAAAAATTCACCAAATTTATAAGAAAATATAACATGCTCACATTCTTTACTAACTCATTGATTTCTTAAAAGCATGACAAAAACTCATATTTCAAATATTCAAAATTCAATTCATGTTATGATAAAATTGTAATATTATGTTCAAACATTTTATTCATAACCTAACATTTGTAGTAGTGCAATGATCAAATTCAACAAATTTCTAATCTCAATCTTGTTAATAACAAGATAGGCGTAAACTAGAATTCTTTGTCATTTCAGAAGTATGAACATCTTTAACAAGATTGTTCTACCCAAAGTAAACTTTGAGATCGTACCAATACCGAAAATCATAGCGATGTGAGTGTATCTCAACACCACTTTCTTTCAAACGATTCAGTTCAACTTTTGAACCTTTAACCTATCAAAACAAACATGGTGTAGAACACCAATATATACCAATCTCTCACAGTATCCACACTCACATTAACTAAGCTTGAAAAGCGTTGTTAATAACATTTGATATCCTTACAATGCCGTGCAAGAATGGCAAATAAATTCATAATCAATATTATGTTCATTTCATGGTGAGAGTAGATATTCACATTAGTTTTGACTAGGTTTCTAATTATTACGGTTTTGGATTCGTCTAAAATTCCATCTCATAAGTTTCAAACTTATATGAGTCACATGTTTATTTTCATACACAATAATTCTATCTTATTTCCCTAAAATTTATTCTAAGATTAAACAATCACTTTGTTCAATTTAGAATGTCATTATTTGATCACTACAATAACTACAAATAGTTCATCAAACATACCTAAATTGCTTTTAAATCTCAATTGGTTATAAACCATTGTCCATTCTTTGCGCACCAACAAAGAAATGAACAACCCCATTGCTCCTCACATCGATTAATCTCCCGCAATTTTTATTTCATTGGAAAATAAAAACTTGCTAAAGTAAGTGAATTTTCACCTGTCACAATCATGTACATGTGAGCATTTGAAACCAAAAAATAATTAAGGTATGCACTTACATAATTACTTGAAAATCAACTAATATAGTACTCCAAGTTTCTCTTGAGTGTCAAGCATTTTATCAAACATATGTGGTGCACTAGTTTGATTGCTAAGAATAATCTTCCTATTCATTACCACAACAAGAGTACGAAATACTAGAATCAAAACATGATTTTTTAAAGTAATTTCTTACATCTCTAATCTCAAATATCATGTTTCTAACTTTGGACAAGATACACAATGATTTTAAATCACCACCAAATGGAAATTTTCAAAAAGGGTTTTAAAGATAAGTTCCTGATCTACAAGTTTTGTGTAACACACGGATTCAAATTTTCTACACAAAGATTAGGAAAAGCGGACTTAATCAGGACTAATTTTCTTCCCGTCAGAATTTTTCAGATACATTATGCAGTTTTCTAAAATAGTTTATAAATAGTTTTAGAACTCCAAAAATTCTAAAATTTTACAAGGATGATCCGCATGATGTCTAATAGACCCGGTTAAAATTTCAAGACCTCATGTTAAAAAACATTCTTTTAACATCAACAATATTTGTCTATGTCAACTGTTCACAAAGAAAAACATTTAACCATGTTATTCCTAGTCCATCAAGATTAGACATAAGTTTACTTTAGGTACCAAGAAACCTAATTCTAAGCATCATGCTAAATCGCTAAAAAAATATTATACCGTTCATATAATTCTATAAAACAAATTAAACAATGATATTTATCGCATTTGAGAGATTGTTTTCTTTTCATATCCATGGCAGAATAAATCGTCTTAAAATTGTTTGAACAATTGGTGAATTACGCCTGCACAAAAAAAATAAAAACCAAACACGAAACAAATGTTATGGCTGAGTCGCGGACTAAGTCGCTTTTTTTAAGATGTTTCGCGGATCTTCCCAAGATTGTGCAAGCAGTTCTTTAATGGCGCGTCGTCCCCAGGATAAAACAACCGAGATCAATCTCTTACACAATCGCTCTTGCACGGTGAGAGGATGTGAAAGTTCTACACTTCATTCTTGCTCAGAATTTCTTTAGAAAAATCAAGGATAATCAAACACTTGTTTTTCTTTCTCTCAAAAAATCCATTTTTCTTTAAAACTCAAAAGACACAGAATGGAAAAGCTCTCACACACTATAAAAAAAGGTTTCAACCACTCTCTATATAATAAAATTCTGATTTTATTTTTTAATATCCAAGAATAAATATGGGATTAAATGAAAGACATTATTATGATGTTAATGAGCATCATTAACTCATTCAACAAAAAACGGTTTTTGGCATTAACACAAAATAAATTTATTACGTAAGAGAGAGAATAATTATCACATTAAAAACATTTAAATGAGACACTAAATTTTGGAAATCAATAATGTTTTTGAAACATATAATCCCAACACTAGCTCTATAAGATCCTTCAGCCAATGATGATGCGTTCCTGCACCAGTTTCCTGTTTTTCTCTCTCGCAAAATGTACTCAAACCCCTGGATAAGAGTATGTATATAGTGTAACAAAATATGAGTACCATTGAGGCTGGGTCACATTGCAGGCTTGAGGTGCACTCAATGCAGGTTATACAGTGAAGTGAGTAGACTGGGAAAAAACTATTGTGCTTGCTTCCGGAAAACCCGAAGTGTTATCCCAAACACACTGATTCTGATTCTTGACTTCTTCTTTTGGAAAGAAGAAACACTTATATGCTTATGGTTGCCAAATTGATTTCTAAATTTTACAAAATGTAACGCCACCACGTAAGTTCAACAACCATGATGCTCTTTTGCTCGACTATGTTTGTAGAATTAGAATGTAGCCATGAGTGTGGAGTATAAACAATTACTATTGTTTTTTTTTTTTTTTTTTTTTTAATTTTTGATGAGTTGTGAACAACAGTTTTTTGGATGGAACATCAATGGTACTAGAAAGTGAAGACTGTTGGAATATGGTGACAAGAGGAAGACTGTCAATGGGTGAGGCAGAGGTGCATGCGGCACTGCCAGGCTATTAATGCACATGCAAAACGGGGATTTCTACAGCAAGTTGTGTTTGTCTTTTTAGTTGGACGGACGTTCTTTCATCCTTATTTGTCCAGGCCTGATTTTTACATGTGACCTGAAGGTTTGCTTTAAGATCTTCATTTCATCATTTTGGCTCACTAAACCTCTCCCTCTCAGATAATTTTTTTTCTTTCTCAATCAGTTTGCTTTAAGATCTGAAGGTTTTGAGGTTTAAGATCTATGGTAACTTTGAAACAGTGGATTTAAGCTCAAATATTTCTCCTTCTGATAAACCCCTGCTGCTGTCTCTTCATTTCCACTTTGAAAAGAATCTACTTTTTACAGGAAAACACTCTCTCTCACACTAAAACTAAAACTAAAACTAAAACTAAAACTAAAACCCCAAATCTTCAGAATCTCTTTCTCAACTTTCCTCATTTTCTTTACTACTGTCTCTGCAATTGAGTTTGTGTTTCGATTGAAAATGGTTGAAAGAACAGAGGGAGGAGCAGCAATTAGGATTGATTTGGGAACTACATATTCTTGTGTCACTGTATGGAAAAATGATGGTGTTGAGATTATCCCTAATGATCAAGGAAATCGTACTACTCCTTCTTATGTTGCTTTTACTGATACTCAACGTCTAATTGGAGATGGTGCCAAAAACCAAGCTGCTACGAATCCTACCAACACCGTTTTTGGTATTGATTATTCATCAAACATATTGTATATCTGATGTTAGTATAATCGAATCTCATGGATTTGATTAACTATATTGTTCTTCTCTCATTTGCTAGATAATGTTATTGTAAATTGTTTCATCCTTCTTAAGGTTAGCATCTAGAGATCATTTTGTGAGTCTGTTTTTCGGTTTTGTAGATGCAAAACGTCTAATTGGTAGGAAATTCAGCGATGCTTTTGTTCAGAGTGATATTTTGCTATGGCCTTTCAAAGTCATTGCTGGTAAAGATGAGAACCCCATGATTCAAGTCAATTACAAGGGCAAGGATATGCAGGTTTCAGCTGAGGAGATCTCATCTATGGTTTTAAGTAAGATGCGAGAAGCTGCTGAAGGTTTTCTTGGCTCAACTGTTAAGAATGCTGTTATTACCGTCCCTGCTTACTTTAACGATTCTCAGCGTCAAGCTACTAAAGATGCTGGTACCATTGCTGGCCTTAATGTAATGCAAATTCTCAATGAACCAACAGCAGCTGGAATTGCTTACGGCCTTGATAAGAAGGCGGCCAGTGTTGGTGCCAAGAATGTTCTTATCTTCGATCTTGGTGGTGGTACTATTGATGTTTCAATACTCAACATTAACAACGGGAAAATTTGAAGTCAAGGCTACTGCTGGAGATACCCATCTTGGAGGAGAAGATTTTGATAACAGAATGTTGAATCACTTTGTTGGAGAGTTGAAGAGGAAGTATAAGATGGACATTAGTGGAAACCCAAGGGCTCTTAGGAGGTTAAGAACATCTTGCGAGAGGGAAAAAAGGTCCCTCTCATCTACTAGTTGGACAACCATTGAGATTGATGCTTTGTACGAAATAGTCGACTTTCATACAACCATTACTCGTGCTAAATTTGAAGTATTGAACATGGATTTGTTCGAGAAGTGTATGGAATCTGTTGAGAAATGTTTGAAAGATGCTAAGGTGGACAAGAGCAGCGTTCATGAAATTGTGCTTGTAGGGGGGTCATCTAGAATTCCAAAGGTTCAATCTCTATTGCAGGATTTCTTTAATGGGAAGGAGTTCTGTAAGAGCATCAACCCTGATGAGGCTGTTGCATATGGTTCTGCAGTGCAAGCTGCTATTTTGAGTGGCGTAGGTAATGAGAAGGTGCATGCAAGACTTGGTTTTCTTGGATGTCACCCCTCTTTGCAGAAATCAGATTACGATTACGAATGTTACGGGGAGGTTCACGAATACTGAAATCGAGGGATTGGCTCCAGAGGCTGAGAAATACAAGTTAGAAGATGAATTACATAAGAAGAAGGCAGAATCAAGAAAAGCCTTTCTAGAATACATAAATAACATTAAGCATACACTTGGTGGAGTGCAACCATCTACTGGTAAAGAAAAGATTGAGTCTGCTGTCAGCATTGCCATTAAGTGGTTGGAAGATAATGTATCATGCCATTATTTAGATGACCTGATTGAGCAGATGAAGGAACTGGAGAACGTTTGCGGTCCTGTCATGAACGGGCAACCTTCAAAGAAACCTAGGATCATCTAGGATGCACCAGCCTGGTTGTCCATGTAGAGCTGTAACCCATGATTGAAGAAATCAGTCTTGAAGATTTCTTCTGTTGCCTTTTGTTAAAAAGCTAAATATGCACCAGCAGGCTGATTGTGGAATTCGACTAAATTGGTATTTCTTTTGTTACCAAGTCTTTTTTACTCTCATCTCAAATGTGATACATTTAGCCAAATACTTGAGTAGTTAGACTTGAAGGTTTTTATGGTTGTCAGAATTGATGTGTCAGCCTTAGTTTTTAAGAACTAGATTCTGAGCCTTTGTTTCAAATTTCTTTATTTGTTTCTGTTGGTGGTTTCAATTTGCTGGGCATAGATGTTAGTTAGTCTTGTCAGTCAAAACTTCCAGGCTTGTAGTATATGAAAACTCATTTAACATTCAGAATTTGTGCTTAGTTTTTGGAAATCTTGAAGTATACATGGGTACTGGTTTTAAAATGTCAGTTGCAGGTTGCAAGTTTCTTCAGAAAGACAGAAAAAATGGCGACTATCAATAATTAGAAATCTATGCAATTTTCTCTAATCAGGAGACTCTCTCTAGCTAATTGTTAATTATGTAATCCACATAAAAACAAATTAGCAAGTAGCAAGATATCTTGGCGTGGCACGACAGGTTGTGTTTTGCAGCCTACCTAATGATTTTAATCTATCCCATGACTCAAAATTTGCTTATTCAAAAATCTGCTTAATGATTTTAATTTTTTGGCACAACTTAATATCAATACTATGATCCTGAACCTAAAGTCTAGGCCACTGTGCTTGGTAGCACACAGCAAGTTTACGTGGCTTAATTGGGCCCCAAAAAACAATTAGGGGCCTGACCAATTTATACCCACACCATAAATCACAGGGTCCAAAATTCAGTGAAAGGTCTATTTTTCCCTTCCCTAATAATAAAAACTAAAAACCTATTAACCCTTCCCCTAAGCCCCAATTCATTTTCATTTATAAACCCGAAAAAGAATCGGTTCCATCTTGTTTCTTGCCTCTCCATGGCGACTCCATTAATGACTCCAAGATTTTTTTTTCTTCACCTGATTATAATTTTTTTTCTTCACCCGATTAGAAAGTAAGTGAACTAAAACTTACTAATCTACTTCTTATTCGCGTTTAATTTGATATTTTGTTTGTAAAATTTGGTTTCTAACTGAACATTAGCAGTTAAAGAATAAGAGTCGTCAACCTCGATAGTTATATACCCTAACGATTTTTCATCTGCATATTACTTGTATGAAAAATCGATGATGTCTTAGGCGTAGGAGATAACGACCCTTTTTCTGGGTTTTAAAATTTTTTTCCCCTAGAATAGAGTCGTCAATGTATTATAGAACCAATTGACGATCCTTTTTTATACACTAGCGACTCTTTATGATCAAAAACTATCTCTTTGTTCAAAAAAAATATTTAATTACCTATTAATAACTAATCATTTAAGGGCAGTTTAGTCATTTAAAAAGAATTTGGATAAGAGGCGACTCAAATTAGGTTTTAGTGACATTTTTTATCCCCTAGTGTGAGGCCCCTCATTGTTTTTTGGGGCCCCAAATTAAGCGACGCAAGTTTAGTTCTAAACGTGAAGCCAAAACTCTGGATCCGGTTACCATCATCTAACAAGTTAAGGATTTTCTAGATCCACACTTTATACATGTTTTTCTTACGTGATTTCGTGTGTACATGAATCAAAACTCGACTGTCCCTTTTAATTTTCATTTACAAGGTTATACTGAACTCAATGTATGAGCAGCTAACATAAACATGAACTAATTTTACTTGCATTTTTCATGACCGGATATCTTAAATACTCCACCTACCTGTCATTCAATAGATTTTGAAATAAATACAAAAATTGAATGAAACTAAAATTCCAAGTATCCAAGATGAGATGTTGGAGTAAATTAACAAATTGGATTTATTAAGTTGGAATTTTATATGGGATCTAGCTTTGGTTTTTTTGGTTTAGGCGAATTTGAGTTTGGGCCAACGGTAATGGTGCAACAATGAAGCTGACATTTAGTTAAAAATACTTTGCTGTCTACTGGTCCTAATAAATTGTTACCCCACTTGGATTGACGGTGTTATTTCACCCACCTTACCTTGTTTGAATTAAAGACTCTTAAGGTTTTTGGTTTGATATAGTTTTATTTTGAACGCCCAATTGGGGATATCAAAGCTAATTGCGGATATAGCTACATGACAAAAACTAGATCCATATATTAAATCTGGGTCACTCCTTATGTAATTATTTTGTAATTCCTAATCTAGTCCTCACTAATCAGGTTTAGTGGTTAATAATAATTAGTAAAATCTTAAGTATTTGGGAGATAAATTAGTGTGTATTTTTATTTGAATTTGTGTGAGTGAGGTGAGAGTAGGAGGGAAAAATATTTTTGGGTGGAATTTTGTTTGTGAAAATGGAAGATGATTGTGAGGAGAGAATTGCAGCTGCTGAATCTTTAGCTCAACTACAACAACAATCATATCTTCAATCTCCGGTTAATGATAACAACTCACAATTGGAATTATATGATGAACCAACACCCTTGGATCTTGATTTTCGTGAGCATGAAGTGTTTTTTTAAGAACCAACCCAAGAAAGTAAACAAGTTTAATATACAAGCATCCCCAAACACAGGTAATCTTTGCTAAGAGTTCGAAAATTTGTTTTTTTTTCAAAACCGCCATAGTTTCTCCGAAAAAGCTTGGTGCCGGCATTCTCGTAGTATGAATACCACGCCGGGCACAGCTAGAACCGAGCATGGTATTCATGCTACTTCCATGCCGGCTTACATTATCCCCCATTTTGAGACAAATGCCGGCGTGGTCTTCAACTAAGAAAATCCATGACGGCACGCAGTTTACTTTTTACCTACCACCGAATATTCCATGAAATATCCAAAACGGCATGGTTCACTCCTAACTTTACCATGCCGGTACCGCAAGAAAAACATCTAGGAGTTAAAGATTTTGAACTTAAATACTTGCGTGGCATATAAATTACCGAGCACGCCGGTAGCGTATACCGGCGTGCACTTTGAAATATGGACAAAGTCGGCATTGAATACCGGCTTGAAACCTTACATATCGAGCATGCCGTCTTCCATTTTCGGCTTTGAACCTTGTGTAACGATCATGCCGGTATAGCGTATTCCGGCATTGATGTGCAAGAAAATAAAATGCCAGTCTTGTTTAAAATTAGTTCCTCTTTTTCAAGTGCAGTTCCGAAATGCCGAACATTATTATGAAATGCCGGCACTTAGTTTCCTAGGCTTTGGTTGTTTTGGCGGAGTGTCGTCGAGCATCCTAGGAAATAGTACCCGGCATACTAATTTATTTATTTTAAACTAATTCAATTTTCTTTTCATTCATTCCTTAGATTGTGACATACATTGATCCAACAAATTCCAAACCGCTTGGTCCGGATACGTCCGAATACTATAAAATGCCTCAGGTATGTTACCAAACAATACTTTTCACCTAGTTTTTAGAACTTTATGTTGTGATTGCTTGTAATGAACCTTATAATCTTCCATTGTTGTCCTAATGTAGGGAATAAAATCTCCAGAGGAAGCAATTGCTTGGGAAAAAACAGACGACTCTTAAGAATATGTGTGTGTTGGTGAGGAATACCCAACTTTCAGATAATCGTTTTGAAATGGTTTGCGAGAGAAGTGGGCAATACAGGAAGAAGGATAGCCATAAAAGAAAGGGTTATGTATATCAAAGGAAGACTAATAGGGTATACAAGACTCGTACGAGGAAGGATAATTGCCCCTTTAAGCTTGTATTCTATTTAAGAGACAAAGAAAATGAATGGTATTGTACGGTGTGGTTTGGCCAACATAACCACCGGGATCAGAAAGATTTTGTTGGTCACTCCCTAGTTGCGAAGCTAAAACCTCGTGAATTCGAGGATGTAAAGATAATGACCAAAGCATGTATCAAACCAAGAGTGATTCTCAGAGGCTTCAAGGAAAAGGATAATCAGAACGTTTCTTCTCTAAGTACAATTTATAGTGCACAAGCAACCATTATGGGAAGGGAGGACCGTTATGCAAGAATTTGAGAAGATAGTTTGGGATCACATCTACACGCGTATCATTAAAAGAGGACCGGACAACACACCCCTTCAAATATTCATTGCTCATCCTTTGCTTTCACAGCTACAAGACAAACAAATACAACATGTCTTTGTTCAACATCGTGGGGCAGCATCGGACAAGGTAACATTCACATTGGCTTGGTGTTTAAGGGAAAACGGGAGGGACTACAATTATCATTGGGCATTACGAAAATTGAAAGTATTGTTCCCGGAAAATCAATTTCCGAGGGTCATCATAACCGATCAAGAAGACGCACTAATGAGTGTTATATCCGACGTATTTCGGATGCACAAAATTTCCTATGTACGTATCATATAGGTCAAAATGTGACAAAACATTGTCATGATTTGTTTGAACCCTCTAAGGAGGATATTAAGAAGAGAATGATTGGTCAACTAGAGGAAGATATTCGCAAGAAGAAACTATCACCCGAAGAAGAAGAAGATGAAAGAGGAAAGATTAAAGACCGAGTGGACAAAGAACACGATGAAAATCATAAAAAGTAGTTGGAGTTTCTAAAGGATTGGGAGAAAGTTTATTGGTCTCTTACCGAGGATATATATGAAAAGAGATTGAACATGTTTAGTGCCAAATATAACATGTATCCAAATGCCATCTCATATTGTCGGGATAAATTGTTGCATAAGTACAAGGAAAAATTTGTGCGTGCATGGACAAACCGGTATAGACACTTCAAAATTGAAGCAACTAGTGCAGCGAAATCTGCTCATGGGAGGTTTAAATATCTCATCCAGTCCGGCCAAGGCAACGTGGTTACGGTCACCGAGGCAATAGAGCAATACTTTAAGGCTGATATCGATAGGATCAAGAAGGCTTTTGAGAAAAGCTCAATGAAAAGGATGACTCAATTTCTTTAATATGATAAGTTGATCCAAGGAATAGAATTCAAAGTCTCTCATTGGGCAATAAAACATATGATGAGAAAAATGAAATATGAGAAAAATTACGGAAAACCTAGGGTGATGTGTGTATTTGTCCCGACATGTCTTCATTGGGGCTTCTGTGTCGTCATATGCTTGTGAAGTATGAAGAACTGATACCTATTGGGGTTATTGATCCGTTTTGGAAGCAACTATCTTTAGAACCTCCCCCTTCGGGAGATCCCAGGCAATCACCATGGGATACGAACGAAGCAAATGAATTCTTCAAAGCTTACTCACGTGGAAACTCGGCTAGCCGGCAAGGCTTATTGAGCCAACTAAGGATAATTCCACGGCCATGGATAGCAAAAAGTGAAGAGCCAAGAAAGGGAGATCCTCCCGGTAGACCACAAACTAAAATTGCAAGGAGAAAACAAAGGAAAAAATTGAAAGAAATGACTCGATGTGAAGAAGAACTCGTGGCAACTAGAAACGAGATCTATCCGCAAATGATATTCGGAAGCAAGATTTTCGGAAGCGCCGGTTCCAAACAAAAGAGGTGGGCCGAGGAAGGAACCGCTATCAAGTCAACAACAAACGACGGGTTCCGTATCCACACCAAAAACCGATAGGTCGGAGGTTCCAAATAAAAGGGAGAGGCCGCCAAAGGTAACAACGTCAAGCTACCAAGAACAACAAGGTGAGCATTCGAAGCCACACCCATAGTCTATGTATTGGAGTGTCCAAAGAAAAGGGGTAGGCCGCCAAAGGTACAAACGTTGAGCTACCAAGAACAACAAGGTGAGCATTCCGAAGCCACACCCATAGTCGATGTATCGGAGGTTACAAAGAAAAGGGGTAGGCCGCCAAAGGTACCAACATTAAGATACCAAGAACAACAAGGTGAGCATTCTGAAGCCACACCCATAGTCGATGTATCGAAGGTTCCAAAGAAAAGGGGTAGGCCGCCAAAGGTACCAACATTAAGCTACCAAGAACAACAAGGTTATGAGGCGGCGGTGCCAAACAAAAAGGGAAGGCCAAATAAGGAAGCTACATCAAGTGAAGTACATCAAGGTGAAAACTTCATAGGCACGACCAAAGTTGATGTAGTTTCGATTCCAAGGCGAAGAGGTAGGCCAAGGAATATAATCTCCCATCATATACCGAAGACATTGGGAGTGTGGAGATTGCAGAGGATGGTTTGGATATAATTAAGCTAAAAGTTGGTAATATGACGATGTATAAGGATTCCAAAATGGGTAGGATTTATAGACATTACCATACCAAGATAGAGTCTTACATAGACCAACTTACTGAGGCTATTCTCGAGTTTATTGTGTATACAAATGATGTCGATGGAGATGGAAATTATGGATATCATGCCGTGACCGAAGAATTAGGAATCTTCTAGACAGCTATTAGTAAAGGAATGACACCATGCCGATATGCTAGAATGAGGATGGCCGAACAACTTGTGAAAAAGATGAGCTTTTATGAGCAATTGGTTGGTCATGACGAGGGGTATGATGAAGAAGGAACGGAGGATTGACTTGACATGTTAACAAATCTATAAGACTTTGCAGAAGGAGAAGGAAAGAAGAAAGAACAAATGAAGAAGATGATAAAAGCAAATTTCTCTCTCTAAGAATATTTATAAAGAAGGGAGAAACCGGCTATAACTGTAACCAGTCAGATGTGTCAATCAAGAAAAGGAAAAGTCACCACACGTGGAGATAATCACACGGGAAAACCGGAAGGTAGTCGGAAGAAATGAGGATAACACGAAGAATCAACTGAAGAATTCTTGCGTTATTCCACTTGCAGAAGAATAACTCGAGAAGAGGCAAAATGTAGGGGCAAAATATCATAAAGAGCTAATCCAAAGCCTCACCCTCGCTAAGACGATCATTAACACAAACAAGGAAAGAAATTAAGCTAAGAGATACAACGCGACGAAGGTATAAGCACGAAGAATAACCACGCGGCAAGCATGGCGCGATACATGTCAAGAGAAGTATGAAGCAGCGATGCGAGAGATAGTGACACCTTCCCCAAAGCCTGGCGAATAAGACAAGATGAACATATAACATAGACTTGCACGTGAACTCAATTGTCTTCTACCATGATGACCGGCTATATAAGGATTCAAATAATGAAGAGAGAGGGGTGGAAGAGATAGTTCAGTCCGGAGCAAGAGTAGAAAATAACCATTAGAAGAGAGAAAGAAAGAAATCATTAGAGTTAGTTTTTACTTAAAATTTTCATTCCAACATGTATGAATCTTTGTAATATCAATAAGAACACCATATTTCCCATATAAAGTCTGTGTGAAGATCATATCTAGTGTCAAGAGGTATATAATATCATTAATGTTTGAGTTTAACTTCATGACTTAGACTTAGTGTTCTTATCATTTCATCGGGTGTAGTTGTGGGATATTCCGCAACTACGTAGCCATCTTAAAGTCGCTAATTCTCTTTTGAAAGTTATGTAATTCGCCACATACTAGCTTATTAGGCCGACCGAGCGAAGCGAGGGAGGACTTTATATATGGTGACTTTGTGTCAATGTGAAGCGTGACATTTTTTTCCAATTAGACACAAAAGATTGGATTTGGTTCAACGATGAAAGGACGACATTGCCCCTCTAAATCAATTTTTTTTTTTTTTTTCATTTAGATATTTTTGTAAATAAACTCAAGAGGAAGGGCACTAAGGTATTAGACATTTTCGTAAATAAACCAAAGAGGAAGGGCAGTAAGATATTAGACATTTTCGTAAATAAACCAAAAAATAAGGGCAACTAGATATAAGAGCCAAATTTTATTATAATTCCTTATGTATCCTATTTCTTTAGGGTATAATTGACAACCAAACTTTAATATAACATATCTAAAAATCCGTGCCTTGGAATTTTACAAATTTTATCTCGTTGGAAAGGTTTTAAAAAAATTTACGCAATGAGTATAAACAACAATATTAAATATAGAGTTTTTACGAAAAATTTGGAAAAATATTTATCATTTTAGGCACAATTTTGAAAATAAAATGGAGATCCATTTTGCAAACTTCCACAAAAGGATACATAATACTTTATGTAATCATATTTTGGTTTTATGTATCAACTAATTTTTTTTTTGCAACTAATAAAACGATGTACTCTCTCCGTTTCAAGAAAAATGATATTTTCACTTTAGCCATAAATTTTTTTTTACAATCCAATTGCAGAAGTGTTTCCTTTTTTCTTCGGTCGGCCTTCCCACCGTGACAGCGGTCATCTAGTTAGTAGTTGGTGGTTAGACTAACTCAAGGATTTTGTCTGTATAAAAATTTGATTCTGACCCTTAGTCTTAAATTTCTGTGTGAGTTTCTGGTGGTGGTTCAATTTACTCCTCAGATGCTAGTCTTACCATTTAAAACTTCCAGGCATGTAATATGAGAACCCATCTCTTTAAAAACAATCATATTTGTGGTTAGAATCACACTAATTCGTAACTCACGATTTCCAAAGCTGCAATTACTTGCACTAGTTAGTCAAGCTGCAGTATAGAATTTGCGTCGATAGCCATAGGTTACCTAAAAGTTGATTTATGGAGATGCAGCATATGGAAGAGTCAGAGGAACTGCTCAGATACACTTGCTAGGCTGTCTAATTAATACACTAGGATCTTACATGTATGCATAATCAGGCAAGGAGCTACACCAATTAATATAGATTTAGCATAACAAAATTAGTTACAAACTTAGCCACATGAAAAGTGATCCCTCTTGCTCTTCCTTGCAGCAGTTTCCCTTTTTTTATTTCTTGCTAAATGTAATTAAACGCTGCAGACCCATCTGGTGCAGATCTTCTGCTAGAATTGAATTCCTAAAGGGGAAAAGACAATTTTTCCCAATTTTAGCATGACTGAACTTGGTAGCTGGTGTTTAATGTTAATTTAATCAGTCGATCTTTGAATCATTTACTCTGTAACTAATTTAAATTGACACTGGCTATAATAATCTCGTTAAAATAATGAAATCTTTTACTCCTGTACTCGGGCATTTGGTGCTATCAAGTGACAGATTACTAATATCAAAATAAATTACTGACATTTTCCTAATACCTTTGGCAAGGGTATCAACCACACATACATAGTGAACGAAATTCTGTCTCATAATTTTCTTACCTCTCCTATACCTAAAGCATTTTCAAGATAATACCGCAGCAAATAAAAAATGCCATATACTGAACAATTTTTTTGGACTGCATTGCGAATCAGGCCCAGTAACGTGTATACCATTCTTAACCCTGGATTTGTAATGACGAACCTTTTGGGAGGGGAAGGAGAGAGTAAATTTTTGATGGGGGCGTTTTATGATTGGGGCATGGGGGACAAATCATGTCTTGACATGTGTTTTCCAACGAATTCTATTACCATTTTACTAATATAAAGAAAAGAGCTCTTTTTGGTAGGAGACCCCCTAAATTACTTAATTGTCCCCATTTTTTACATATTTACATAAATACCATTGTTTTAAAAATAGATCAAAAATTTTAAAACCTTAATATTTTTCAAAATATACACGGATTTTTGTAAAATTTATATATTTGAAAAGCTCTTTCAATTATCTTGAGTACAAATAAGAATAGTAAATTTTTGTTTTAGGAAATTTTTTAATGACTTTCAAATTTAATATTGTTGGATAAGTAAACTCAAGCATGTGCATCGCACATGTGTCCTTAGTAGTAAATATAAAGGATAATCAATATTTTCACCAAAATTACACTTTTTTTATATATTTGGAAACAAAATTTGATGGAATTAATTTTTAGCAGCTGACACATGATTTGTCCCCCACAACCCCATCAAAAAACGCCCCCATCAAAAAATTTTCCGGAAGGAGAGGTCCAGCTGAAAAGACAGTAACCAATACGTAATCTCCACCTCAGCAAGGCGAAAATTTTGTTTAGACCATAACGTGTATATTCGGCATCTCTGCGAGTCTAAAAAAGGTTATGTAACTTTTAGTTAAATTCAACCTAAATCCCTGTTTCCAGAAAACCAGTTTCGCTCTGTCAAATTATCATTACAATGGTTGAAATAACAGGAGGAGCAGCAATAGGGATTGATTTAGGGACGACCTATTCATGTGTTGGAGTATGGGAACACGATCATGTTGAGATTATTGCGAACGATCAAGGGAATAGGACTACACCTTCTTATGTTGCTTTTAACGAGACTGAGCGTTTGATCGGCGATGGTGCCAAGAATCAAGCAGCCGTGAATCCTATCAACACCGTTTTTGGTAAAGATTTTTTAACATAATGTTTTTCTAACCATATCTCGTTACTTAGTTAGTGAAAATTAGTTTTGTGTTCTCCGTTTTATAAGTCTGTTTTTCGTTTTGTAGATGCAAAACGTTTAATTGGTAGGAAATTCAGTGACAGCTTTGTCCAGAGTGATATTATGCTATGGCCTTTCAAAGTTATTGCTGGAGAAGACAAGAGGCCCATGATTCAAGTCAGTTACAAGGGCAAGGATTTACAGTTTTCAGCTGAGGAAATATCATCCATGGTTCTCATTAAAATGCGAGAAACTGCTGAAGCATATCTTGGTTCAACGGTTAAGAACGCTGTTATTACCGTCCCTGCTTACTTTAACGATTCACAGCGTCAAGCTACTAAGGATGCTGGTATAATTGCTGGCCTTAATGTATTACAAATCCTCAATGAACCAACGGCAGCTGGAATCGCTTACGGCCTTGATAAGAAGGCTACACGGGTTGGTGTGCAGAATGTTCTTATCTTTGATCTTGGTGGTGGTACTATTGACGTTTCAATACTCACCATTAGCCAGGGAAAATTTGAAGTCAAGGCTACTGCTGGAGATGCCCATCTTGGAGGAGAGGATTTCGATAACAGGATGTTGAATCACTTCGTGAAAGAGTTCAAGAGGAAGCATAACATGGACATTAGTGGAAACCCAAAGGCTCTTAGGAGGCTGAGAACATCTTGTGAGAGGGCAAAGAGGGCCCTCTCGTCTGCTACTCGGACAACCATTGATATTGATGCTTTGTGTCAAGGAATCGACTTTCATGCGCCTATTACTCGTGCTAAATTTGAAGAATTAAACATGGATTTGTTCAGGAAGTGTATGGAATCTGTTGACAAGTGCTTGGTGGATACTAAGATGAACAAGACCAGTATTCATGAAATTTTGCTGGTTGGTGGGTCCACTAGAATTCCAAAGGTTCAGTCGCTGTTGCGAGATTTCTTTGATGGGAAGGAACTATGCAAGAACATCAACCCCGATGAGGCTGTCGCCTATGGTGCTGCAGTGCAAGCTACTCTTTTAAGTGGCCAGGGTAATGAGAAGGTGCAGCACTTGGTGTTGATGGACGTAACCCCTCTTTCTCTTGGTCTTAGGATAAGAGATGTTAGATCTTCAGATAATGAGGCGATTGAAGGTGTGATGTGTACATTTATCCCAAGGAACTCAACCATTCCCATAAAGAAGGAGATGCGGCGCTTCACTACCTCGTATGACAATCAACTTTCTATGGGATTTCGAGTGTTTGAAGGTGAGAGTAGTAGAACCTGTGACAATAACTTGTTGGGTGAATTCATTTTAGAAGGAATTCCACCAGCACCTTCTGGTGTTCGTAAAATAACAGTATGCTTTGACATAGATGCAAACGGTATATTAACTGTGTCTGCTGAAGACGAGACATCGGGGAACAAAAATCAGATAACGATTACAAATGATAAGGGGAGGTTTTCGAAGGCTGAGATCGAGAGATTGGCTCGAGAGGCTGAGAACTACAAGTTAGATGACGAAGAACACAAAAAGAAGGTGGGGTTGAGGAACTTCTTTGAGAAATACGTAGATGACATGAGGAATACAATGAATGCCATGCAATCATCGGCTGGTAAAGAGAAGATTGAGGTTGCAGTCAACAAGGCCATCCAGTGGTTGGATAGCAATGAATTAGGTGATTTAAGAGATATCATTGACCAGATAACGGAACTAGAGAACGTATGCAGTCCTATTATAGCTGAAATGGATGGGAAACCTTCAAAAAAAGCTAAAAAGAACTAAGATACACAAGTAGGGTGTGCTCAATCAAAATCGGTGACTTGCAGATATATTTTTCTTTTCTTTTGGTTCAACTAGTACGCGGCAATCTTGAGTTCTTTTATATTTAGCGCGCCTTTGAAACATTTTTTGGTGGTGGTTCCAATTTGCAGTGCTTAAATGTTTCTTTAATCAAAAACTTCAGATTAAATAAAAATAATGAGAACACAATTCTCTAAAAATGAATCAATTACGTGCACTCGCGCTACGCAAGATGCAGTATACAATTGCTATATGTCACCTAAGAATTTATTTATGGAGTATGTAAAAGACTCAGCGGAACTGCTGAAATGGGCAGTGCTTGCATAATCAGCGGACTGGCACCAAAATATGATTCCAAAAAGACTTTTTTTTTTCTTCTTCCTTCACTCTATTTGGCAGCCGGACTTGTCCCCCAACAATGCTATATGTGCAGAGTGGAAAAGGATGGGTCCAGTCAAAATGGCATTAACCAATCAATGACTGCCATGTCATTATGGGAAAAAAAATTGGACCAGTCCCAGAGAATATAACAAGGCAGTGTTTATAGTATTTACTTGCAAGTCTAAAAACGTTGCAGAATGTAGTAGGAGTCACAAGGGAATTTGGTTTGGTAAAAATAGTTCAACCCTAATATCCTTCTGATAAGTCCCCGAGTCTCCAAAACACCACTTTCTCTCTGTCAAGAAATCTCTAAACCTAATAAATTTTCTTGAGTTACTCATCACAATGGTTGGAATAAAAGAAGGAGCAGCTTTAGGGATTGATTTAGGAACGACATATTCATGTGTGGGTGTATGGCAACATGATCGTGTTGAGATTATTGCTAATGATCAAGGAAATCGTACTACTCCTTCTTATGTTGCTTTTACTGATATCGAACGTTTCATCGGTGAGGGCTGCTAAGAATCAAGCTGCAGGGAATCCTATCAACACCGTTTTCGGTAAGCTTTTCAACGCCTTTACAACTATTTTTATACGCCAAATTTTGTGATTACGTTGGTTTGTTGTACTAGTTACAGTCCCTGCTTACTTCAATGATTCTCAGCGTCAAGCTACAAAGGATGCTGGTATAATTGCTTGCCTTAATGTACTGCAAATCCTAAATGAACCAACAGCAGCTGGAATGGCTTACGGGCTTGATAAGAAGGCAACGCGCGTTAGTGTGAAGAATATACTTATCTTTGATCTTGGTGGTGGTACTATCGATGTTTCAATACTCACCATTAACAAGGGAAAATTTGAAGTCAAGGCTACTGCTGGAGATACCCATCTTGGAGGAGAGGATTTTGATAACAGAACAGAATGGTTAATCACTTTGTTCAAGAATTCAAGAGGAAACACCAAAAAGATATTAGTGGAAATCCAAGGGCTCTTAGATTGTTGAGAACATCCTGTGAGAGGGCAAAGAGAGTCCTGTCATCTACTACTCGGACAAACATTGAGGTTGATGCTTTGTATGAAGGAGTCGATTTTCATATGGCCATTGCTCGTGCTAAATTTGAAGAGTTGAACGTGGATTTGTTCAGTAAATGTATGGAATCTATTGAGAAGAGTTTGAGGCATGCCAAGATGGACAAGAGCAGCATTGATGAAGTCGTGCTCGTAGGTGGCTCCACCAGAATTCCAAAGGTTCAGTCTCTATTGCGGGATTTCTTTGATGGCAAAGAACTCTGCAAGAGCATCAACCCTGATGAGGCTGTGGCATATGGTGCTGCAGTGCAAGCTGCTATTTTAAGTAGTGAGGGTCGTAATGAAAAAGTGTAGGACTTGGTTGTTATTGGATGTCACCCCTCTTTCTCTTGGCATTGAGGTGAAAGGAGGTGTTATGCGTGTCTTAATTCCCAGGAATACAACCATTCCCGTTAAGAAGGTAAGAGGCTTTACTACCTCGCATGACAATCAAATTTGTGTGACATTTTCAGTTTTTCAGGGTGAGAGCAGCATGACTTCAGAAAATAACATGTTAGGTGAATTCACTTTAAGAGGAATTCTTCCAGAACCTTGTGGTGTTCCTAAGATAACAGTATGCTTTGACATAGATGCAGACGGTATATTGACTGTTTTCGCCGAAGACATGGAATCAGGGAGCAAGAATCAGATTACAATTACGAATGACAAGGGAAGGTTTTCGAAGGCTGAGATCGAGAGGTTGACTCGACAGGCTGAAAAATACAAGTCAGAAGATGAAGAACATAAAAAGAAGGTCTATTTAAGGAACTCCTTTGAGGAATACGTAGACGGTGTGAGGAATAAAATGAATAGCATACAGTCATCTACTGATAAAAAAAAGATTGAGGCTGCTGTCAACAAGGCCATCCAGTGGTTGGATAGCAATGAATTAGGTAATCTAAACGATATCAATGACCAGATGAATGAATTAGAGAACGCATGCAATCCTATTATAGCTAAGATGAATCAGCATGGTGGTCCATGCAGAGCTAAACGGCTTTAGAACTTCTTATTCTTCATATTTTGCCTTTTGTTGAACTAATTTCGTTGCGCTGCAATCTTGCAGTTTTCTTTTTATGGCTATTTGAAATGATGTTTTAGTACTATTTAGTATGTACTAGAATTTTTTTTTTTTTTTTTTTTTTTTTTTTGTGGTAGTCAAAATTTTGTCTTGTCAATCGAACTTACCCACTCAAAAAGTGATGCCTTTCCGTTCAGTATTTTGTAAAGACAGGGGCACTCGTACGCACAAAATTGTTCCTATGTATGCGTCTACCGCAGACTTTCCTCTAGCGACACCATACTCAACCCTAACTCTAGATTTAAGACCGACGAAACCAATCAATGGGCCCGGGTAAAATGATATTAACCAATCAATGACTGCCATATCCGCATGACGAAATTTATTTTCGGTTCTAATTTTGGAACAGAACTAGATTTTTCGGTATTTTTTGAAAGTCCAAAAAAAGTAACAGAGTTATGTGTGCAAGGGATTTGGGGTTAGGTTTGGTAAAATCATTTCAACCTAATTTCCTTGGGATTAATCCCTGCCTCTGCAGATCTTTGTCTCCATAACACCACTCTCGCTCTGTCAGACTATTATCATAATAATGGTTAAAACTAGAGGAGGAGCAGCAGCAATAGGGATTGATTTAGGGACGACATATTCATGCGTTGCAGTATGGCAACATGATCGGGTTGAGATTATTACTAACTAGTAAGGCCACATGTGCGATGCACATGCTTGAATTGGATTATTTTAACAACACCAAATTTGATAATAATGGAGAAAAAAAATCTTAAAAATAAAAATTTAATATCCTTGTTTGTACTCATTACATAGATAATTTAAAGAGCTTTCCAAATATATCAATTTTGCAAAAATCTGATGTGTATTTTTAAAGATATTTAAGTTTTAATTTTTTTGATCTATTTTTAAAACAATGGCATTCCTCTAAATATACAAATATTAACTTAGTTAATGGGGGTATTATTGTCATGTGAAAAAGCTTCACCAAAAGAAGGCTTCACCAAAAAGGGGTCTTTTTTTTATTATAGTAAGATGATCAAGGAAATCGGACTACTCCATCTTATGTTGCGTTTACTGATACTGAACGCATGATTGGTGATGCTGCTAAGAATCAAGCTGCCGCGAATCCTATCAACACCGTTTTTGGTAAAGATTTTTTATCGTCTCCATGATGTTCTTAGATTTTCTCAATCTTATGATCATGTTAGTTATTGTATATCTCTAGTAAATGAGAAAAGTTTTGAATTTTCTGAGTCTGTTTTCTGTTTTGTAGATGCAAAACGTTTAATTGGAAGGAAATTCAGTGATTGCTTTGTTCAGAGTGATATGACCCTATGGCCTTTCAAAGTTATTGGAGTAAATGACAAACCCATGATTCAAGTCGGTTACAAAGGAAATGATATACAGCTTTCAGCTGAGGAAATCTCATCCATGGTTCTCATCAAGATGAAAGAAACTGCTGAAGAGTATCTTGGTACAAGTGTTAAGAATGCTGTTATTACAGTCCCTGCATATTTTAATGATTCTCAACGTCAAGCTACTAAAGATGCTGGTACTATTGCTGGCCTTAATGTACTGCGAATCATCAGTGAACCAACTGCAGCTGGAATTGCTTACGGTCTTGATAAGAAGGCAACAAGTGTTCGTGCAAAGAATGTCCTTATCTTTGATCTTGGTGGTGGTACTTTTGATGTTTCCATACTCACCATTAAGAAGGGTATCTTTGAAGTCAAGGCAACAGCTGGGGATACTCATCTCGGAGGAGAGGATTTCGATAACCGGATGTTAAATTACTTCGTCCAAGAGTTCAAGAGGAAGCATAACAAGGACATTAATGGAAACCCAAGGGCTCTTAGGAGATTGAGAACGTCATGTGAGAGGGCAAAAAGGCGTCGATTTTCATATGCCATTTACTCGTGCTAAATTTGATGAATTGAACTTGGACTTGTTCAAGAAATGTATGGAATCTGTTGAGATGTGTTTGACTGATGCTAAGATGAACAAGAGCAGAGTTCATGAAATCGTCCTCGTAGGTGGGTCCACCAGAATTCCAAAGGTTCAGTCTTTATTAAGAGCATCAACCCTGATGAGGCTGTTGCTTATGGTGCGGCAGTGCAAGCTGCTAGTTTGGGTGGCGAGAGAAATGAGAAGGTGCAAGACTTGGTTTTGTCGGATGTCACCCCTCTTTCTCTTGGTGTCGAGACAATCGGAGGTGTTATGGATGTGATGATCCCAAGAAACACCACCATTCCTACAAGGAAGCAAAAGAATAGCTTCCATACTACCCTGGACAATCAAACTAAGTGGTTAATCAAGGTGTATGAGGGGGAGAGATCTATGACTAGTGACAATAACTTGTTGGGTAAGTTTACGCTGGATGGTATTTCTCCGGCACCTCGTGGTGTTTCTAAGATGACTGCATGCTTCGACATAGATGCAGACGGTATACTGACTGTGTTTGCCGAAGACAATACTTCAGGGAGTAAAAACCAGACAACAATTATAAATGACAAGGGGAGGTTTTCAAAGGCTGAAATAGAGAGATTGGTTCAAGTGGCTGAGAAATACAAGTCAGAAGATGAAGATCACAAGAAGAAGGTGCAGTTAAGGAACTCGTTTGAAGAATACGTAGACAACATGAAGAATATAGTCAGTGGTAAACGAGCGTCAGCTGTTAAAAAGAAGATGGAGGATGCAATTAACAAGGCTGTCCAGTGGTTGAATGACAATGAATTAGGTGACGTAGATGATATCAACGACCAGATGAAGGAATTAGAGAAAGTTTGCAGGCCTCTCGTAACTAAAATGAATGTGCGACCTTCAAAAAGAGCTAAAAGAGGCTAAGATATCGATGCAACAGCGGGATACAAGAAATGTTTCTCTGAGCCTTATCAGTTTTTGGTAGCAGTCTCAATTTTCTCTTCATAGATGCTTGTTTTGTTAATCAAAATTCCAATCCTTCAATTTTGAAAATCAATTTCTTTAAGAATAATCATAATTTGTTATAATTAATTTTGTCTCTATTTCTTTAAGAATAATCAGAATATGCTGAAAACAGCCAATATATATTGCTTAAAGTTTTGCATATAAAAGAGACAATGCGTGCTATATGTGCAAGCGGCAGTGTACATTGTTTTTGGGTTTGGAAAAAGGTAAGATATATGCACAATCAGGCAAGCATATGCTGCAGCTTCTTCTGCAGAGTTTACCCTTACTTGCCCTCCCTGCCTGCAGCAATTTAATACTTTTGCACGCAAAATTTACTAAACCCGCCTGCATTGAAGTCTTTTTACTAATTTGAGAAGCGTCAAAACAGAATTTCGCAGAGCCATGCATTTGGTGCAGAAACTCAACTAGATGAATTCCTGAATATATGGAAGGCATTTATTGAAGATTTTATTCTCTAAATTGAATTAAACAAATCATTTATGTAATATATGTTTTCGGTAAGTAAATCATACTCCTTAAATTGTTTTTATTTTCCTTTATTTTGTTCTCCGTATGTAAAAACTTTAAATCTATAATTACTGCGCTTCATATTTCTCATCTTCAATCCAGCAAGATAAACTTGGAAACTCCCATTAGATTACTAGCTACAATGACTAAGACAGACATTACATGTAGTATTTTTTTTGGGCTTATCATATCAACCTGTATCCATGTTGCATCAGCAAGAGGAGTTTTCAATGTTATGAAATTTGGCGCCGTCGGTGATGGCATTAGAGATGATACTCAAGTAAGAGACATGTCTGAGATAAAGAATTAAGCTTCATTTTCATGGAAAATGAGAAATAGCAGATGTCTCTCTTGTAAATGTGCTAACAATGTCTGAAATTGAATTTATTTGTTATAGGCATTCTTGAAAGCCTGGGCAGCAACATGCGGAGAACGCAAAGGAACACCAAAAATGCTTGTTCCAAGAAGAAGGACATTTTTAGTTGGACCTGTTGATTTTGTTGGCCCTTGCAAGTCTACAAATGTCACCGTTGAGGTTTGTTCCTTTTTAAAAAATGGGTTTACCTGTGGAATTGTCATTTTAAGATTGTAAACCCTCCCTCATATTTAAGATGTTAAATTTTTATTTTTATGTTTCATGAAGATCGGTGGAACTATTGTCGCACCACTGTCAACCAGAGCATGGGCTAAGGATGTTCATACATGGCTTAAATTCAACAACATTCATGGACTCACTGTCAATGGACATGGTGTAATCGATGCACGCGGCAAGGCTTGGTGGGAACAGTCGTGCCATAACCTTAAGCACCAAAACCAACCAGGATGCACCTCACTGCAACCAGCTGTCAGTATTTTGTTTATAGATATCCAATATATCCATTTTTGGGTTTTTATTTCTTCTTGGAAATTGAATAACGCGAACTTCATTCCATTGAATTGCAGGCGATTAACTTCTGGGGAACAAATGCTGGTACATTCCGTGACATGACCGTTAAAAATGCGGCTATGTTCCATGTAACTCTCTTGGGTTTGGACGGTTTTGCAGTCCAGAATATCAACATTAATTCCCCTGAAGATACTCCCAACACAGACGGTATTCACACTCAGAATGTCAAACATGTCACCATTTCTGACAGCCAGTTTAGAAGCGGTAAGTGCACATACATATTTTTTTGGGATGATATTCTTCATAAGGAGGTTAAAATCTTACCAGAAAATTTATATTTCTTTTGTTCATTCAGGTGACGATTGTGTGTCAATTGGAGACAAGAGTTCGTACGTTTACGTCCGTAACTGTCACTGTGGACCAGGACACGGAGTAAGGTTGGTAATTAGTATTCATACAAGATCCTAGCTTTACAAAGAACAGTAATAACGTTGATATTTTTTGCCATGCATAATGCAGTATCGGAAGCCTTGGTTCAGGAGGAACTGATGCCCAAGTAGAGGAGATTCATGTCGAAAACATTAAATTTGTTGGTACCATGTTTGGTTGCAGAATCAAGACTTATCAGGTACACAATCGCATAAATTTCACTAATGTGTGTGACGTCTTTCATGATCAGTAATCTAACTTGTTTAACTCTTGGTTCTGTAGGGTGGAAAAGGATACTGCCGTGCAGTCACATTCAAGCACAGCAACTTCACTAATGTGTTGAATCCTCTATATATCGACCAACATTACTTCTCCAATAATCCAGTTGAGACAAGTGCTGTTCGTATTAGCGATGTGACCTTTGATGATTTGAGAGGAACAACCGATATACGTACACCATCTGCTATCTCCATGAAATGCAGTAATGTAGTTGCTTGCACCGGTCTTAAATTCAACAACATCCACTTGACACCTGCAAAGCCTGGAACTAAACTTGTTTCTACCATTAACAATGCCCACGGAGCCGTACTTGGAATAGTTGAACCACCCCTTGTTGGTTTGAAGGCAGCAATATAATATGCTAACCAGCATTCACCTCTTCGAGAATCATCCACGCCAAACTGCGTGCCACTTTGATGCTTGTAGAATCTTACACGGTTGATGTATTTTTTTTTTTGTTTTGTAGAAGAATGTTTTTTACTTCCAGTTATATCCCAAATTGATGTGAAAGCTTGTGTATCATAGTTGAGTACCTAAGGGTGTACTAATGAAATAGCTTTCCTTGATGATATGAGCATATCGGTCCAACCAGAAAATCAAGTTAAGAACAAAACAAGAACATCCTAAAAGTCATTTGTGCTATAATCCGAACTTTTCCTCTTCTCCTTATGAGAGAATGATAAAAAAATATGAGAGAATGATAAAAAAAATATTGAATGATGATGTAGGCATTACACAAAGATAAAGGCCAGAGAATAGAAGGAAAACCCTAATGGAATAAAGGCCATTACACAGAGATAAGGGCCATCACAGAACTTTGGTATTTAGAGTTGCTGAAAGAGATGTTTCATCACAACATTTATAGCTAGTCATTACACAGAGATAAAGGCCAGACAACAAAAGGAAAACCATAATGGAATAAACCTAGGATATTCCAATAGGAAGAAAACAAGGCTAGCAGTAGTAAAAACAGAAATACAGATAAAAGGGTAAAAATTTATAGTAAAACCATAGGATCCAATGTTGAGGTCTAATACGCCCCCTCAAACTGATTCTGCAGAGTCGCAGAAGTGCATTAGTTTGTCCCGTGAGACTATGTTGGAAAAACTGGGTTGCAATAGAAGATAAAAACACGAAAGAGATTTTGTTGTACTCAAAAGCTTTCAAGGCTCATACGATTTCTTTTAGACAATTATTTCTACCCTCCCAATAAATTGGCGACACAACAGGTATGTGAAATAATGCCTTCTCAGGATACAATGAAAGCCCTACAACGGAAATTGAATTCAAGTTTGTACCCCTTGATTCAATCAAGAACACATGTGAACAAAAACTTCGATGATGCTTTAGAAAAGAGAGAAAACAGAAAAGGTTTTTCGATGATGTTTTTAACGAGTTATGGGAGATGCCATTTATAGGGGTTATCGCATCTCTTCACGAAACGATGAGTCTCTTCATCATCAGACATCAATGGCGTCTGCTGGATTTGAATATTCTGGATACGTTTGTAACGGTCCAAACAGTTACCCTGAACCAAAAATGAATTGGGTGGGGCTACGCCCCCCAGGACCCCCCCTTGGATAACGTAGTTGAAAATATTCCAACATTCTCCCCTATTTTCAAAAACCATAAAACAAAGTTTAAAAACTTTTAAATCGAGTGGTGCATCACCGAAGTGATCGCCACGCACCGAGTGGGATCAAGCCATCGTAGTTCAAGCACAATTGAGACTAAGCATCATCGTTGAAATCAACACATAAATGATAGGTATCTTTTGGATTTGAACCTTCACTTAGTGTAAGAAACTCAAAGCCTTATCGAGATTCTATGGTGAAACCAGTCTTGAACCAAGTATCCCTTATGATAAACCTTGGAGTCTCCACACATATTGATTTCATAAATCATGTGTTTTGTATCCAAGCACGTTAATGGCCATGTGCTTATATCCTTGATTCATGAGTCTTCTTTAGAGAACGGTCTTCTTCTCTTAGAAACGGCCGATTTCCATACTCATATAGGTAAGTCTCGAAGGTGTTTCTGCGATACACGTTTTACTAATCACGGACTCATTAAGGATTTACATCCATCCTATTTTCTTACGAGAACCCAAAGACTAATTAGAAATGGGAAATTTTATATTAGTGCTCCATAATCTACATCCATAACTTGTTGGTACCACATTAAACCTTGTTTATCTTTTTCAAAACATAGGTTGGGTTTCGCTATGGGAGATCAAACTTCTTTCACGAGACCTTAGTCCCATTTCTTTACTTTTTATTGAAACCACCGAACTTGGTAGACTCTTCGTAAATGGGTCTCGCCAAATTCCTCTTTGATTCAATAAAGGTAACAGTAACCACTCCCCCTCTTGAGTAGTTGCCTAACCATTTGATGTCTAAGACTTGCATGTCTTGACTTTCCATTATAAGTCTTATTTGAGACATTATAGATAGTAGCTTGATTATCACAATTAATCAAGACCGCCGGAGTTGGCTTCTTCCAAAATGGAATTTCCATAAGTAGGTTCCTAAGCCATTCTCGCCTCCTTACATGCATCCGTTAAGGCTATTAATTCCGACAACATTGTTGAATCGTAAATACAAGTCCGCTTCTTGGAACTCCAAGACACAGCAGCACCACGTAATGTAAAGATCCATCCAGACGTTGATTTGGACTTGGCCTCTACATCGTTCAAGTTAGCATCGCTGTACCCTTCCAGTGCAGCGGGATAGCTTTGGTAATGCAAGCCAAAATTCATTGTACCTTTCAAGTAAGCCATAACTCTTGAAAGTGCTTTCCAGTGTTCATATCCTGGATTACTTGAGAAACGACATAACACTCCCACGGCTTGGGCTATGTCCGGTCTTGTGCAATGCATAGCTGTTTATAGGTGAAAATCGTTTACGCCGATTTGGTAGAATTCGGTAGGTGAGTGAGAAACTGGTTCAAACCCTAAAAAATTGTGCTGCACGTGAGCACTTTATAGATTCGAGAGATCAATATGTACAAGTCCGGCCTAAACCAAGAAATGGCCGTTCTAGACTTGCCGGTCACAAAGTGGAGGAAAAGGGTTGATTTGGGGAGGGAAGCAAAGAAAGGTGTTGAGACCATAATAATTCTGGGAGAGTAGTATCTCGACTTGTATCAGAAAGTAAAAGCTTGGGAAGCTTGCAAGAGATGAAAGCTTTTGGGAGAGCTTGCAAAGTTTCCTTTCTGAGAGTGTAGTATTTTTCTCCTCACCGAGACTTGTGTCTGCTGGAAATAGTTAAGACCTATTTATACAAGTCGAGATTGAAACGTACCCTGGTCTCATGAAGGAAGAGAGTAAAAGGTGAAATCATGGGAGGAGGTGGTAACCGCATGGTGTTAATGGGTGAAAACGTTTTCACCATTATTTCCTCATTTATTTGACCGCTTTATTCCTTTTCACGCTTTCTTAATGTGAGCGTAGTGTACGTCCTAAGTGTGACCGCCAAACCAAAACCCCGGAAAGCATCCCCGCCTTTGTGTTGATATCTCGAGTGTTGGTTGCACCTTGAGTGCAAGTGGCACCGCTAGTGGCGCGTGTGGCATGTGCCATTGGCATGTGTGGAATGCCTTGGTGGTAGGTTATACGTTGAGTGTAAGTGACAATGCGAGCTGCTAGTGGCGTGTGTGGCATGTGCCAATGGTATGTGCGGAATGCCTTGGTGGTAGGTTGCATGATTTGCAAATTAGCCTACCGGCGTGGGTTTTGGCATGTGCCGATGGCGCGTATGGTCGAATTGGCCTAGGTTGCACGGCTTGCAAGTTAGGCCACCGGCCGCGCATTAGGGCCACGGCTAGGTGATGAAGGCTACCAGCGAGCGTGTTGGCATGTGCCAATGGCATGCGTGGCCGTTAGGGGTCGTGGCCTTGGTAGGAAAAGCTACCAAATGGAGCACGTTGGCATGTGACAATGGCGTGCGTGGCCGTTAGGGCCGTGGCCTTGGTAGGAAAAGCTACCAGCGAGCATGTTGGCATGTGCCAATGTCATACGTGGCCGTTAGGGCGTGGCCTTGGTAGGAAAAGCTACCAAAGCGAGCATGTTGGCATGTTCCAATGGCATGCGTGGCCGTTAAGGCCGTGGCCTTGTAGGAAAAGCTACCAACGAGCATGTTGGCATGTGCCAATGGCATGCGTGGCCGTTAGGGCCGTGGCCTTGGTAGGAAAAGCTATCAATGAGCATGTTGGCATGTGCCAATAGCATGCATGGCCGTTAAGGCCGTGGCCTTGGTAGGAAAAGCTACCAACAAGCATGTTGGCATGTGCCAATGGCATGCGTGGTCGTTAGGGCCGTAGCCTTGGTAGGAAAAGCTACCAAGCGAGCATGTTGGCAAGTGCCAATGGCATGCGTGGCCGTTAGGGCCGTGGCCTTGGTAGGAAAACCTACCAGCGAGCATGTTGGCATGTGCCAATGGCATGCGTGGCCGTTAGGGCCGTGGCCTTGGTAGGAAAAGCTACCAGCGAGCATGTTGGCATGTGCCAATGGCATGCGTGGCCGACTTGGCCTAGGTTACATGGTTTGTAAGCCTAGGGCGCTATATTTGGCATGTGCCAATGGCATAGCGGCTTGGAAATATAGCTTGTGGTACGTGTTGGTTCGTGCCAATGGCACCTACGGCCATGTCGTCCTAGTTGCACGTTTTGCAAGCCTAGGGCGCTATATTTGGCATGTGCCAATGGCATAGCGGCTTGGAAATATGGCTTGTGGTACGTGTTGGCATGTGCCAATGGCATGTACGGCCATGTTGACCTAGTTGCACGTTTTTGCAAGCCTAGGCGCCATATTTGGCATGTGCCAATGGCATAGTGGCTTAGTTTGGCATGGTTGCCAATGAGTGCGATATGTAGTTTGGTTTTGGCGTGGTTGCCATGGTGCGCGTGATGTGCGGCTTGGTTTTGGCGTTGTTGCCATGGTGCGCAGATGTGCGGCTTGGTTTGGCATTGTTGCCATGGTGCGCAGTGTGCGGCTTGGTTTGGCATTGTTGCCATGGTGCGCAGTGTGTGCGGCTTGGTTTGGCATTGTTCCCGTGGTGCGCAGTGTGCGGCTTGGTTTGGCATTGTTGCCATGGTGCGCGGTGTGCGGCTTGGTTTGGCGTTGTTGCCATGGTGCGCAAATGTGCGGCTTGGTTTGGCATTGTTGCCATGGTGCGCAGTGTGCGGCTTGGTTTGGCATTGTTGTCATGGTGCGCATGCGGCTTGGTTTGGCATTGTTGCCATGGTGCACAGGTGTGCGGCTTGGTTTTGGAATTAGGTTCGTGTGAAAATCCTAACTGTATTTTGAAAAAATACCCCTATTAATTATTTACACCTGAGTTAAATGCTCTTAGTTAATGTGTTGCGGGTAACACTAGGTCATGGGGTTTTTCGATTTTACCCCTTGTTTAAAAACCACCATCAACATTAAGTCCCCTGCTTAGCTCGGAACAGGGGCTTTGTTGCGAGGCAAGCATAAGATGGTGACAAACTATTAACAGCAAACCGTAAAGAGAATTGAGGAGGCTTGTTTGACCTTTAATAAATAGGATTTGGAATCCTTGCCTCTGGTAGTTTTGCACAAATCGGGAGGCTGGCACAATTGGTGGGGCCGGTGCAGCTTGGGCGATGTTGGGAAATTGGCGTGAGTTGGGAACCGAGTGTGCTAGCCGGGTGGGACCGGCGCAAGGTGTGGAAGCTATGCGTGCTTGCAGGAGTGACTTGGGCGGCCATTGGGAAGTCGGCGCAATTGGTGGGGCCGGTGCAACTTGGGCGACGTTGGGAAGTTGGCGTGAGTTGGGAAACAGATTGTGCTAGCTGGTGGGACCGGCGCAAGGTGTGGAAGCTGTGCGTGTTTGCCGGCGTGACCGATGTAAACAAGGAGGAGTAGGTGTTTCTTCGAGATAGCAAAGTTTCCTTATCTTGCTTTCCTTCACGTGCGGCTTCAATTAGGGCATTATTCATGCTAAAATCTAGAAGCGTTATGTCCCTCATTGCTTCCTTTCCCTTTTTAAGACTCTGTATTTATACCCAAAAATAATTGCATCGTCTCCTCGTTTGAGAAAAAGGTTCTTCTTGTCGAGTTTCTCTCTTTGCACAGAGATGAATCATCTCCTGACCATCCAAGTTCTCCAAGTGAAGGCGTGAGGTCAAATTCTTGCAAAAGCACCCCAACCAGGGTTATTCGGGCTAAGAAGATCATACCGGTATGTTTTATTATTCTTCTCTGCTCGTGTTATCCTCTTTTATATGTGCATAAATATGGTAGAACTGGGTCATTTTTTCATCTTTTGCAGTGTATGATGGGACCCTCCAGGATGGTCTGCGCCTTTAACTCTTCGGAGAAGGATTTGGACTTGGTGAAGATCGGTCTTCTTCTCTTGAGGAGGCATTAGTTGGGACTGAATCTCCGTTCCACGAAGCTAGTGAAATCATTAAGGACCTCCCTTCCATTTATCCCCACGAAGAATAGGTGCATATTCAGACTTTCTTGGGTTCAGTGAGCATGGAGGAGGGGCGAGAGAACAAGGAAGAGTCTTGGCATGTTGAAAGGTTTCAGCGTGGCAAAGCCTTTCCTCGATCCGGGCATGGGGCGGATTGGACTGTTTCTAGGTTGAAGCGTCGGAAAAGTGAACGTGTGGTGGTCTTGGATGAGAGCGCCATGATTCTTGACCACGATGTGGATGAATCAAAAAACTTTCTCCGAAGTGTCACGAGAAAACCTTTGAAGGATCATATGATGGAAGCGAAATAGCCTTTGAAGTTGATGCCAAAGGTGTTGTTGGTGATACCGGAGGGGTTATGGTGGCGTATCTTTGGAATGGTCGTCGGGGAGGACACCGGCCGCCGTGGCTGTTTTCGGGATGGGATGTTGAGGTTGCTTTGCTTTGCTAAAACCGTTGAATGGAACCTTTGTTGCCCGAAGGATTGCTGGGGAAGTGCTTGAAGATAGCTTTGCCCGGGGACTTGTGCTCCATCCTTTGAGGGCTAGTTCCTCCCTTTTGTTATTTCGTTAGCCGCTAGTTCCCCTGGTGTCCCCCCTTTTTTTTTTTGTAAAACTCGTCTTTTCCTTCTTCTTCATCAGTCGACATTTTGCTTCCTATATATTTTTTTTTTTTTGAAAGGGGTTGTGGTATGATGGCTCTGCAATGGTTTTCTGGGTTTTTCTGGTGTATTTCTCTCGATATACGAAGGATTCGCTCGAGAGAGATATTTTTATTTTTATTTTATTTATTTATTTTTTTTTTTGACAAAAGGGAAATCCCTAGGGAAAAAATACAAACGTTGTATTCATCCCGGGAATTGACTATTAAGAGGAATTGTTAAAGGAAGTACTTGAAAAGGGAGTGATTGGGAAGTACAACACTTTAGGGATTGGATTCCTTGAGCCATCGCGGTGAACTATCACGCCTTGGTGTGTCTCGTATTGACGAGCTTGCAATATCCTCCCAAAAGGGTATCCGCAACCAGATACGGCCGCCTTCACCTTCATTGGGCAAATCCATTTTACTGTCATCCTCCCAACTTGAAACGAGCTTTCTTAACCACCGCATCTCCGATTGAAAAACAGGTTCGGACGTCGTGTAACCGTTTGAGCCTTGGCTTCGTTGGTTTCGATAGAAGTTTCCAAGCTTCTTGCAAAGTGTTCGAATGGTCCAGCTCCCCATTCACATTTCTTGACAGCGTTTGTGCGATGTCGCGCCAAGTCCCCATGACGAACGGGGGAAGGAAAGACTGGTTGCGAAAAGGTTGCTCGGTCGACGACTTACTTGCATTTGAAAATCATGGGCTAGCGTCAACGGGTCCTCTCCGGATGCAGGTTCCTTCAATAGCTCGTTGATGCGATAAACCGTGGGATGATTTGTTGGGAATTCCTTCGGGCATGGACGTCGGTTAAGGTGTACATCCAATTTCGCTTTGTTGTCGAAAGCACCCATAAGCGTCCCAAAATCATGTCATGATCTAGTTCTTTGACAATGTGGAACTTGTTGTGCATTATAGCGTATCCCATCTTGATCTCTAGGTTGATGTAGCCATGCGCGTTCAAAGCCTCTCCTCTCAAGCTCTTAATCACGGACGGGAATAGGTAGCATCTTGTTTTGTAAATCCAGCTGCCTTTAGTGTCTTGAAAGTAATGATGTTGTGGTCGAGGTCGTGTCGATGAGCGTGTCGTCAAATTCATTACCTCTTAAATGGGACGTGGTCAGCAGTCCCCGATTCTCCGCTTCCTTTGTTTGGGAAGCTTGGGCCCTGGCGTGGATTAGGAGAGAGAAAAGCCGTTTTGCTCGGATACAACACGATTGAGAGCTGCGAAATATCTTGGCGCTCAACCTTGGAAAGATAGAGAATTTCGCATACATGTCGCATGATGGATTGTGCAGTCTCGTGCACTGAGTCCCCGGAAGGAACCTGCATTTCTTATTGGGAGTGGGTCTCGATTCACTCTTTCGTCTCCTAGTTAGAGTTCTCTTGCTTATATCCTTTCTTTGAAAATATGCTTTAGTCCACATTTGCAATCGCTAGTCGGGTGGTGAAACAGAACTCTGTGGTAATGGCGATTTGGAGTTCGCCATCTCGGCCTTAGTTGGTGGACGCCTGAGCGGTGGCAACCGATGACATCATCTTGAACCAAGGCTTCTAGGAGGTCAATCACCTCCTCGATGGGGAATGGGAAATCAAGGGTATTTCCTTCGGTCTCACGATGCTGCACAGGAGTTTTAGTGACGATCTTCCGTTGCGAGGGTTCCGTTGCGCCCCGCTTCACGTTTCTACTGGTGGCTCGTAGTTGCGGCTTTCCTTTTTCCTCTTTCGTTTACTATGTTCACGGAGGATGAGCCGGCATTAAATTGTTTGTTGATGAGGCGTCTACTCCCGCGGGTTTCGCGCGTCTTCGGTTCGAGTTGGCCTAGTTATTTCCAGTAATGCTGGTGCTCACTAGTAGAAAAATCAACATATGTGACATTTCAAAACTGTCACCGTATCAATTTCATGACAGTTCAGGTGAAATTTGAGAGTGTCGCCAAAGGCAGTGTTACCGTAGGGGTCATATTATACTGACGTTTATGAACTGTCACACAAACGTCACTAATTAACCTATAAAACTGTCATGAAGTATTTTAAACCGTCATTGAAATGAAATCCATGACAGTTTTTTATTGAAAACGTCACCTTAACGATGTTATGGTGACTATTTTCCCGAGAAATCGTCAATATAAAATTGAAAAGTGCCAGCATAAATATTATTTCCAACGGTTTTCTTATATAACCGTCAATTTATGTACATTTTTGTCGACGTTTTCTTTACAAACTGTCACTTTAACACTATTACAGTGACTATTCTATTCTATATAAAACTGTCATGGCATCTGTTACTTAGGTAACGTTTTCCTTTGATAACCGTCATGGCATTACTTAGGTGACGTTTTCAATTTACATATAAACCAAAGAGCGAGACAACATAATGAATTTGTATATTATATTACTGACTTCAATTTATATTATGATATTTTAAGAAAAAAATAATTACATTGCTAGCATATTTGCAACAATTCATATTCTTTCATTAAGTACATAGTACAATTTTTTTTTATTAAGCACACACATTTTTGTCTCTAGATTTTATTCTCGCATTGGTTGCCAACGCCTTCAATTAGTACTTTGCAATCTTACATCCCTCAATACATCATTAGCAAACTTAGGAATTGTAGAGGAGTCTGAAGTTGATTGAATAGAGTTAAAATCAAGTTGCAATCTTTAATGAAATTCACCACTTCTATCTGGTGCCTGTACAGGATATAGTCAGTAGTTCCACAGAGATGTTTTATACGCATAAGGATTGAGGAATCAAAATGGAGAAATGTAATTTGCGTTTACCCGTCAATGATTAGTGAGTGAGCTCCCTTGTTGTTGCATCCGTTCCAAGATGTGCCAAGATATGAATAGAAATTATCAAAGGTTGTTCGTCAACTGAAATCTTTCACGTAATTCTCCACCGATTTCTATAATCGGCGTTCATACACCCAATCATTCACTTTCCATTAAAAAAAGTAACAAAGGACAAAAAAGTCAGGCAACTTATTAATTATCACGAAAAATGGAAAATCAAGATATCAAATCCATATAATTCAACCTAAGATCACCCAATATCCACTATCTTTTTGATTTTATGTCCATCTTCTTGTTTTCATGTGAAAATCTTAAAGAGATTGATAAAACAAACTAGAACAAGAAACTTGAATTTATCAAATCTAAATGAGACGTTTTTTGATTTTGTGATTACCCATATAGAAACATCAGATCATTATACTGACTAAGCATGTCATATGGTTAAGAGTGAATGAGAATGTTTTCAGACTGAACGAGAGAAAAGATAAATCTTGAAGGTGGTTCATCTCTGTTTCGCCGTAACATATGAGGGAGAAAGAGATTGAAAAGAAGAGAGAGCACTAGGAGCGGCGGATAATGAGTATTAGGGTTTGGGGAAAGGGTTTCCTTTTATTGTTAGCAAATCCAATGAAGACCCAAACGAGACTAGGGCCCAGATTCTTGATCCGTGCATTTTTCATTGCTCTTTTATTGGCCCAAGTTAATCACTCGACCATAATGTGCCCAAAGGACCACAATTCTTGCAATGGCTTGAAATTTTTTCACACAATATCGAATCACAAAAATTTATGGTCGAACTATTGAATGATCTCCATCGTTTTTAATTTTATTTTTCTACATCGTTGATTGCTCCATCTAATTATTATCTACTCAATTTTTCCAATTTTTCTCCAATGGAAATGTTTCGCATTCCGCATTAGGAATTTTAGCCATGTTCATATTAGCATCTTGTGGAATAAGATATCATTCACATCTGTTATACACATGCAACGGTGCCGATAGATCCCAGTCTTCAAACAAAGTTAAGTTAAAATGTATATTTATTGTGGAAATGTACATATTAATCAAGGATTTTTAGTAAGTGGATTCAATAAACACTAAACCTATTTTGTGACATATTCCGAGGTTAATCACCCCAGCCTCATTATATACCATAGCTACTGTGATGGTTTATCATCCAACCGTCATTTTTTTATATACATAATATGGCAGTTGATTGATTCCGTCATTATATATTAGATATATGTAACAGTTTGTAAATGTCACCGTATGGTTAATCTATTATAACAGTTTCTTGTAGTAAATGTCATATTATATAGTTACCTTGACAGTTATGATAAACGTCAGTGTATGTAACATTAATATATGACGGTTGTCTCTAGTAACCGTCAGCTATGCCTTACCAGCTATATATTGTGACGTTTGTTCCTGAAACCGTTATGGTATAAAATTCCAAACCGTCACCAAATCCCACATTTGGCCTAGTGGCTGTTGTTGCAGATCGTCTGGCGGCTTCATGGAGTTCTGAGAACGTTTGGAAACGCAAGTTTTCTAGCAGTGGCGGTAGATTGCAACCTTACCATTGATGCATGCGTTCACACCAATTGTTGCTCGGCCACGTTTGGGTCGTGATGTCGAAAGTGCTTGAACCACCGAACCTTTTGACGAAATCATTCGGATGTTCGTTATCCCACTCGGGTACATTCTTAGAGGTCCAAAAAGTAACTTGTTCGACACGAAGAAGTATTTCTTGTAAACGCAGTGACCATGCTACTCCGGATGGGAATGTTGCTCGGTGGGATGTTGTTGTACCATTTATACGCCCTTCCAAAGAAGTGATTTTGAGAATTCCCTTAAACGAAGAACGTGATTATATTCATGTTCACCTAGGGATTCCAGAAACGAAACATGCTCGCGTGCATTCCTGTACCATCGTAAAAGGTAAATTGAGGAGAAGAGTACCCCCTTGGGAGAGGGATTTCTCAGTATTTCGGATGGGTAAGGGGGTTGTTGATGATGCACGTCCAACTCATCATTCTTGATTCGGTTGCGTAGGAGTTGTTCCAAATTCTCTCGTGACAAAGTTGGGTGGCTGATTTCTTTCCAACGGGATTTTAGTGCGAGTTTCCTCATCCATGGAGGCGTGATCCGCCGAGGTGCTGGCGTCGGGGTTGTTGGAGACGTTTCTAAATGGCTCTGGAGGGCGCGACTCACGTGGTAGTAGTTCTGTCAGGGTCTTGAGAAAGATGAGTACCTCCTTCTGCGTTGAAACCATATTTGTCTGGGCTCTGGCGAGCATCTCTTGTCGTTCCATCAGATCAGCGATGGTGACGTAAGGGCGACTTCCTCTTGTCCCTCCGGTTTCTCATCCAGTCGGCGGGGTAGTTGGGATCTTGGTCGTGGTCGGAGGCGCCATGCTAGACGAAGCATTTGGGGTCGTGGCGGCGGCTCTAGCCCCGGTGATTTGGTGGCGCGACACCGAAAAGATATTTCGTTCTTTGTGTTTGGGGTTGTGCGAGACGCTAGAGGAGGCTCCTGCCCTGGTGATTGGCGGTGTTACACTTGAGGGAGTGCATTCGATGTTGTTGTTGTGGTGACGAATAACGTTATTGGGAGAGATGCTAAAATCCAAAGTGCGTTCGTGGCTTTGGTGTTCTCGGCCGCTCAGGACCTCGAAGTTCCACCATGTTGGGATTTTACGTTCGGGGAAACGAAATCGGGAGTCGGAGTTGGTATTGTAACCGATAGATCAATCCTCCCGCCGTGGTCGCCAATTATTTATAGGTGAAAATCGTTTTCCCGATTTCAGAAATTCGGTAGGTGAGTGAGAAAATGGTTCAAACCCTAAACAAATGTGCTGCACGTGAGCACTTTATAGATTCGAGAGATCAATCTGTACAAGTCCCGGCCTAAACCAAGAAATGGCGTTCCTGCATTTGCTTCTTGGTCACAAAGTGGAGGAGAAGGGTAGATTTGGGAGGAAACAAAGAAAGGTGTTGAGACTTTAATAATTTTGGGAGAGTAGTATCTCGACTTGTATCGTAAAGTAAAAGCTTGGGAAGCTTGCAAGAGATGAAAGCTTTTGGGAGAACTTGCAAAGTTGCCTTTCTGAGAGTGTACTATTTTTCTCCTCACCGAGACTTCTGTCTGGTGGAAATAGGTAAGACCTATTTATACAAGAGAGTAAAGGTTGAAATCATGGGAGGAGGTGGTAACCGCATGGTGTTAATGGATGAAAACGTTTTCACCATTATTTCCTCATTTATTTGACCGCTTTATTCCTTTTCACGCTTTCTTAATGTGAGTGTAGTGTACGCTGCAAGTCTGGACCGCCAAACCAAAACCCCGAGCATCCCCGCTTGTGTTGATATCTCGAGTGTTGGTTGCACCTTGAGTGCAAGTGGCGCTGCTAGTGGTGACGCGTGTGGCATGTGCCATTGGCATGTGCGGAATGCCTTGGTGGTAGATTGCACGTTGAGTGTAAGTGGCAATGCCGTAGGTTTGCTAGTGGCGTGTGGCATGTGGCATGTGCCAATGACATGTGTGGAATGCCTTGGTGGTAGGTTGCATGATTTGCAAATTAGGCTACCAACGATGGTTTTGGCATGTGCCGGAAATGGGCGCGTATGGTCGAATTGGCCTAGGTTGCACGCCTTTGCAAGTTAGGCCACCAGCGCGCATTAGGGCCACTTGCTAGGTGATGAAGGCTACCAATGAGCGTGTTGGCATGTGCCAATGGCATGCGTGGCCGTTATATCGCGTGGCCTTGGTAGGAAAAAGCTACCAATGAGCACGTTGGCATGTGACAATTGCATGCATGGCCGTTAGGGCCGTGGCCTTGGTAGGAAAAGCTACCAGCGAGCATGTTGGCATGTGCCAATGGCATGCGTGGCCGTTAGGGCCGTGGCCTTGGTAGGAAAAGCTACCAGCGATCATGTTGGCATGTGCCAATGGCATGCGTGGCTGTTAGGGCCATGGCCTTGGTAGGAAAAGCTACCAGCGAGAATGTTGGCATGTGCCAATGGAATGCGTGGTCGTTAGGGCCGTGGCCTTGGTAGGAAAAGCTACCAACGAGCATGTTGGCATGTGCCAATGGCATGCGTGCCCGTTAGGGCCGTGGCCTTGGTAGGAAAAGCTACCAGCGAGCATGTTGGCATGTGCCAGTGGCGCGTATGGTCGAATTGGCCTAGGTTGCAGGTCTTGCAAGTTAGGCCACCAGCGCGCATTAGGGCCACGGCTAGGTGATGAAGGCTACACGGAGCGTGTTGGCATGTGCCAATGGCATGCGTCGTTAGGGCCGTGGCCTTGGTAGGAAAAGCTACCATGCGAGCACGTTGGCATGTGACAATTGCATGCGTGGCCGTTAGGGCCGTGGCCTTGGTAGGAAAGCTGCCGGTGAGCATGTTGGCATGTGCCAATGGCATGCGTGGCGTCAGGGCCGTGGTCTTGGCAGGAAAAGCTACCGATCATGTTGGCATGTGCCAATGGAATGCGTGGTCGTTAGGTCGTGGCCTTGGTAGGAAAAGCTACCAACGAGCATGTTGGCATGTGCCAATGGCATGCGTGGCCGTTAGGGCCGTGGCCTTGGTAGGAAAAGCTACCAGCGAGCATGTTGGCATGTGCCAATGGCATGCGTGGCCGTTAGGGCCGTGGCCTTGGTAGGAAAATCTACCAACGAGCATGTTGGCATGTGCCAATGGCATGCGTGGCCGTTAGGGCCGTAGCCTTAGTAGGAAAAGCTACCAGCGAGCATGTTGGCATGTGCCAATGGCATGCGTGGGTCTGTTAGGGTCGTGGCCTTGGTAGGAAAAGCTACCGGCGAGCATGTTGGCATGTGCCAATGGCATGCGTGGCCGTTAGGGCCATGGCCTTGGTAGGAAAAGCTACCAATGAGCATGTTTGCATGTGCCAATGGTATGCGTGGCCGTTAGGGCCGTGGCCTTGGTAGGAAAAGCTACCAATGAGCATGTTGGCATGTGCCAATGGCATGCATGGCCGACTTGGCCTAGGTTGCATGGTTTGTAAGCCTAGGTCGCTATATTTGGCATGTGCCAATGGCATCGGCGGCTTGAAATATGGCTTGTGGTACGTGTTGGCTGTGCCAACGGCTGCGTGCGGCCATGTCGCCCTAGTTGCACGTTTTGCAAGCCTAGGGCGCTATATTTGGCATGTGCCAATGGCATACCGCTTGGAAATATGGCTTGTGGTACGTGTTGGCATGTGCCAATGGCACGTACGGCCATATTGACCTAGTTGCACGTTTTGCAAGCCTAGGGCGCCATATTTGGCATGTGCCAATGGCATAACGGCTTAGTTTGGCATGGTTGCCAATGAGTGCGATATGTAGTTTGGTTTTGGCGCCGCCGCCATGTGGTGCGCTGATGTGCGGCTTGGTTTTGGCGTTGTTGCCATGGTGCGCAGTGTGCGGCTTGGTTTGGCATTGTTGCCATGGTGCGCGGTGTGCGGCTTGGTTTGGCATTGTTGCCATGGTGCGCAAGATGCGGCTTGGTTTGGCATTGTTGCCGAGTGCGCAGATGTGTGGCTTGGTTTGGCATTGTTGCCATGGTGCGCGGTGTGCGGCTTGGTTTAGCGTTGTTGCCATGGTGTGCGGTGTGCGGCTTGGTTTGGCATTGTTGCCATAGTGCGCAGTGTGCGGCTTGGTTTGGCATTGTTGCCATGGTGCGCAGTGTGCGGCTTGGTTTGGCATTGTTTCCATGGTGCGCAGTGTGCGGCTTGGTTTGGAATTAGGGTTCCGTGTCGAAAACCATAATCTGGTATTTTTAAAAAATACCCCTATTAATTATTTACACCTGAGGTAAATGCTCTTAGTTAATGTGTTGCGGGTAACACTAGGTCATGAGGGCTTACGATTTTACCCCTTGTTTAAAAACCACCATCAACAATAGCATACATAAGTACGTCCGGTGTTCTTCTTTAACTTGATAGTATGGTCTAAATGAGTAGGTACTGGATTGTCATCAAAGTGACCATACTTCTTGGGAAATTTCTCAATATAATGAGATTGGGTTAAAACCAACTCATTTCCCTTTCTTATGATATTCATATCAAAGTTAGAGCTAAGAAACTTCTTTGTTTCTTCCACAATAGATATGTCAGATCCAAAAATAAGCATATCATCAACATACAAACAGAGAATTACATATCCAGAACTATCATGCTTACCATAGATACATTTATCCTCATCATTCACCACAAAACCATATGACAAAATCACTTTGTCAAACTTCTCATGCCATTGCATGGGAGCTTGCTTCAAGCCATAAAGAGATTTTACTAACTTGCAAACCTTCTTTTCTTGGCCTGGCAATATAAAACCTTCAGGTTGTTCCATATATATTTCTTCTTCCAAATCTCCATTTAGGAAGGCGGTTTTGACATCCATTTGATGAATAATTAACTTGTGAATAGAAGCAAGTGCTATTAAACAACGAATAGATGAGATGCGAGCAACGAGGAGCATATGTATCAAAGTAATCAATTCCATGTATTTTCTTATAACCCTTAGCAACTAATCTTGCTTTGAACTTATCAATGGAACCATCGACATTCATCTTTCTCTTGAAAATCCATTTACATCATATAGGCTTTACGCCCGGAGGTAAATCACAATATATCCAAGTACCGTTGGTCAAAACATAATTTTTTTCATCATTGATAGACTCTTTCCAAAAACTAGCATATTTGGAACTCATAGCCTCAACATAAGTTTTAGGGTCATCATCAACATGCATAACATATTTGGTAACACTAAGAATTCTATTCTTATTACCTTCTACAAGATATGTTATAAAGTCTGGACCAAAATTTTTGTCTATTCTTGCTCTCTTACTCCTTCTAGGTTCGATATCTTCTATAGGTTCAGAAGTATCCTCCATGTCTCTAGTAGGAATAGAATGATCATCATTCTCATTAGTCTCTTCGCATTCTAGACTAGGTAACAATGAGTTCTCCATGGGTTGCATTTGAGAACCTTTCTATTTAAGTTCTCAAAGAATTCCATATCTACGATTTTCTATAATCTCAAAAGTGTCAAGGATTAAGAATCTATAGGTGATACTATTAAGAGAGTATCCCACAAAAGCACATTTATAAGCCTCCCTGTTTCCCAGTTTTGGTCTTTTAGGATCGGGCTTTCGAACATATGCTAAGCAACCCCGGACTTTAAGTCTCTTCAAGTTTGGTTTCCTCTTAAACCACAATTCATAAGGAGAAACATTCTTCTTTTTCAAAGGAACTCTATTCAAAATATAACATGCGTACAAATATAGCTTCACCCCACAAAGAATTAGGCAAACTAGAACTTATAAGCATGCAATTAATCATATCAATCAAAGTTCTATTTTTCCTTTCAACCACACCATTTTGTTGAGGTGTATAAGGTGCAAGTAAATTGATGAATTAAACCATGTTCTTGACAAAAGGATTTAAATTCATTAGGAAAATATTCACCACCACGATCGAACGCAAAATCTTAATTTTCAGTCCTAATTGTGTCTCTACTTGCTTTGTATATTTTGAATATGTCAAAAACATCATCCTTAGATTTCATCAAATATGTATAAGCATATCTAGTACTATCCTCTATAAAAGTGACATAATACTTATTTCCACCACGAGTGGCGTGTAACCATGCAAATCACCCACATCTTGTGTACTAATTCAAGTAAGGAAGAATTTCGTACTACGGACTTATGGGAAATTCTAGTTATCTTTCCTTGCACACATATTTCACATTTAGAAGCATGATCAAAATTGCAATCGAAATCAAACCTAATCGTTTCATGTTTCTAAGAGAACCATAATTCACATGACCAAACCTAGCATGCCATAAATTAACAGAGTCAACAATATAAACGAACCATTATTTATTATATTAAGCTTAATCATCCCATTACAAGCATATCCTTGTCCAACAAACACACCATTTTTGGACAATACAAACTTATTAGACTCATAGGTCGTCTTGAATCCAACCTTCATAACAAGGTCGCTGGAAACAAGGTTCTTTACAATGTCAGGGACATGTCACACATTAGTAAGAGTAACAGTCTTTCCCTAAGTAAACGAGAGAGTTCAACAAAGGTTTTCCCAATTACTTTGCTTTGTGTTGGCCGTTTGCGGAGACAACTTCGTTTCCTTATCCACTAATAGGTTCGTATATCTTGTAAAGATTTATATCCTTACAGATATGGACAGTTTGCACCATTGTCGTACCACCATCCACCCCGGCCAGCAACAACATTGGCGGCTTGCACCACAATCACAAGTTTTTCATCGACCATATTTGCCTCCTTTTTCTGGTTCTGCTGTTGTTTCTTCTTGAGACGACAGTCACGAGCAAAATGGCCAGGTTTGTCACAGAAGTAGCAATTTCCCTTCTTCTTACTCTTCTTGTTGGGATGATGTTTCTTAACTGAGTATCATTCTTAGGTTTCAAGGAATTCGGTGTCTCTACGCTATTCACCTTAGAATGGTTTTCAGACTGTGGACTATCCTTAAGTTCTCGTTTACAAGAGTCCTCTTCTATTCGAAGATGACGCTTTAGTGCCTGTAAATCATAGTCAGTCTCAACATGCTTAAGTTTCTTCTTATAACCATTCCAAGAAGGGGAAAGACGAGAAATAATAACCCCGACAACAAACGCAGAAGGTAGATCAATTCCAGCATCCTTAAGATGATTAACAATGAGTAAAAGTTCAACGACTGGCAATGATTGACTTAATGTCAGCCATCTTAAAATCCATGAAGTTGCAAGTCGGGAATTTCTTGTTGCTTGCTTGAAATCTTGTATTTGTTGTCAAGCGTCCATAATTCCTTTGCGATCGCAATGCTCCGATGTGCATTGTAAACAGGAGTTTCTGGGCATTCAAAATATGACCACGGCACATGAAATCATCTTCCTGACGCTTCTTTCATTTGGTAATCAAATCAGGAGTATCTTTGTCTGATGGTGCAGGAATCGCCTCCAATCCATCTTCAAGTATGTACCACAACTTGATAGTGATCAGAAAAAACTTCACGAGTCTCTTGCCAACGAGTAAAATTATCACCATCAAAACGTTCCGGTCGAGTCGGGGTTTGGTTCATCACTTGCGGGGATTGTCTTGTAGCATTCGAAAAAGTTGAAGATTCACCCTCCATTGCCAGAAACTAATTGTCTAAAAATGTTGGAAAAACTGGGTTGCAATAGAAGATGAAAAACACATAAAGAGATTTTGTTGTACTCAAAAGCTTTCAAGGCTCATACGATTTCTTTTAGACAATTATTTTTACCCTCCCAATAAATTGGCGATTACAACAGGTATGTGAAATAATGCCTTCAGGATACAATGAAAGCCTACAACGGAAATTGAATTCAAGGTTTGTACCCCTTGATTCAATCAAGAACACATGTGAACAAAAAACTTGATGATGCTTTAAAGAGATAAAACAGAAAAGGTTTTTCGATGATGTTTTTTAACGAGTTATGGGAGATGCCATTTATAGGGGTTTTGGCATCTCTTCACGAAACGATGAGTCTCTTCATCACCCGGACATCAATGGCGTCTCGTTGGATTTGAATATTGCGGGATACGTTTGTAACGGTCCAAACAGTTACCATGAACCAAAAATTCTTCCGGGGGCGTTGCCCCCTAGACCCCCCGTGGGCGGTCTCCCTGGAACCCCACGACGACCACAAGTCGACCACATCCTGGGGCTACGCCCAAGGACCCCCTTGGATAGCGTAGTTGAAAATATTCCAACGAGACTATCAAGTAGTGGAAGAGGTAGTCCTTTAGTGAAGACGTCAACAATATGTAGAGAGGAGGACTCCACCTCAATAATAGCTGCCTGAATCAAGTCAAGGATATACTGTTAGTTGAGCTCTATGTGTTTAGCACGAGAGTAAAAAACAGGGTTCGGGGCTAAATCTCTGCCAAGTTGTCACAAAACAGGTGATATGGAGTGGAGACTTGGATGTCAGCTCATCAAGTAACGTCGCAATCCACATAACCCAGAGGCGAGAAGAAAGACCTTATACTAAGCTTCGATGGATGACTTAGAAATGGTTGGTTGTTTCTTGGATGCCATGAGATAAGAGTAGAGCCCAAAAAGACGCATCATCCAGTGGCAGATTTCCTAGTGTCATGGAAGCCGACCGAATCGGAGTCTGAGTAACCAAAGATCCCAGAAAGATCACCAGAGCTAATGGTAATTCCTTAGCCGAGAGAGGACTTCAGATATCGCAGTATTCTTTTGACGAGAAGCATATGTTCATAGGTAGGTGAATGAATAAATTGGGAAGCATAATTAACCATAAAAGTGATTATTTGTACCATGAGTAAAAATGCTGCATATTGGCTTGATTTGCCATTTGAACCACCAATTGGCCCTCATTCAAGTACGTTATTCAGCCAAGCAACACAGTATATATATAGGCTAATCAAGTCTATCGACCGGTTAATGGTCAAAGTCAATGACCGGTCAATCGTTAGTCAATGGTCAAAGTCAACAGACGGTCAACTGTCGTTCCAACTGTCGAAGCCATGTTAACAGCCTCCATCCATGTTGCCATACATCTGTTCTCCTATCATATTTCCAGTCAAGGCAGTCTTCTAGTCAAAGATCGACAGTCGCAGTCAACATCAAAAAGTCAACCCTACCAATCAAAGTCAAGGTCGTTGGTCAAACCCGCTAATCTATGACAGTTTGTCCCGTATCCACTGATCGAGTGCCAGAATCCTCTAGGAAGGTTTTAGAAGTTTCTGGATTGATTGTTGACCAAGTCGCTGCAGAGAAAGTTCTGGAACATCCCAAAGATCTTTCTGGCCAAGTTACTTGCAGAGGAAGTTTATCTATAAATTAGAGTTTAACCCATGTATTCAACTATATAAATATAGGGGAATCTCAACCCCAAACGGACACGCCCTGATAGTGGAAAATACACCAGCAAACCCTAAAAGGGATCAAAAATCAATTATATCAATCACATCAATAAAATATCACTCCTTATGGGGATTCGTCCGTGGATGTAGGAAAAACTTGTCGAACCACGTTAAACTCTTGTTTTTCATATTTATTCTTATTTTGTGTAAAACCTAGCTAGTTTTCGTCATCATCATAAAACCGATTGTGTTCTGTGCCTGGAAATATTTTTGGGTACAAACAGTGATATCCGGTCAGGTAAGAGTTAAGTATAGTAATGCCCCAACAATGCTCATGTATTCAGATGGGTTTGGAAGTGGTTCTCCAGCTTGAGCAGAAACTCTAAATCCACGTACTAGAGACTGGAGTTGGAATAGGACTGCAGTCTAGCATTGCAGTCTTCTCAAGCAGCTCCAGGGTGTACTTTCTTTGGGTCAAAAGTAAGTTGTTGTTGCAGGTGGACTTTGTAACCTCAATCCCTAAGAAATAATGTAGGTCTCCAGAATCTTTCATTGCAAAAGAAGTACCAAGTGTTGAAGTGAAGCTTGAGACAAGAGAGGTTGAGCTTCCAATAATAATTATGTTATCAACAGGGAGTGATCGAATCACTCACAAACTTGATTAAGAAGCCACTGAACTTCTAACCAATCCTTAAGAGTTGTTTTTAGTCTACAAATAGACTTGTTGAGATTGCACACAAACTTGGGATGATTAGGATCAACATATCCTTATGGATGTTGCATGTAAACTGTTTCACTTAGGTTACCATGTAGGAATGCATTGGAGACATCCAGTTTCTTCATAACCCAGCCATTTGAGACTGCAATAGTGAGAAGAATTAGAATTATGCTAACCTTCACAACTGGACTAAAGGTCTCCTTGTAGTTAATACCATCCACTTTATGGTAGACTTTTTCCACTAGTCTTGACTTGCATATCTTCATACTACCATCAGATATGAGCATCACCTTGTAGACCCACATGCATCCTAGAGCATTCATAGAAGGGTGATATGCAACCAAAGTCCAAGTATTATTCTTTTGTAGAGCAAGATATTCTTCATCCATGGATGGTCTCCAAACAGGACTTTGAAATGCAGACTTGAAGAATTTTGGTTCTCTAACTTGTTGAAGTTCACTTGTGAATGCAGAGTGAAGTGGATGAGAAATATAGAAATGTGTAATGTAGTTAGGTAATTATTTGGGCTTGGTGATACCTGGTTTTCATAGTATGACCATGTGGGTCTGATGAAGTATCAATTGATGTGGGGTTAGTTAATATAGTTGGTAAAGCAGGTGTATCACCAAGATATTGAGAAGTATCAGTTAAAGAAGTGTCAGGTAGGTCATAGATATATATTATAGTTGTAGAGTTATCAGGTACAAGTGGTGAGTTATGTGGAAGGGTAATAGGAAGTATAATTTTATTTGGTGGATCTGAAGCTGTTGGAAAGGTATTTTCTTCGGAAATAGACGCAGTATGAACTTGAAGACACATATTTGCTTGTTGGTTTGAGTTATTTTGTGTCTTAGGAGTGGTATATCGATAATAATATTTGTTAGTTGTATGGGCAATCTTTTTACAGATTTGGCAAGTGATATTGCCAAAATTATTGATCTGAAAGGGTTGAGATGTATCTTTGTTAGATTTGTAGGTAGTGTTGTTGTTGATGAGGTTCGAGATATCTTTGGTAGAGTTATATTTGAAAGGTTTTGATGAAGAAGAAGTATCTTTATATGTAGATGAGTGAAAAGTATTTCTTTGTAAAGAAAGACGAGTTCATAGCAAAGTCTATGCCTTTTGTAATCTCATAATCATGAGTGGTGAGCTATTTTTCATGATTAATAAGTCTGGATCTGAGTACACTGAAGGTTTAGGGTACATATCTATTTTGAGTAGTAATAACGAAGTTATCATAATCATTGACAACTCCATTGAGAGTGTAAACCAGATCTGAGTCAGGGACGTATTAATTGATGGTGGCCAAAGAATCAGTTATTTCATTTATGTGAAGTAGATAGTCAGACATTGAAGAAGAACCTCTTCTGATATTATGTAACTGATTTAGAAACATGGTCTTTCTTGAAACAAACTAATCGGAAAAAGTTTTAGCGAGAGAGATCCATACCTGCTTAGATGTATATAAGCCAATAGTAGCAGATGAAACTGAAGGAGTGAAAGTAGCATTGAGACAACTCATGACAAACCTGTCCCATTTTCTCCATTTTAAATACTCTCGATTGAGAACCTCTCTAGATCCAGTTATGATAGATGGAGAAGTTGGTGGTGTGCTACCATCTATGAACCCAAATAAGTTAGTACAGATCAGTTTGGACTCCATCAGGTTTTTCCATATCATGTAATTTAAGTAATCCAATTTATAATTAACAAGGTTGGTGATAGTGGTAAATGGTAAAATAGAGATGTTGAAATCAAAGGTTAAGTTGTGGGTGAAGTGTTATTAGATTGAATATCAGTTTCGTTTTCAAGTGGAGTGTTTTCACTGATAGGTGTAGACATGTAGAAAAGAGTTATTTATGCAGAGATATCACTGTAATGATGGTGACGGCGAAAGAGTAACACAAATCCACGGAAATGTTCTCAATTATTTCCTTCTGATACCATAAGAGAGTGATAAAAATATTAAATGATGATGTAGATGTAGATACAGGAAATCCCACAATTACGCCAAAGTAATAAATCTCGCACAAACTTACTAAAACTAGTGAACAAGATAAAATTCAAACCATTTTATTAGTTTCTCATAAGATTTGTACACAAAGATAAAGATATCTCTCAAAGAGTATAAACCCTAATTCACTCTTTACAACTTTTTTCACCCAACAAGTACTTGGACTAGAAAAAACCTCATTACCCTATAGAATTTCCTCTCATTCCTTATGTAGGACTTTACATAGTGGATAGAAGCTAATAAAGTAGTTTCTTCTCCTAAAAACTCGACTGGAACCTTGCTTTGATGTCTCTTTGTCGTATAATTCTGGTCAACGATAATCTCACACTGATATCACACTTTCCATGTGAACTTTATCCTTATCGTGTTTCCATCATCGTGGTCTTGTCTTTATTCTCATCGTGATCCTTAGTTGTCGTCCATCCTTCATTGTCGATCCTTATCGTTATCTAGCCATCGCGCTACTCTCTATTTGTCACTCTCTTAACTTTCCTAAACATGGAGAGAGGATATTTCGTACCCACATAACAAAAACAATGATGCAAGAGGTAATGAAAGAAATATTAGTGATGATAAGATTATCTGGTATTTAAAGTTGATGAAAGAGATGTTTCATGACAACATATATATCTAGTCATTACACAAAGATAAAGACTAGACAACAAAAGGAAAACCCTAATGCAATAAACGTAGGATATTCCAAAAGGAAGAAAACAAGCCTAGCAGTACAGTAGAACTTCGATAAATTAATCCGCGATAAATTAATAACTTCGCTAAAATAATATTTTTTAACGGTCCCGAATTGGGCCAGTGTATTAAATTAATAACCTCGCTAAATTTATAAGATAATAAAAATTTTAAGTGGCCAATAGGTCCCAACTGAAATATAAATTAATAATCATTATAATAGCACTACATTATGATGTCTTACTAAAATAAAATTCCAAAGTTGTTTGTTTATTGTTCACATTTATGCAACATTGGACTTTATCTATGATATTTTGTAGTCCCTTGAGGAGTTCAGGAGTTCCTTTTTCAAATTGTAGGATGAAATCATTTAGCTTTACTATTGATAAGATTTCTTTTTTTACGAGAAACTGGCTCCACAATGCAACTATCATCCTTTAGTTCCTCTTCTTGGGGATTTGATATAACACTCCCAATAATTTATTCGTTTGTCCAAATTTTTGTACTGTTATCATTTTCACCTGGATAGTCTAGCAAAATGTTGACATTTATTTGATTATGGTAATTTAACTCCTTGATTATAAATCCAAGTTCATTATACCTTCATCTTCAACGACCGGTACATCTTCATTTTCTTGTGACCGAAGTTTCCAATGTTCGAAATAATTTGCAATTGAATTTTGTTGAACATCTGTTGTCCATGACGAAACTACAGTATTAATTGCCTTGCAAGGACATTGATTTTTTCTGGACTTAATTTTTCGCGTTTCATAACCTTCAATATATTTGTTGTTATGAGAAATCTTTAAGTTAACTTAAATATTTTGTTTTCTTTTATTTTTGAAACTTAAACTTAGAATGTTTCGATAATTTAATAACTTATTAATTTATCGATAAATTAATACTTCACTAAATTGATAAAATTTGGCGGTCCCAACATTATTAATTTATTGAAGTTTTACTATAGTGAAAACAGAAATACAGATAAAGGGTAAAAATTTATAGCAAAACCACATGATCCAATGTTGTAGTCTAATACCTTACACTCTGTTTCTTCACTGTCTATGCAACTTTCTTGACTTGTGGATTTTTCAATAGATTTTATTCTTCTTACTATACTAGTAGTAACTTTTTTTTTTTTGACCAGGAAATATTAAAAATAAAATAAAATCAAAACCTCCATTTGAACCGCCCAATTGAACTCCCTCGTGTGAGACGGCGTCATGTGGTTCATTTTAGGCGGTTCATATAGAACCATTGGAAAAACATTTAAAAACGAAAACAATAAAAGAGGATCCGCCTAACCATACCAAGAAAAGAGGTCGTTAAAAGCTAAAACTGCTGCGAAAATCCGCAACATGGTGTTTTGCTACTGTCGCTGTTGTTGCAACCCTGTTCAGCAAAACTAATAGTCTGTTCCTAAACCCTTAATCTTGTGTAGTGTTTGTCACCTACCAATCGCACAAAAAGCGTACTATAATCGATTTATATGGTGATGAACAACGAACGATTGTTGTTCCCAATTTGAGGATTTTACCCAGAATTGGTTTTTGTGGTTCTATCAAATAAACCGATTATGGGTTAATTTTTTAATTTTTTTCCCCTCTTTTGGGCGATTGTAACATGAAAATATATGATTGTAGATCATTAGAACGCATATATGCCCATTGGAAGCATTATCACCTTCTTCTTCCCGGCAATATTGTTGTTGTGCTACAATAATATCCTCAAGCATGCTTTGGTTAACATGATCTTGTTCATTCAACAAATAATCCAAATCGGTAGGATCGAAATCAAGATTATCCGATGCACCCGCTTCTTCATTACTACTAGAGTCTTCATCATCACTATAAAGTTTCATTTTTGCTAAAAAAATCACAAACACTAGGTTTTTTTTTTTTTTTCTCTTCTTCTTCTTCTCCAAACCTTAGAAGAGGAAATGAATTTCTACTATAATCAAATTCAAACACTAACTAATTTAACTAATGCTAATTTAATTAATCATCACAAATGAATAAGGGCATATTAATCATTAACATAATTAGGTAGATAAGGGGTTCTTAAAGATTACTTCTTAACGATCGTTTTTGTCTTTTAGTAGGCCCCAAATAAATACACTAGCCCCAAACTAGGAAGGTATAATAAGGCATTAAATTAGCCAAAAATCAACTACTCTAATTAAGCAAAAAACCAATTAACAAAATCCTCTAAACCATTAATTCCCAACCGTCTAGGAGTCAATTTTTCCCTGCAATTTTTCTTAATTTACTGTATAAATATACTAGTCTGATTTTTCTAATCTTTCATACCAACTTTCACCAAGCATTTTGGGTTGGTTAAAATAAAAATAATAAAAATCATGGTGAGAAAAATATGATTTTTGTTTACGTAGGATGCTAATCTTCTTTTTCGATTTTTGCAACAAGTTGTTTGATCAAGCAAAAAATAGCGTATACTTATTCCGATTTTTATTTTTATTTTGTGCAATTGTTTTTTACAGGGAAGTAAGAATATTCTTTTAATATTTGGGCTTATTATATCAACCTATATCCATGTTGCATCAGCAAGAGGAGTTTTCAATGTTATGAAATTCGGCGCCGTCGGTGATGGCATTAGAGATGATACTCAAGTAAGAGACATGTCTCAGATAAAGAATTAAACAGCATTTTAATGGAAAATGAGAAATAGCATCTGTAAATGTGCTAACAATTAATGTCTGAATATTGAATCAATTTGTTTTAGGCATTCTTGAAAGCCTGGGCTGCAACATGCGGAGATCCCAAAGGAATACCAAAAATGCTTGTTCCAAGAAGAAGGACATTTTTAGTCGGACCTGTTGATTTTGTTGGCCCTTGCAAGGCTACAAATGTCACCGTTGAGGTTTGTTCTTTTCCAAATGGGTTTACCAGTTGGAAACCGTACCTCATATTTAAGATGTTAAATTTTTTTTTTTTTTTTTTATTTTTATGTTTCATGAAGATCGGTGGAACTATTGTCGCACCACTGTCAACCAGAGCATGGGCTAAGGATGTTCATACATGGCTTAAATTCAACAACATTCATGGACTCACTGTGAACGGACATGGTGTAATCGATGCACGCGGTAAGGCTTGGTGGGAACAGTCGTGCCATAACCTTAAGCACCAAAACCAACCGGGATGCACCTCTCTGCAACCAGCTGTCAGTATTTTGTTTATTGATGTTACGTTTCCATTTTTGGTTCTTTATTTCTTATTGGAAATTGAATAACGCGAACTTCATTCCATTGAATTGCAGGCGATTAACTTCTGGGGAACAAATGCTGGTACATTCCGTGACATGACCGTTAAAAATGCGGCTATGTTTCATGTAACTCTCTTGGGTTTGGACGGTTTTGAAGTCCACAATATCAACATTAACTCCCCTGAAGATACTCCCAACACAGACGGTATTCACACTCAGAATGTCAAACATGTCACTATTTCTGACAGCCAGTTTAGGAGCGGTAAGTGCACATACATATTTTTTTGGGATGATATTCTTCATAAGGAGGTTAAATCTTACACGAAAAATTTAAATTTCATTTGTTCATTCAGGTGACGATTGTGTGTCAATTGGAGACAAGAGTTCGTACGTTTACGTCCGTAACTGTCACTGTGGACCAGGACACGGAGTAAGTATTGGAAGCCTTGGTTCAGGAGGAACTGATGCCCAAGTAGAGGAGATTCATGTCGAAAACATTAAATTTGTTGGTACCATGTTTGGTTGCAGAATCAAGACTTATCAGGTACACAATCGCATAAATTTCACTAATGAGCGTGGCGTCTTTGATGATCAGTGATCTAACTTGTTTAACTCTTGGTTCTGTAGGGTGGAAAAGGATACTGCCGTGCAGTCACATTCAAGCACAGCAACTTCACTAATGTGTTGAATCCTCTATATATCGACCAACATTACTTCTCCAACTCCGCAGTTGAGACAAGTGCTGTTCGTATTAGCGATGTGACCTTCGATGATTTGAGAGGAACAACCGATATACGTACACCATCTGCTATCTCCATGAAATGCAGTAATGTAGTTGCTTGCACCGGTCTTAAATTCAACAACATCCACTTGACACCTGCAAAGCCTGGAACTAAACTGGTTTCTACCATTAACAATGCCCACGGAGCCGTACTTGGAAGAGTTGAACCACCCCTTGTTGGTCTGAAGGCAGCAATATAATATGCTAACCAGCATGCACCTCTTCGAGAATCATCCACGCCAGACTGCGAGCCTCTTTGATGCTTGTAGAATCTTACACGGTTGATGTATTTTATTTTTTTTTATTTTTTTTTGTAAAAGAATGCTTCTTACTTCCAGTTATATCCCAAATTGATGTGAAAGCTTGTGTATCATAGTTGAGTACCTAAGGGTGTACTAATGAAATAGGTTTCCTTGATGATATATATAAGCATATCGGTCCAACCAGAAAATCAAGTTAAGAACAAAAGAATAACATCTTTAAAGTCATTTATGCTATAATCCGAATTTTTCCTCTTCTCCTTACACTCTGTTTCTTCGCTGTCTATGCAGCTTTCTTGACTTGTGCGTTTTCAATAGAGTTTATTCTTCTTACTATACTAGTAGTAAAAACAGAGGAAATTTCCAAAGGTGTCTAGTTTTAATTAGTTATTCCCAAAAATGTTGTAAATTACCAAAAATGTTTGAATGGGTACCCGTTGCTCGACATTGTGTGCCCAATATGATGAATCCACACCTATAATGTGTGCACATTATACCTTTTTTGGAATTTTTAATAAACTAGACATTTTTAGTAAATAACTTTCTGCACGATACACTTTTGGGCATTGACCCAGTGTGCCACCTAAAAACGGTGACACTCACATCATTTCCTATTGCGGGCCCAAAAGTGCCACCTACTAATCCCAAATGGCAGGGCCCACCCTTCATTTGTGAGAGAAGTGGTTTCATGTGGTTTTTTATACGGTTCGGTTTTCAAAATATCCGTATATGAACCGCCCAATTAAACTCTCTGAAAAACTACCCTCTCACATGTTTTATATTATGGGGCCCAAAAGTGGCCTCCGGACTGCAAAATATGCAGGTCTCGCCCTCATGTAAGAAGGGGTTTTCATGTTGTTCATTTTAGGCGGTTCATATAAACCAGTGAGAAACAAAAATAAAAACAAAAATTCTTAATAGACTACGAACAAAACCGAGAGAAAAAATCGTCAGACACATAACAAACCCAAACTTGACCCCCTGCTCTCCTCCGCGGGGCCCACCGGGACCCATCAGAAAAAACTGTGTCTGGCAGTTTTGTCGTGGTCCATTTTCTCGGTCAGTTAAGAATGATTGAAATAAAAAAACAAAAACATGAATGCAAAATGGATACTCGAAACTCCATAGAAAAGAACAATAGCAATGTGCTACATCAGCAGCACTCTGAGAACACTGCAGTGGAGTCTGTACTTCCAGAAAACATATCGGATGACAGCAAAATTGTGTATTTTGATGCTTCTTTTGACACAGACACTCACAAGTCTGGTATTGGGTTAATTTTAACAGATTCAACAGGGAGCTATTAGGGATGCAGAACAATTGCAGGGCTAGCAAGAGACACTGAGGAGGCAAAAAGCTTGGCGGCATTTGAAGTAGTTAAATGGCTCAAGCAGCAGAACTTCACCAAAATAGTTGTTATTAGGGATGTTAAAAACGTTATCTCCTTTTTAAATAAAAGTTCTAACCAGATTAGCTGGTCTAGTTCCACTATTTTGTTCAAGAGTTTAAGAAGAAGCACAAGAAAGACGTTAGTGGAAAACCAAAGTCTCTTAGGAGGTTGAGAACATCATGTGAGAGGGAAAAGAGGACCCTTTCATCTACTACTCGGACAACCATTGAGGTTGATTCGTTGCATGAAGGAATCGATTTTCAGGCGTCCATTACTCGTGCTAAATTTGAAGAGTTGAACTTAGATTTGTTCCGGAAGTGCATAGAACCAGTTGAGATGTGTTTGGAGGATGCTAAGATTCACAAGAGCAGCATTGATGAAATCGTGCTCGTAGGTGGGTCCACCAGAATTCCTAAGGTTCAGTCTCTATTGCAGGAATTGTTTCATGGGAAGAACCTCTGTAAGAACATCAACCCAGATGAGGCTGTGGCTTATGGTGCTGCAGTGCAAGCTGCTATTTTAAGTGGTGAGGGTAATGAGAAGGTGCAAGACTTGGTGCTGTTGGATGTGACCCCTCTTTCTCTTGGTGTTCATACAGCAGGAGATGTTATGAGAGTACGTTGATCCCAAGGAACACAACAATTCCCGCCACGAAGGCAAAGGTCTACAGTACCCACCACGATAATCAAATTAGTGTTGAGATTAAGGTGTTTGAGGGCGAAAGAACTAGAACCAATAATTTGTTTGGTGAGTTTGCGTTAGAAGGAATTCCTCCACAACCTCGTGGTGTTCCTCAGTTTACAGTATGCTTTTTATATGGATGCTGACGGTATACTGAATGTGTTTGCCGAGGACAAGAAATCAGGGAACAAAAGTATGATCACAATTTCAAATAACAAGGGAAGGTTGTCGTCAGCTGAGATATCTAGGATGGTCCTTGAGTCTGAAAAATACAAGTCAGAAGATGAAGAAGACATGAATAAGGTGAAGTCAAGGAACTCCTTTGAGAATTACGCATATGACATGATGAATAAGCTTGATAGCATTGGGTGTAAGCTGGCATCCAAAGACAAGAAAAAGATCAAGGATGCAGTTAACAGTGCGATTCAGTGGTTGGATAACAACGATTCTAGCTGAAACAGAAGTTACAAATGAAAAGATGAAAGAGTTACAAAATGTATGCGACCCTATCATATCTAAGACGTAGATGCAGGGTGGTGCTGGTGCTGATCCTAAAGATTGGTAAGCTAATATGCGTTTACCTTTTATACCTTTGATTTTTAGATCAAAACTTTGTTAATTACCGGGTAATATTTTCGTGCACTTTTTTTTTTTTTTTTGTTGTTGCTCCTTGTTGATTTTTTTCGATTTTGATGCTGAAGCATTTCAAGTTGGGTATTGAGGAACCCATTTTTAGCAAATTCTATCGTCCTAGCAAGCCTTAAAAACTTGCAAATTGCAAGGATAAATGACCCTAATGGAATGAAAGATGCTTTCAAGTTGGAAACGGACTAGAACTGGGCCTGTTCGTCTTGAAAGTTACTCTATTAACTCTATTAATCAGCATCTTAGAGCAAGCACTACATACGGTGCGTGATTTTTCTTTGCTTTCGACACAATCTATTAAATGTCACCTTCGATAATTTAAGAGGAACAACAGATAACGCAGACCATCAGCTATCTCCAAGAAATGCAGAAATTTGTTTGCTTGTTCCGGTCTTGAATTCAGCAACATCAACCTTACCTGAAAAGTTTCTACTATTAACAATGTTCATGGAGCCATACTTGGACTAGTTGAGCCTCCCCTGATTGCTTGAAAGCAGCAATCATCCATGCCGGACTGTGTGCGCCTCTTGGATGCTTATGGAATCTTATACCATTAGATATATATATATATATATTTATTTTATTGTTTTGTATAAGAATGTTTGTTGCTGACTTTTGTACAAATAAAATGACCATCTTTGAGAATTTAACCATACACCTAGCACATAAACAAATAAATCCTTTGAATTATTTATAGGACAGCCAAAACAAGACCACAGAGGTTAGAATTTTTGAAACATAAGTCTAGAAAGAAGTACAGCTACTTACCAGTAGTACTGGTCCAAAGTGGTAGTGTCCGGGCCTCACCATATTATTCGAGTTACATATGGCTTCAATCACTTTCGGCTGGTTCTCCGTCAAATCAGTTGTCTTACAAACAAGCTTAATCGTTATATACTCCCTCCGTTACTTTTTAATAGGCCAGTTTCTATAAATAAATGTTACAAAAAAATAGGCTGGTTTCCCAATTGGGAAAGTCAAATGTTACTTTAATTTTTTGGGAATTACTTTTCTTTTAACTTCTTTTAAATGACAAGTGTTATTGGATAATTTCAATTATTTCTTTGGTGACAAGTGTCATGGGGACCATCTCACTTCACTTTTTTATTGACAAGTGTCTAGAGGACCACTTTCAATGATTAGTTCTCATAATTTCCTTAATTTTCTCAAAAAATGAAACTGGCCTATTAAAAAGTAACGGAGGGAGTAATTAAAAGCAGCTGGAAGCCACTAAATGGAGTCACCATCATAACTATCAGTCTATCAGCAAAAAGACGACATTTTTTAAGACAAACAACCAGTCAATAGTCCAAAGCATAGGCATCATCCTCCATGACAGAATAGGAAATGTAAATAACTCCCTTTTTAGCTGCATCTTAGCTTGTTGGTTCGAGTGTGTGCAATTTGTCGACTAATAGCGTGTCTGCGTGTGTATGAGTGTTCATCCTGGTCCACTCCACCTAACTGTCTAGTTTCTATCCATTTCAAATCCGTTTCTCTGTAAACCATTACTCCTTCACTTTTCTCTATATTGCCTCCGCTTGCTCTCTGTAAAACTCCACAAAAATCATTCAGTTGTTGTAGTTACAAAGTTCAGTTTTCTTGTGAGTGTTCAGTTTCAACAAGCAACAATGGCTGAGAGAACCGCAGGAGGATTTGCAGTAGGAATAGATTTAGGAACAACATATTCATGTGTTGCTGTCTGGCAAAATGGCCGTGTCGAGATTATTCCTAATGATCAAGGGAATAGGACGACTCCTTCTTATGTCGCTTTTACCCAAACTGAACGGATGATTGGTGATGCTGCTAAGAATCAGGCTGCTGTGAATCCTCTTAACACCATTTTTGGTAAGCTTCTTCGAGGTCTTTATAAGCTTCTTCAAATTTGATTGGAAATTTTTATAATCATGTTACTTATTGTGCATTTTTTGTTATGAGAGATGTATTTCTCTAAGTACTCAAATTGTTATGAGAGTACCTAAAGAACTTGTATTTCTCCAGAACTCAAACTGGGAGATAATAACTTCAATTGTTTCATGATTAATTAGCATATCCCTAAATTTTCTGAATCCGTACATTCTTTTATGTAGATGCAAAGCGTTTAATTGGTAGGAAAATCAGTGATAGCTTCGTTCAGAATGATATCAAGCTTTGGCCCTTCAAAGTCATTGCTGGAGCGGACGAGAGACCCATGATACAAGTCAGTTACAAGGGCAAGGATAAACAGTTTTCAGCAGAGGAAATCTCATCCATGGTTCTCATTAAAATGAGAGAAACTGCCGAAGAATATCTTGGTTCAAATGTTCAGGATGCAGTTATAACCATTCCTGCATACTTTAATGATTCGCAGCGTCATGCTACTAGGGACGCTGGTACCATTGCCGGCCTTAACGTATTGAGGATCATCAGTGAACCAACGGCTGCCGCTATTGCTTACGGTCTTGATAAGAAGGGAACAAGTGCTGGTGCGGAAAATATTCTCATCTTTGATCTTGGCGGTGGAACTTTTGATGTTTCGATACTCACCGTTAAGAAGGGAAACATTGAAGTCAAGGCTACTGCTGGAGACACCCATCTTGGAGGAGAGGATTTTGATAACAGGATGTTAAATCACTTCGTTGAAGAGTTCAAGAGGAAGCAAAACAAGGACATTAGTAGACACCCAAAGGCTCTTAGGAGGCTGCGAACAGCATGTGAGAAGGCAAAGAGGATTCTGTCATCTACTACTCGGACAAACATTGAGGTGGATGCCTTGTATGATGGAGTTGATTTTCATATGTCCGTTACTCGTGCAAAATTCGAAGACTTGAACATGGATTTGTTCATGAAATGTATGGAACCTGTTGAGATGTGTTTGAAGGATGCTGAGATGGAGAAGAGCGCAATTCACGAAGTTGTACTAGTTGGAGGTTCGTCTAGAATTCCCAAGGTTCAGTCTCTTTTGCAGGACTTTTTTGATGGGAAGAAACTCTGTAAGAGCATCAACCCAGATGAGGCTGTTGCATATGGTGCCGCGGTAGAAGCTGCTATTTTGAGTGGCGTGGGTAATGAGAAGGTGCAGGACATGGTGCTGTTGGATGTCACCCCTCTTTCTCTTGGTGTTCGGACAAGGGGGGATGTTATGAATGTGTTGATCCCAAGGAACAGCACCATTCCCACCACGAAAAAGGACATTTTCACAACTACCTACAAAGATCAAAGTATCGTGGCATTTCCGGTGTACGAGGGTGAGAGAGCTAAAGCCACTGAGAATAACTTGTTGGGTACGATTGAGATACAAGGAATTCCTCCAGCACCTCAAGGTGTTCCTCAGATAACAGTATGTTTTGATATGGATGCAAACGGTATATTGAATGTGTTTGCTGAAGAAATGACAACAGGGAACAAAAGTAAGATCACTATTACAAATAACAAAGGGAGGTTGTCAACAGTTGAGATCGAGAAGCTGGTTCGAGAGGCTGAGGAATACAGGTCACAAGACGAAGATCACAGGAAAAAGGTGAAGTCAAGGTTGTCATTTGAGAATTATGCGTACAACATGAGGAACACGATCAGTAATATTGGAGGAAACATTGCATCGGATGATAAGAGTATAATTGAGAATGCAGTTAACAAAGCTATTCAGTGGTTGGATAGCCATGAACTAGCTGAAGTAGACGATAACAACCAAAAGATGGAGGAGTTGGCGGATGTATGCAACCCTATCATCAGTAAGATGGACCAGCAGGGTAGTGCCAGTCATTCAACCGGAGTTAGCATTGATGGACTTAAAATTGAGGAAGTCGACTGAAGTGAAATTTCTTTTCGAATTTTGGTTCAACTAAATGTTTGTTCTTTTTTGTAATCATAAAGTCCTACCCTTTTCTTCTTTATCATATTTTATATTTTGAAAGGCACTTTTGAATTACTGTATTTGGTTAAGTTTTACATCAGGTTCTTCGAGGGGCGTTTTACAAGAGACATTGACCAACAAAAGCCATTGGTCTGATGGATACATTTTATCTTGATAGTAATTTGTTTCTGCCAGATGGGGGCACCGAGGTAGAACGAGTATTCCTTCCCACAATCTTTTGCATGCTGAGGCAATTCTTTTTGGTCGGTTCTCTTTGGTTTAGAGAACATATTTTATGTACTTTATTCCTTCATCTGTAAAACTAGAACATATTTCATGTACTTTATTCCTTCATCTATAAAACTTTTTAATTTACCGATCAAAAAAAAGAACATACAAGATTGCCTTTGAACTGCATTTTGGTAGATGTGTTTGAAAATGTCTAGGGTAACTTTTTAATTGACCCCTGTCCCAGGCTGGCTGATGTATATCTAGTTGGTTGAATAGTGTCTGCTCAGTATAGTGCAAATTACTGGTTGTTTCCACAAAAAAAGGTTTTGTTGCTAGGGGGTGTCCATTTTCCAAATATCTTACTTCAATTAGCAAGCTTTATAGAACAAGCTTGGTAAAGGGGCGGCATGAATTGGTAGAGGGGCGGCAAATGTGATAGCAATGTCCCTCTTATTGGTTAGGGGGTGTCCTATAGGGGTGTAGATTGACTAGATTATCCTTTTCACCTTAAATTAACCAAAATCAAATCAATTTTTTTTAACTTAATGAATCAGAAAAAATCAAATTAATTTTTTTCATCTTCTTCTTCATCTTCTCTTCTCCTCCATCAATCCTAACCTCCATTAAAACAAGAAAATTTCATCGTCTTGATTAATCGGCGATTTGAAAATGTTTGGAAAAACCAGGTTAGGGTTTTGTTTATCGTGTTGGATTTAAGTTAATTTTGTATCAAAAATTAGGGTTTTGTATGAAAATTGAAATTGAAATTTCGGGTTTATGCGAGTTACGGTTGGTAACAACTCAATTACGAATCAAAGAATTGGAGATTTTGAAGAACATACGGTTGGTAATAGTTCAATTACCAACCGTATGTTCTTAGTTTTGAGAATATGTTCAGTTAAGTTTTTTTTTTCATCATATTTATCAACCGTAATTGAGTTACGGTTTGTTACTCAAACAACCATACCAACCGTAAATATTCATGTGTCTTAAGAATTTATCAAATAATGATTTACGGTTCAAAAGTTAAGTTGACACACCAACCGTAGGGTAATTACGGTTGGTATCGATTCATTAGTTACCAACCGTGAATCGGGTTTTATGATTGGATCTTCCCCAAATTTAACCGATTCACGGTTGGTATTCGATATCTTTCTGAAACCAGTAACTAAGAGTTACGGTTGGTCACTTAGAAAAATTGCAACTGTAAGTTCTTCGAAAATTCAAAAGTTTTGATTTTGTTATGTAGTTTAGATAATTTTGAGCGAGAAAAAGCTAATTGGAACTAATTTAGGAGTATATCGGGTCACTTGGAATCACTCATTTTGGTTGAGTGAATCAAAATCTAGGATTTCACAAATATCACATAAGGCTTTTTTTTCTTCTCCTCTAATTTTTTTTTTTTAATAACTCTAAAAATCTGATTTTAGAGTTATAATAAGTAAAAATTAATTATCAACACTAATCTTGATTATCATTACTAATCTTGATTATTAACAATAAGGGCTAATTAGTCATTTCCATATTTTTCATTGATAAGGGCACTTGAATTTACTTGTAATGACCTTTTTGTCTTATTCACTTGCCGCCCCTCTACCGATTCCTACCGCCCCTTTACCAAGCTAGTTATAGAATGATTGTGTAATACCTTGTATTTTTAGCTACTGTTTCGGATCGGATTATACCCGCTTTAGTTAACCTTGTGCCTTAGGTTGTTGTTCCTTGGTCTTAGCCTAGGTGGGTGCACTACGGGAAAATTAGTAATCTACAACTGTAGATTGACAACTCGTAAATTAAAAGTTGTAAAATGTAGTATGTTTTACAACTTTTTCCAACAAAAGCGTTGTCAAAGTAAAATATGTCCAACTCTTAGGACCAACGAGTTCCTAAGAGTAGTGACGAGAATCAGAACCACAACTTGTTGTGCGAAAAGGGTTGTAGAGAGAAGTGACCACCTTTAGAATTTACAACTCACATCCTAAAGGTAGTGAATGATTTTAAAACAACATTAATAAGAGTCGTTGAAGATAAGAAAAAAAAAATTAAAAAATGTTCTTGTAGAGAATCGAACCCAAGCTTACTAGGTGTTAGTACAAGACGTCAACCATCTGGGATTCACAATGTTTGGTAGATTTGTGCTTTTTCTTTTAATCAACATTCACAACCTTTACAAGAGTTGTAAATGATAAATTGACTTTGAAAAAAAAAATGAGGCTAAGGTGAATCGAACTCAGAACCTCCTCTGTCTAAGACTTGATTTCAACCACCCTTCCACATTTACATGCATGTCTCGCTTATATTTGACATTTACTTTTATAAAAAAGTGATAAGGAAAAAACATGTTAAGGAAAAGAAATAAATGGACGGTTATGATGTAAATGGATGGTTATGATGGGAGATGGAAAAAATAAGAAGAAAAAGGATAAATAGACCTTCTACAACCCCTTAAGAGTCGTCGTAAAGGTATAAACACTTATATTTAAATTTTCTCACTTCGCAAAAAAATTCCCACTTCGCTAAATTTTATTCACTTACGCTAAATTTTTCTCACTTCGCTAAATTTTCTTTTCATCGCTATTGACAACCTTTATAAGAGTTGTCGTTGAGGTATAAACACTTATGCTAAATTTTTATCACTTCGCTAAATTTTATTCACTTGTTAAAAAATTTCTCATACTGCTAAATTTTTCTCACTTAAAAAAAAAATTGTCATCACTATTCGGTTTCGATCTCGGAGCCGTTTGTTTCTCGAAGTAGACAAATTTGTGTGTGTTTAAGGTTTCGAGAATATTCCCATGGAATCTTACATAGGTAAATGGGTGGATTCATCGTCTTTGCGAACTTTCGGACTTATAGTAGTCCGCTCATGGCCAAGTTTAGATCCGGTGCAAGTTTATTTCTGAAATTGATGAATTTGTGTGTGTTTAAGGTTTCTGAGAATATTCCCATGGAATCTTACCCGTAAATGGTTGGATTAATCGTCTTTGCGAACTTTCAGACTTATAGTTGTCCGCTCATGGCCAGGTTTCGATCCCGGAGCCAGTTTCTTTCACAAAGTGACGAATTTGTGCGTGTTTAAGGTTTCTGAGAATATTCCCTTGGAATCTTACTCGTAAATGGTTGTATTCATTGTCTTTGCGAACTTTCGGACTTATAGTAGTCCATGACGACCGGGTTTCGATCTCGGAGCCGTTTGTTTCTCGCGTAGACAAATTTTGTGTGTTTAATGTTTTGAGAATATTCCATGGAATCTTACCCGTAAATGGGTGGATTAATCGTCTTTGCGAACTTTCGGACTTATAGTAGTCCGCTCATGGCCAGGTTTCGATCCGGTGCTAGTTTCTTTCTCGAAGTTGACGAATTTGTGTGTGTTTAAGGTTTCGAGAATATTCCCATGGAATCTTACCAGTAAATGGTGGGATTCATCGTCGACTTATAGTAGTCCACTCCAGGCAGGTTCCGATCTCGGAGCCAAGGTACGCATACAATATGCGAATAGGGTTTGTTTAAGGTTTGAGAGAATATTCCAAAGGAATCTTACTCGTAAATGGATGGATTTCATCGTTCTTATGAAATTTCGTACTTATAGTAGTCCACCGACGGCGGGTTTCGATCTCGGAGCCAAGGTATGCATACAATATGCCGGAATAGGGTTTGTTTAAGGTTTGGAGAAGAATATACCGAAGGAATCTTACTTGTAAATGGATGGATTCATCGTTCTTACCAAGTTTCCGAATTATAGTAGTCCACTCCCGGAATGGGTTTCGATCTCGGAGCCAAGGTACGCATACAATATGCCGAGAATAGGGTTTGTTTAAGGTTTCGAGGGGAATATCCAAGGAATCTTATTTGTAAATAGATGGATTCATCGTTCTTACCAAGTTTTTCGAATTATAGTAGTCCACTCCCACTGGGTTTCGATCTCGGAGCCGAGTACGCATACAATATGCCGAATAGGGTTTGTTTAAGGTTTCGGGGAATATCTAAGAAGGAATCTTATTTGTAAATAGATGGATTCATCGTTCTTACCAAGTTTTCGAATTATATACTAGACCACTCCCAGACCGGGTTTCGATCTCGAGCCAAGGTATGCATACAATATGCCGTGAATGGGGTTTGTTTAAGGTTTCGGGGAATATTCCAAAGGAATCTTACCCGTAAATGAATGGATTCATCATTCTTACCAAGTTTAGACTTATAGTACTCCACTCCCAGACCGGGTTTCGATCTCGGAGCCAATGTACGCATACAATATGCCGGAGAACGGGGGTTTGTTTAAGGTTTTGGGAATATTCCAAAGGAATCTTACCGTAAATGGATGGATTCATCATTCTTACCAAGTTTCTGACTTATAGTAGTCCACTCCCGACCAGGTTTCGATCTCGGAGGCATGGTAAGCATACAATATGCCAGAATAGGGTTTGTTTAAGGTTTTAGAATACTCAAGGAATCTTAATTGTAAATGGATGGATTCATCGTTCTTCCCAAGTTTCGAATTATAGTAGTCCACTCCCGACCGTAAGGTTTCGATCTCTGAGGCCAAGGTACGCATACAATATGCCGAAGAGGGTTTGTTTAAGGTTTCAGAGAATATTCCAAAGGAATCTTGCCTGTAAATGGATGGATTTCATCGTTCTTACCAAGTTTCCGACTTATAGTAGTCCACTCCCAACCAGGTTTCGATCTCGGAGTCATGGTAAGCATACAATATGCCAGAATAGGGTTTGTTTAAGGTTTCAGGGAATATTCCAAAGGAATCTTATCTGTAAATGGATGGATTCATCATTCTTACCAAGTTTCTGACTTATAGTAATCCACTCCCGACCAGGTTTCGATCTCGGAGCCATGGTATGCATACAATATGCCATAATAGGGTTTGTTTAATGTTTGGAGAATACTCAGAAGGAATCTTATTTGTAAATGGATGGATTCATCGTTCTTACCAAGTTTTCGAATTATAGTAGTCCACTCCCGACCAGGTTTCGATCTCGGAGCCAAGGTACGCATACAATATGCCAGAAGAGGGTTTGTTTAAGGTTTCAGAGAATATTCCAAAGGAATCTTACCTGTAAATGGATGGATTTCATCGTACTTATAATAGTCCATTTGACGGCCGGGTTTCGATCTCGGAGCCAATGTACGCATACAATATGCGAGAATAGGGTTTGTTTAAGGTTTCGAGAATACTCAGAAGGAATCTTACTTGTAAATGGATGGATTCATCGTTCTTACCAAGTTCCGAATTATAGTAATCCACTCCCAGACTGTGTTTCGATCTCGTAGCCAAGGTACGCATACAATATGCCAGAATAGGGTTTGTTTAAGGTTTCAGAGAATATTCCAAAAGAATCTTACCTGTAAATGGATGGATTTCATCGTTCTTACCAAGTTTCCGACTTATAGTAGTCCACTCCCAACCAGGTTTCGATCTCGGAGCCATGGTATGCATACAATATGCCAGAATAGGGTTTGTTTAAGGTTTCATAGAATACTCCGAAGGAATCTTAATTGTAAATGGATGGATTCATCGTTCTTACCAAGTTTCCGAATTATAGTAGTCCACTCCCGACCAGGTTTCGATCTCGGAGCCAGGGTTTGCATACAATATGACAGAAGAGGGTTTGTTTAATGTTTCGGGGAATATTCTAAAGGAATCTTGACGGTAAATGGATGGATTCATCGTTCTTACGAATTTTCCGACTTATAGTAGTCCACTCACGACCAGGTTTCGATCTCGGAGCCAAGGTTTGCATACAATATGCCCGAAGCTTCTTGGTTCACAGTTTGTATGCTGTTATACAACATTTGAAGTTCGAATCAACACTGAGCTTCATATTTATCAATTTCAATGATGTAGCCTTCTAAGTTTGAAGTTAGAACCCTCACAAAGCTTCTTGGTTCACAGTTTGCATGTTGTTATACCACATTTGAAGTTCGAATCAACACTGAGCTTCATATTTATCGATTTCTATGATATACCCTGCTAAGTTTCGATGATATATCCTACTAAGTTCGAATCAACATTCCGGCGCATATTCTGTGAGGTGGTAAACACATTGGACCAAGAAGCAAAGCGACACTTCAGCGGGTATGGAAGCGAAAGCTTTATAGAAACAATTGTGTAGTTTCTTTTTCAATTCAAATTTTCCTAGAAGAGAAAGAAGGAGATGGACTGGATGATCCAATATGCATCCGCAATATTCTTGTTCAATTACTCGATCGAAAAATGCATGGAATATATGAAGTCGCAAAACCAATGGGGAAATGAATATCAAACCATATGGATGGAGTGAAGGTGGTCAAGCGAACTCAATTCCCTTGTGAGTATCTCAATGTACTGCTAGAATTTATTCTTTTCTTTGGTTATTAACGGGCAATGGGATTTCTTCTTTATTGTTGTGAAATTAGGGGTTATGTAGAAAAGTTTGGGTATTCACTTGAACCCTATAGTTGTGTTTTAAACTTTTAATGGTTTTATGTATGTCTTTTGCAGACTCTCTGGTGTTGTGTTGGTGCAAATCGGTGTGTCCAAGGGCTAGAAGGGTTTTACTAAAAAAAGAGTGTTATTAGATTATGATTTTTTGGTGTTGAAGTTCGTAGAAAACCCGATCTTACGTAGTAACAAACAATAGTGATTATAATTGGAAATCGATCTTCTTTTCAAATACATGGTTATTAAAGTTTTATAGATTTAATTTTGTATTTAAATTTTGAAATTTAATTTTTTTCAAATCGAATATGTACCACAATTCGGAGAATTAGAGTTGTCAAAGAAATGACATGCAACTCTTCCCATAGTTGTCAAACAAGTGACATCCAATTCAAACCATTGCTGTCAAAGAAATGACTTGCAACTCAAACCATTGTTGTGAAAGAAGTGACATACAACTCAAACCATCACTAGTCCAGAAAGGGCTCTAAATCACACTTTGAAATGACAGATTAATTATGTGATTAGAATATCACAAATAAATTCCGTCATATAACATGAAAATAATGGGGTCCACCATTTAACATAAAAAAACTGTTATTATAAAGCATGATATTTTTCTAGGCGTGTGATTTAATGATGAACCATAAAATTACGGAATACATCGAGTCATATATTTTGGTCTTTATACACCCATCATTAATCCTCTAGTGCGCACTCACATATGACCAACCACCGTAGTCCGACCCACGTAGAGATGACTAACCACCACTTACCACAACATGTCTATAATTTTGGTTAGCCACCCGCATATTTTCTATGAAGTCTTCCTCGCATAGAGCCATGTCTACAATGATGATTAGCCACCGCCATATTAGCTATAAGTCTTTTGCATTTAGCCATACAGTGTTTAGCCATATCGGTTCCATTCTAGCAAACCCCAAAACCAAAAAAAAAAAAAAAAGGTAAATATGGTTTGAGTTCTTCTCTTCGCCACGCTGTTTTTTCGCTCGGCGACAAACTACCCAAGAGGAGAAAAATAAGAAGAAATCAAATTCATCTCCAAAACTCAAACTCGAAGAAGAAAGAAGAAGAAGAAGAAGAAGAAGACGACGATTTACGGTAAGTTTCGATTCCTTTTCATCTTTGTATCGGGTTAAACTTAAGTTTCTACCGGTACCTAAAAATTAGTTTTGAGACCAAAATCGTACATGCTAAGATTTTGATTTGATAAATTGGTTAAGGTGGAAATCGGGAAGGAATGATTTTGTTTAGTTTTATTGCTTGAAAGTGGTTTTCAAATCTATATTATGAACACTGATTTTGTATAGGTAAACCCTAATAAGACGGGTTTTTTTATGAGAAGGAGTCTATTCATGTTGATTTGATTGAATTCAATATGGGTTTGGGATAACAAAGTTTTGATATTTATAGTTGTTGAACCAATTACTTGAACCAAACATGATATAATTATGCCGATCTTGTGTAATTTCTACTGAGTATTTGGGTTTTCTCTTTGATGTGTGAATAAATATGGATGTTCATAAATTGTCAAATTTCATGATCAGATCTCAATTTCATAGTTAGGGTTATAGTTATAATACAAATCAGAACAAGAAATCCCTGCCATTGTCAAGGTGATTTACAAAAAAAATTTGGATTTTTTGAAGACCAGCGAATAGATGATTAGGGGGGGGGGGGGTAACATATCTCCCGTCCAAATCTTGCGTAAGTATGTTCTTCGCTTGACTTTTGTCCTTTGAGTGTTTGGTGAATATGACTAGTTAATGTGATAGACTCCATGTTTAGACTAGTTTATTTGGAAGGTGCAATTGGTTGGAAGGAGGGGGGGGGGTGTAACATATCTCCCGTCCAAATCTTGCGTAAGTATGTTCTTTGCTTGACTTTTGTCCTCTGAGTGTTTGGTGAATATGACTAGTTAATGTGATAGACTCCATGTTTATACTAGTTTATTTGGAAGGTGCAATTGGTTGTATTTCATTAATGCAATAAGTGGTTCTAGACTTTGTAATTTGTTCATCACGAATATAAGATTGGGGATTCCATGCTCGATGCAGCTTCTATGGACATAACTTACCATGACCTAGATTAAGACTGTGTACTTCTTAACTGAGTTCTGTAGCTAAATTACTCTATGCATGTATCCTGCTTATCCATTCAAATAGACGTACATGCTTTGAATTTGTCTGTATCGGTCCCACCCAAGCAATATGTTTTCATTTCATAGTTCTTACAACAGAGATAGAGATTACGAATTTGAATTTATCCTTTATCGTCCACTTGCATGCATTATATGTTTTCATTTCATAGTCCATACACGGATATAGAATACACACTTTTTTTCCGTCCTTTATCAGTCCCCTGCATGCTTTATGTTTCCATTTCATAGTTCATATTTGTGGACATAGGTAGTCAAAATTATGACCAGGAAAAACCAGTAGCCGAAGATAAGGAAATGGTTATGCGTAAGGAATCCCTTATTGGAAAGACCAAATGTTGTAGGTGGTATTATGTCATTTTAGTAGATAAATTTTTCATTCTTAAGGTGGGTTGTCTTTGATTGCATTGACACCCATCCTAGAGACACCTGTTGGATTTTGGTACCAGTTGATTGCCCATTTTACACGATCAATTTCTTAACTTATTTATATAAAATTCAATGGTGATAAAAGATAAACTACATCTCTTCGGTTTAGTGTTATCTCGAGCATTTTCTTATCTTCCCTACTGTTGTTCATTTCACTTTTGGTGATTGATCAAGGCCTTAATGGGACCTTTAGATTAGGGTATCAAGACTGACTCTGAACTTTCACTTATAATACCAAGCAGAACAAGAAATCCCTGCCATTGTCAAGGTGGTTTTTTTTTCCAAAAATTGGATTTCTTGAAGACCAAAAATTGGCTAGTTACTTTGATGGATTCCTTTTATGGTTGATTCTTGTGCGAATAGATGATTAGGGGGAACAATAACATAACTACCATCAAAATCTTGCGAAGTAAGTTCATTATTAACAACATTTCTGAAGATTTTTAGAAAAAATCTGAACAGGGAGCTCAAGCACGATCAAAAGTGAAGGCTCAGTATACAGGTGGTAGGAAAGGTGTACCTAGAAGGTGGCTTGAAATGGTAAATTCTTAACACTATATATCATTTTTGAGCTATTATTCTTATGGTGTACAATTTGTTTTATTATCTGGATAGCATAAGAAGTTTTGGTATGCCAAGAGTCCTTGTTTATGCAGTTTCGCGCATTATTGCTTCCCGCTGAAAGGGTCACTTATTAGTTTCAATCCAGTTGGTTTTAAATTGCAATATCAACTTTGAAACTAAGTTTGGTTAGATTATATAAGAAGCGATGCTATAGAATGATTACTTATCTAAGCATCTAATGGAATTTTGATGCACTTATCTTGTTAGTAGAAACCTCTTCTTTATTGTCTCAAAGATGTCGTCTTTTGATACAAAATTGTGCAAGTATTTGATGCATTTTGTTGTCACAGGAAAAAGAAAGTCCCACTTTGGTGAGATATATAAGCCGACGTGTTTGAAGACACATAAAGTCATCCTGAGGATGATAATCCCTCATCTTCTAAATCACCGGCAACAGCAAAATTAGTAGGTTCTCCTGTTTTGTCGAATATTATTTATTGATATTTATGATATCGAGTTGACTTTAGAAAAACCTTCGTTGATGTGTAGGCATTCGTGCGGGAGGAATATGATAAAAATCCTTCAGCACAAAAGTGTTTGGGAACCGACGTTGTTACCAAGGTTAGTGGTGTATTTGTTGTTACATGAATCTTTTTGCTTCTTGAATTTTTATATTGGATGGTGATAGTGGTTACGTTACTCTCTTACAGTAATGCTTAGTGATTTGGTTTACAATTGTTTTCGGTCTCTTACAATCACATTGCCATCTTTGTAGAACTCATTTGCATCGTAGAACTATCTTATTTTATGTTTTAGTAGTAATCATTGCTTCAAGTAGCTCCGCACCAAAGACCACTATGTACATTTCATTAGTTTTTATATGTTTGAATGACATAAGTGCTAGACTGTATAGGAAAAATTTGTAAATAATCAAGTTTACCTTTATGTGTTCTGTTATTTGCCGCCTTGTGAATTGCCGGTGACTTTCCATCTTTACTGAGTCTAAAAAATGCCCTTTGTGTTACATTAATTATTTGGTAGAATTTCATGGAATTTGAATTTGCTTCTTAAATATGGCTAGATATTTGGCGCTAGATATGAAGGCAAAAGTTGCGGGAAGAGAAGCACAATGTGATGAAAGAGAAGCGAAAAACGAAGCTTTGAAAGCACGGTTGGACGCCGAAAGATAGAAAAACAACACGGGGAGTACATGATCGGATCTCTAATAGCTCTTACCAGCAGGTGATTTCTAACACTCTTAGTAATGTGTAGTCGATGCATATAATGTTGCTATCATGATTTCTTAAACTAACTTGGTCTTGTTTGTTAAATATACGGGATGTTGGGATGCCGTAGTACCTCGTCGTTTGGTCTTTTCTTTTTGAGGAACTTGAGGAAAAAGCCGGTTGCATATCTTGATACTACAGTGCTTATTGATGACGACTACAACTGCATGCTTCACGTAATCATTGAGCCAAGTGCAATGTTGTGCGAAAGAGATGATGCTGTACTTCGGGATGTTCCTATTGGTAATTTTATTAGTTGGCCAAAGGCCTATGTGACTCCCTTCGGAGAGCATTCAAGTTAGAGCGCCAGTCGGAGAGCATTCAAGTTAGAGCGCCAGTGACAGTAGATTATGCAACTTGGAATTGTTAGGATGTCTTCAAATTTATGTTGGAATATTCTATTTTCGTTAAAAAAATAATTAATAAATTAATAAAGTCAATTTGTTTAACTGTCTATTTTGTCTTTTAATCTTGATGAATTTCTGAAACACCAAATATCATTATGAATTGATTTCAGATTCCGAAAATCTGAATGCCAATATCTGAATCGGTAGCCAGAAAAATTACAGAGCCATTATTTTATTCAACATATATCATCCGTGGTTTTTAAATGACATACTTCAACTGTTATTATACTTCACGTGTAGTAACCGTGATTTTTTTTATGGCATTAATCAACCGTTATTGTATGTAACATACAATAACCGTGATACTTAATAACAGGGTCTGTATGTGATTTTAAATCACAAACTTTAGTCGTCGTACTTAATAACATTATCTATTTGTCATTTATAAAAAGTCACACCAAATAAATAACGGTTTGAATGACAGATGAAAACCGTGATAAATCATGTTTTATAACAGACTTTGATCGTCATTTATAGCCCCTTCTGGACTAGTGCATTGTTGTCAAAGAATAGACATACAACTTTAACTATAGTTATCAAAGAAATTTCTGCAACCCAACAAGTGTAGTGTAGGAGTTATTTTCGCAACCCAGGTAAGAGTTGTGTTAGGGCATTAAGAGAAAATTTCAAAAGAGATTCACAACGGAAGCAAGTGTTGTACAAAACTGAACCACAACCACGTTTACGACTCTTGCAGAAGAGTTGCAAAGAATTGAAGACTTTCTACAACCCCCCCCCCTTGTGCAACCTATAGATAAACGTCGTCTTATATCGTACGACAACTGTTTTCCGGGGTAGTTAATCGATGTTTTTCCCGTAGTGGTGGTTGAACTAGAAAGACTACAAGTTAGGGTGGAAATAGAATAATCAATAATAAATAAAATTAAGGGAAAATGAAAAGATAAATAAAATACCTAGAGAGATTGGGGTATACCCAGATTAATTAGGTATACCTAATGAGACAAAACCCGGGTCATTTTGAAGTAAAACATGACACACCTTAACCATGTATTCAAAATGCCTAATCTACCCTTGCTTAATTAACACTAATAATGTGTTTTGGTTGATTAATTTAGTTAGTTTATTAGTTGAATTAAAATTCTCAAATTCTGTATTATTTGGATTGAACTCATGGATTATGTGTTATGATTTTTGAGGATTTTTTTTTTCCAGATTCTTTTTGTAAAGGAAATGAAACTACACTAGCCAAACACTTCTATAAAGGGGAATGTAAAGCTGCTGAGTGATTTTATACTCAAAATTACAGAAGAAATCAACACTTTCAATTCTGAAAGTATAAAAAGTCGGCAAGGTCGACAAAAATATACCATGCCGACTATAGGATTTTTGACATACAGAGAAAGGTGTTACAAATGCATGATTAGTCGATAAGGTATAAGGATGAATACTGTGACGACTCTGTAAATGCTAATTTCAGAGATGAAAAGTCACAATATTCAACCTAGGAAGTTGCCGACTAGTATTAGTCGGCAAGGTCGACAAAAAAATTCCCTGCCGACTAGTAGACAAAAAGATATCCTGCCGACTTTTGGTAAAAATGTTAAATCATGATGGATTTGAGATTGGGTATACAGAAATTTTGGAATTTTTTTTGATAGGTTTTAGGTTATAGTTTTAGTCGGCAGGGTCTAAATTTGCCTAAAAATAGTAAGGAAAATTTTGTATTTTAGCATCTTTTAGACACCCCTTCACACACTACCTTGGATGGGTTTAAAATTGGTATACCCCAATTAATCTGGATATACCCCAATTTGACCAGGATAAAATAGTTTAAAAAAGAAATTTTATAAGTTAGAAAACATAAGGCTAGGAAAAGAAGAAAGAGATGGATCTAGAGATTTTTTAGAGAAGAAGGATAAAGAAAAATCAAGAGCAGTTTGTAGCAATTGAGAGGTAGAATGTTGAATCCCTTTTCTCTTGTGTTTCTTTGTTACACTTTGATTTGAATTTTGTTTTCTTATATCATTAGGGTTCGGATAGATGAGCAGCCTTTTATTATTGGTAGATAACATGATTTGGTATCACTAGTTAAAATTTGAGAGTAATCCACCGTAAATTTCACCGTTGAATGTTTGTTTTAGTTTGGGTAATGTTTATGAAATTTTTGGATTTTTGGACATATTCGCTTTCTGTGTGGTTTTGATATTCTTAGGAAGTGTTAATGATGCTGAAATGATTTGAGGTCTTAACAAAAGTTGTAGATAAACATCTTATATTTTATTTTGATTTGGAATTGCTCAATTTGAGATTAATATGAATTAACTATGAATATTTGTCTAATATGATATTATCTGCCCATTGTTTAGAATGATCATATAAAACAAATATCTTTTATTTGAACCGTTGGTCTGGTGTGAATTTTGGATATGTAATAAATGAATGTGTCAAGAATGTCCTTGTAAAGTTTGAAGATCATCAAATAAAGTTATTATCATGGAACATATAATGTAATATGGTTGCAGTTAACTTGTTTACATAAATGCTTGAAAGAAATTCATGTTGTTAACCATGGTTGCCTGTGTTGTTTGTGAAAATGATTTATAAAAGGAAATGAGTTCATGTTTTACCGTTATATGTAACATGTTTCATGCTAACGGAGGGTAATGATCCCCGAGAGTTAATTAGGTAATGATCCCCATGGGAACTTGTGTTTCCCGACCACCGATGGCGGCTGTCCATGCCGGTAAACAATAGGTGCATGTACGAACCAAGGTTTTCGTAAGGTGAATGAAACGGGTAATGATCCCCGATAGCAGATGGGTATGATCCCCATAGGAACTTTTGTTCCTGACCATCGATGGAGGCTGTCCGTGCCGATAAACGATAGGTGGGTGTACGAACCAAGGTTTTCGTATCGTGAACTCATGGTTTCTCTGTTACTATATTAATACGTGAATAGTTGAGTTGAATCATTGATGAATGACTTGTTGCATATAATTTTGGTATTGTAAACTCATGGTTTCTCTGTGTATAATATATGTGAATATATGTGTTGAATCATTGATGAATGACTTGCTGACAATTATTTTGGTATTGTAAACTCATGGTTTGTTGATTAATATGTGAATGATGTGTATAAACTTAAATGGATGAATTGTTGATAATAATATTAATAGTGTTGTGAACTCATGGTTTGTTGGTTAATATGTGAATGATGTGTAGAAACTTAAATGGATGAATTGTTGATAATAATACTAATAGTGTTATGAACCCATGGTTTATCGGTTAATATGTGAATGATGTGTAGAAACTTAAATGGATGAATTGTTGATAATAATATTAATTTGTAAATCGTATGTTGAAAACTCGATTGAATGATTTGTGGAAACCTTATTGGTTTTATTAACTCAAGCATTGAAATACGATTTGAAGTATAGTATTTGTAGGAAATATTGATAGTGTTAGGAGTTTGTGTGTGAAATCTAGTCGGATGAATTGCTGAAAATGGTATTAGTGCTATGAACTCATATGTTGAAATCTAATTGGATAACTTGTTGAAATAGTATTAATATTGTGAAGTCTTGTTTTGAAATCTTAATTTGGTGATTTGTTAGAAACAATAATGGTATTGTGAATTCATGATTAACCAAATGAATTAGATGATTCGTTGAAAATAATACTTGTGTGGTAATCTTGTTGGTTCAATATATGTATCATTGATTGTTCGAAATCATGTCGTATACCCATGTTGTATGTTACTTGACTCATAGATATTGTTATGCATATTTTGAGATTGGTGATAGACACATTTTTGTGTATGATATAATCTCAATTGTATATATTGTTAGTGCTCGATTTTGTATTTATTATGACTTTTTGTGTTTTTATAGGTGTTTTTGGAGAAATACATTTGTGCGGCGAAATTGGCTCGAAAAGTGGCATTTGGACCGCCGGGAGGAATTACTAAATGCACATCGAAGAAGTGTTATTGGCCCACTGAGAAAGTTATAAAGGCACCCCAAGTTTTGGTTATTTCCACCCAAAATTTACTATTTCCGCCCCAATTGCTAAAGGGAGACCAGTCACGGATAAGGGGAGGTCATCCCCTTCATTTTGAATTTCTGATTTTGGCGGGAAGGTATGTTCTTCACTGGCAGATTTAGGGTTCACAAATTGGACGATCTGGAAGAGATTCAATCGAATATTTTGAATGGGATGGACTTGTTTCGACTAAACAGGGTATGTATGGTTAATTGCGGCGATTAAAATTGGCCAAATCATCTGTTAGATGCAAAACAGGGAGATATTTTCTCTTTTGTGCGAAATCTCTGGATGGATTGTGGATCGATATTATCGTGGATTTGGACTTGGATATGGACTGGTATTAACTCTATACTTCAGAACCGGTTTGTTAATTATCTTGGAATCGAGAAAGGAGGATATCCATATATAGTACTCGATAAAACAGGCAAGAGAGAGTTTCATGGTACTGTTTGATTTTTGGAAGCTACGTAAAAAATAAGGAGAGAATATCCTGTTATGAGATTAACTACCAAGTTTAGAAGAGTTTTGGACCAATCGGACTCTGTTAGAGACGTGTAAGAAGTTTGGGAGAAAAATAAAGCCGAGGCTTTTGAGTGAAGAAAAGAAAGAAATTAACTCGGGATTTTTTGGGGTTTGATGGATATATATATATAGGTTGGTTCGTGTCCCAGGAAGGGGGTCGAGTATTTGGGGGTCGATACGGAGGATTAAGAAAGTTACAGAGGTACGGGAGCAGCTGCAGGTGAAGAAGAAGAAAAAGAGTTGCAGACGACACCATAAAAGTGTCGTTCTCAAGAACACGAAGAAAAGACTAACATGGGTAGTCTTATTTAAATAGCACAAAAGAAGTATCGCTGTTCAACACTAATAGATCACACATCTTAAGCTTGTCATCTTTTCTCTGTAACAGTTCAACACCCGTTGTAAGAGCTGTTTGTAACGTATCTACAGCATTGCAAACTGTCTTGTTTATTAGTTTTCTCTTGTTTTTCACCTAGTTGAGCTATGAACAACTATTTTGAGCACATGAATAACATGAGGAGCTAAACCCTAATACTGGGATGATGGAGGAAGCCATTCTTCACGCTTGTGGTAATTCTATTTAATTCTTATATGACTTTTGCACTATTTTAAATCGTTTTATGATTTTTCTTAATTGATTGTGATTTTGTTTGATGACGTATGCTTGGTCTTAGTATTTTTGATACGTTATGCTTGTGATTTACAATCAATCTTTTATAAAATCTACCTTGGCAAAGAATAAAGAGTCAACATTTATTATGTTATGAGCTATAATTGTTTGGAATTGATAGTTGAACCACATGAATGTGAGAATTGGTGGAATCTTGAGTCCCAGTACCTCTCGATATTGTGACAGTATTTTGTATATATTTTCTAGTATTAAGTCTAAAATCAAACCTTTACAAGTCTGAGTTGAACGAACTTTTACTACCACTTTCTACAACAAATTAAAATCACATCAATTTTTGGCACCGCGACGCGGACTTGTTTTTAGGGTTTTAGGTTTATTTATTTTTTTTTTTTTATTCTTTTGTTTTATTTTACGTTTTCTTGGGTATTTGTCTTGTGGTTACAGGTTTTGGATTTCGGATCGAAAAGAAAGCTGAACCAAAGATTTGGTGAATAATTAAAGACTTGGAGTCAAAGACAAAGCGAAAAGAAACGAGGAAGAGACAAAGAATTTTATTTTTATTTTTATTTATTTTTTAGGGTTTTTCGGAAAAATTGTATTAGGGTTTATAATTATTTTTGTAATTTTTCTTTTTATTTTTGGACTTTTTGGACATTTTTGGGACTTTGGACATTATTTTTAAACCCTAAAGAAGGGTAGTCTTAAATATAAACTGTTTGCAGAGAAGGAGGACAATTACGATATTGTCTCCGCACCTTGGGTTCGTACACTGACATAGGAGTCAGTGGCCCGAGTCGACTACAACCGATTCATCCCCGTCCTGGAACGGAGGTAAGATTCTAAACACTCGCGAATCCCCGTCGGCGAGTTCTTGGACTCCTTCGTTTGCATATATGTTGTGGACTTGAATACGATTGCTTTAATTTTCTAGTAAAGGGCAAGGCCTGGCCATACAAGATAAGGGTTCGGATTTCATCACCGTTCTCTTCTTGCCCGCCTTAGGAACACGTAACCTACGCGAACCTAAGCTTAAAATACTGACTAGAACAAGACCGATAGGGTAACGAGCTTAATAGGAAAGTCATTCGAAAAATATTGGTTACTCTTTTAAGCATACTTCGAAGTTCAAGATGGTTTCTGTGAGTTGAATGCGTGATTGTAATTCCGGTGAGGCCTTGGGTATCAAAGCTCCACTGAGCTTCCCTCGCCTCTATTCAACTTACTTTGACTCGTATTGATTCCATAGGAGTTTGCTTAAATTGTGAATTCCCTTTCGAAGGATTAGAAGCTGGCTTTCAGAACGGTTTATGCTCGGGTTTTTCCTACAAAGAATGAATTTTTTACCGTTACAATTTAACCGTTACAATTTTTTACCGTTACAAAGAAAGAATGAATTCCCTTTCGAAGGATTAGAAGCTGGCTTTCACCGTTACAATTTAAGCACAAAGAATGAATTTTTTAGCTTTCAGAACGGTTTATGCTCGGGTTTTTCCTACAAAGAATGAAAGCTAAAAAATTCATTCTTTGTGCATGTTGGTAGGGTGATTCGAAATCTTGGGTTTTAGTTGGAAAAAATATTTCAAAAATTTCTTCAATCTTTTCTAATTTTCTCCCCCAACCTATTACACTTCATCTCATTTTTTATCACGATTTTTTTTTTAATAATCTAATCATACCAAGATCAATTTAACGGATGATGTAGAGAATGTAATGAACTGAATTAGTTCTGAAAGTTTATTTGTTAGACGGGAGAATAGGAAATTAATCAGAGATATTAATTTTTTTTTAAAACTCTTTCAATTTTTGGAGTGTTAAGCATGTCAGGGAGGATAATAACCTAACCGATACCATAGCTAAGAAAGTGAGAAAAGAAAAAAATATGTACCGAGGAACTACATAATGTTCCTAATTGTTTAGAAACACTCATAGGTAGCTGGGTATACTGCACATGTCATTAATTAAATAAAATTCCCGTGTTATCTAAAAGTATCTAATCATTGTTTTTTAGCCTGGCTTGATTGGGGTATACCCAATAAGAAAAAATAGGGTAATTTTGAAGTAAAACCAAGCCACCCCTAACCTTGTATTTTCAAAATGGCAAAATTGCCCTCGTTTAATTAACACTAAAATTTTGATTAGATTAATTAATTAAGTTTAAATTGACGGAATAGATTAAAACTTATAATTTTTAAGTTATGAAATTTTGTTTTTGATTGAACTTTTGTGGGATGATTTTTGATGATTTTTTTTTTTTTTTTTTTTGAGAATATCTCTTACAACGAAAATGAAGACACAACCGAAATACTTCTAAAAGGGGATTGCAAATGTTATATGAAATCATACTCAAAATCAAAGAATAAATCAATACTTTCGATTCGAAAGTATTAAGAGTCGACATGGTCGACTAATGAAGATCATGCCGGCCAAAAGTGGCTGGCAAGATCTTCATCGTCGACCTCGCCGGCCAAAAGTGGCCGGCAAGGTCTTCATCGTCGACCTCGTCGGCCAAAAGTGGCCGACATGATCTTCATCGTCGACCTTGCCGAATTTTGTTTTTTGACATACAAGAGATGACATAAAAATTTATTGGTAAGCAAGATATTCAAAAATACCCTTCAAATTTGTTTTTGACCGGAGAAGGTATTCAAAAAATACCCTTCCATTTGTATTTGGCCGACAAGGTATTCAAAAATTCCCTGTAAATTTGTTGAAAAATTTGATCGCCTCCATGGTCAGTTATGAAAAGTCGGCAAGATATGCATGTTACGACCTTGCTTGACCAAAAACACGTAAATCATAATTTTCGATTTCTAACCTAATATAACAATCATATCACACAACACAATGATGAGTTTGAGTTTAAACATCATTTATAGTCTTCTTTTCGCTGGTAGAGTCAACAATTTTTTTGGAAAATCAAAGTTGAAGATTTTTATATGGCTTTGGTTGATGGAAGATGAAGATGAAGATAAAAAAGAAGAGAAGAAGATGTAATGAAGAAAATAAAAACTGATTTAGGGGATTATTAATGGGTAAGGGTAATTTTGTAACTTACCCATTAGGACTCCCCCTAAAACCCACAAAAAAATGTCCCTTTAAAATTGGGTATACCCCAATTAGTTCGCACCATCACATCTAACACCAACACACCTACCTAGCTAGTAAGCTAAACGAAAAGGCCTAGAATGTCCCACACCACCTCTCAAAGATCTCTCGACACGTATCATAAAATGGACGTCAAATTAATTCAAAACCAAAAATTATAAACCAATTTGGAGTCCATTTAATTCCCGCTTTTGGGAAAATTTCCCCTCTTTCTTCATTTCCCTCTGTCAAACACTAAAACCCTTTTTTCTTCACTAAAGAGTTTTCAGATCTACAAATTAGGGTTTCAAAATTGAGGATTGAAAATATAGAGTTTACAATGGTTGGAAGAATTGATGTTGGAGGTGGAGGAACAACTGCAATTGGAATAGATTTGGGAACAACATATTCATGTGTTGCAGTATGGCAGAATGGCCGAGTTGAAATCATTGTAAATGATCAAGGAAATCGTACTACTCCTTCTTATGTTGCGTTTACTGATACTGAGCGTTTGATTGGTGAGGCTGCTAAGAATCAAGTGGCTTTGAATCCTATCAACACTGTCTTCGGTAAGCTGTTTTTTTTTTTCTTTTTGCTTTTTATATCAATTTTGTGTATGTAAATTTCTTGATTGTACATTAGGTGTCAATTTTGAGGTCTAGTATCAATTTGGTATCTTCTATTGGGAAATTGTTCTTCAATTTTGCAATTATGTTCGGAAAAGTATGAGATAATTTATTACCTTGTAGGCTTGTTGAAGCCCGGACTAGTACTTATGAATTTCAGGATGAGACTATACCTAATTTTTATAAGGAAATCTGTTCGGCTTTGAAAGCCTTTGGTGATTATTTATGTCTCTTTTTTTGGTACATTTCATGGTTTCATGATCTAGTCGTCCACATTGCCGCTGTGTGTATCGCAACCGGTTTCGTGTTTTCATGGAATTGATAAACTATTTCATTGTTCTCTCAATTGCTAGTGATTGTACATTTCTAAAATATTCAAAATGTAGATTAAGGGCTTTGAATTATGAGATGGGGGACTTGTATTATAGTTGCTTTCTAATGGGAAACATATAACTTCATTTGCATACTGTGACGAAATTGTTCTGTTGTACATTCATTCCCCCTTGCTGGTTATCTATGTCATTTCCTTAATTTTTCTTCCAGTGTTATAGATTGGCATTGTGTGCTTCTACGATATCGTGTAATAAAATGATCAAGGGTTTGATTAACTCAATTGCTAGATAATATTTCAATTATTACTAATTGTTTGATGAGAACAAAAGTATCATGAACACCTCGTACTTAAAGTCAGCATGTCTTCTTATTTGTAGATGCAAAACGTTTAATTGGTAGGAAAATAAGGGATAGCTTTGTTCAGAATGATATAAAGCTGTGGCCCTTCAAAGTCATTGCCGGAGTGGATGAGAAGCCCATGATTCACCTCAAGTACAAGGGTGAGGATAAACAGTTTTCAGCTGAGGAAATATCATCCATGGTTCTCATTAAGATGCGAGAAACTGCTGAAGATTATCTTGGTTCAACTGTGAAAAACGCTGTTGTTACCGTCCCTGCTTACTTTAATGATTCTCAACGTCAAGCTACTAAGGATGCTGGTATAATTGCTGGACTTAATGTTCTGCGAATCATTAGTGAACCAACTGCAGCAGCAATTGCATACGGCCTTGATAAGAAAACAACCAGTGGTGGTGTAAAGAATGTTCTTATCTTTGATCTTGGTGGTGGTACTTTTGATGTTTCGATACTCAACATCACCGGGAGTGTTTTTAATGTCAAAGCTACAGCTGGGGATACCCATCTTGGAGGGGAGGATTTCGATAACAGAATGGTTAATCACTTTGTTCAAGAGTTCAAGAAGAAGTACAACAAGGACATCAGTGGCAACCCTAAGGCTCTCAGGAGGATAAAAACATCATGTGAGAGGGCAAAGAGGACTCTCTCATCTACTGCTCGGACAACCATTGAGGTTGATTCTTTGCATGAAGGAATCGATTTTCAAGCGTCCATTACTCGTGCTAGATTTGAAGAGTTGAACCTAGATTTGTTCAGAAAATGCATGGAACCAGTTGAGAAGTGTTTGGAGGATGCTAAGATGGACAAAAGTGCTGTTCACGAAGTTGTTCTGGTTGGTGGGTCCACTAGGATTCCAAAGGTTCAGTCTCTATTGCAGGATTTCTTTAATGGAAAGGACCTCTGCAAGAACATCAACCCTGATGAAGCTGTGGCTTATGGTGCTGCAGTGCAAGCTGCTATCTTGAACGGTGAGGGTGGTGAGAAAGTACAGGACTTGGTGCTGTTGGATGTGACCCCTCTTTCTCTTGGTTATGAGGCTCTTGGAGGTGTTATGGATGTCTTGATCCCAAGGAATACACCCATTCCTACAAGGAAGCAAAAGGTCTGCAGTACCTGTATGGACAATCAAACTAGTATGATGATTAAGGTGTTTGAGGGTGAGAGAACTAAAACCAGTGACAATAACTTTTTGGGGCAGTTCAGGCTACAAGGAATTCCTCCAGAACCTCGTGGTGTTCCTCAGGTGGCAGTTTGCTTTGATATGGATGCCGATGGTATATTAAATGTGTTCGCCGAGGATAGAAACTCAGGGAACAAAAATATGCTCACAATTTCGAATAACAAGGGAAGGTTGTTGGCAGCTGAGATTTCAAGGTTGGTTCTTGCCGCTGAGAAATACAAGTTAGAAGATGAAGAACACAGAAACAAGGTGAAGTCAAGAAACTCCTTTGAGGATTACGCATATGACATGATGAATACGATTGATGGTATTGAATGTAAGCTGGCATCGAAAGACAAGAAGAAGATCAAGGATGCAGTTAACAATGCCCTTCAGTGGTTGGCTGACAACGACCTAGCTGACGCAGATGTTACAAATGGCAAGATGATAGAGTTACAAAATGTATGCAACCCTATTATATCTAAGATGCACAAGCAAGGGTGGTGGTGGAGGTGAACCCAAAATAGAGGAAATCTACTAAAGGCTCTCAGTTAAGTTATTTCTTGCCTTAGCTAGCAGTGTTAACTCATTTGCATTTCGACATACCCAGGTTGTGGTTAGGCTAATATGCTTTTATCTTTTATAGCAATAGAAATTTAGATCAAATCTTTGTTAATTAACAGGTGGTCTATATGTGCATTTTTGTGCACTTTCGTCTGGTTTAATGTACAGAGAAAGTCCTGCAAGAACAAGAATTACAATGGCTCAATGCATGTTAATCTTAATTTAGCTTTGAAAGACGGTTTTCTAGACTAATATTTCTCAGCATGATTTTCACTGGCTTGGAATGAAGACAATTTTGTGTTCTTTTTATTTTATTGCTCTGACCATTGTTGTTTTATGGCGAATTTGATGCTGAAGCACTTCAAGTTGGGTACTGAGGTTGTCGAAAGATCACTCTTTACACATTCTTAACATGTCTGATTCTCAATCTTTCTCGCACGTGGTACAGCTTTTTTCGCTAAGAAAATGCAGTTTGTCAATTAGAGCTTTTCTGGGTGTTGTACAAAAGTAAGTGTAAAACCAAGGGTGGTTCCCAAGTAATTGATGCACACTATGAGGCCAACAATGTAGCAAATATGATGGGTAAGCTGTCTGATCTGATAGTTCGCATTGTGCGTCTCAACACCAACAGAGCCGCCCAGCCTTAGCGGCTCAGTTGGTTGCTTTGCCTCTCGGTCTTCTCAATTTCCAAATTGCAAAAAAAATAAAATAACACAAGTTGCTGCTTGCATTGTCCCTCAACTCCCCCTGGGACCTAACCGGCTAACCCGCTCCCCCCCCCCCCCCCCCTGATATGTTCACTACTGTGTTGCACCAACACACCAGCAGCTCATTCCTAGCTAAAAGGCCTAGAATGACCCACAGTCCACTGAATGTCCACCGCCATACTCATCTCTCGACACGTCTCCCAAAGCGGACTTGAAATTAGTTCAAAAACCAAAAAACATAAACCGATTTCGCATCCATATATTCCCGCTTCCGGTAAAATTTCCCCACTTTCTTCATCTCTCTCTTTCTTCTATTATAAAACACTAAAAAGTAAACCCCTCTTCTTCTTCTGCATCTTTCTTCTCCAGTCATTACTTAGGGTTTACAGATCTGCAACTTTTGGGTTAAGAATCTGAGGATCGAAGTATTCCACCATGGTAGGAAGATTAGGTGATGGAGGAGGAACAACAGCAACAGCAATAGGGATCGATTTGGGTACAACTTACTCATGTGTTGGTGTATGGCAAGTTGATCATGTTGAGATTATTGCCAACGATCAAGGCAATCGTACTACTCCTTCTTACGTTGCTTTTACTGAAACTGAACGGATGATCGGAGATGCTGCTAAGAATCAGGTTGCTATGAATCCTACCAACACCGTCTTTGGTAAGAAGTTGCTTATCTAGATCTTTACATTGAATCAATTTTATTGTTGTTATGTCAAAATTAATTGGTCATGATAGGTTATTTTGTTGTCAATTTTGAGTTGATTTGGTATCGACTGTTGTTCGATTTTGCGATTTTGTTTCAATTTTGGTCATGAGAATTCGCCTCCACAGGCTCTTTACCTCTAATTTTTGTGAGTGTTCAGCTATAGAAGCTATTGGTGATTGATTATGTGTTCTTTTACTTTTCGTGATATACTTACTTGTCTACATTGTAGATGTATTGCATTGTGTTTCTTGTTATTTATGCTATTGTTTAGTGCGACCAGTTTCGTATTTTCGTGGAACTGGTGAACGATTGAATTGTTCTTTCAATTGCTGGGTATGGGTATTGTACGTTTCTGAAGTATTTGAGTGTAGTATAAGTTCTTCAATTTTTTGTGTTTCTTGTTATTTTGCATAAATCAAGTTTAGATGTGTCAGCTAATACTTATGGAATGAGGAGGTTAATACGCCTCTACGATTATGGTTGGCTGCCATGGGGAAACAAACACTCAATCTGTGTATTTTGAGTAGAGTGTCCTGCTGTACCAGCACCCCCTTGCTTGTTGTCAATGTAATTTTCTTAGTTTTCTTGTTGGCATTGTGCATATTCATGACAGTCTCATGGATTTACTGTGTAGTGCAACGTTTTCATGGAACTGGTAAATAATTAACTAGTTATCTTCATTGCTTGGTATGGTAAATTGTTCTAAAGTATTCGAGTGTAGTAAAAGTTCTTCAATTGCTTGTTGTTTTGGCTTAGAAGTGTTAGCTAATACTTATTGAATGAGGAGGTCATATGCCTATATGAACACACAATATGTGTAGTTTGAGGAGATTGTCCTGTTGAACAAGCTCCCGTTGCTTATTGTTAATGTGTTATTGTTAGTTTTTCTGCACGTCTTCTAGATTGGCATTGTGCATATCCATGATAATCTCATGGGTTCGATCAACTTAATTTTTTCGCTCACTCAATTGTAGGTAATGTTGTAATTGTTAAAACTGTTTAATGAGAATAATACATGAACACTTCTCATTTAATGTCAGTATCTCAGTGATCATATTTTTAATATGTCTTCTTATTTGTAGATGCAAAGCGTTTAATTGGTAGGAAAATCAGCGATACCTATGTTCAAAATGATATGAAGCTATGGCCCTTCAAAGTCATTGCTGGGGAAGACGAGAAACCGATGATTGAACTCAGTTACAAAGGCAAGGATATACAGTTTTCAGCTGAGGAAATCTCATCCATGGTTCTCATTAAGATGCGAGAAACTGCTGAAGAATATCTTGGTTCAACTGTTAAGAACGCTGTTATTACCGTCCCTGCTTACTTTAATGATTCTCAACGTCAAGCTACTAAGGATGCTGGTACAATTGCTGGCCTTAATGTAATGCGAATCATCAGTGAACCAACTGCGGCAGCAATTGCTTATGGCCTTGAAAAGAAGGCAACCAGTGATAGTGAGAAGAATGTTCTTATCTTTGATCTTGGCGGTGGTACCTTTGATGTGTCCATACTCACCATCAACGGGAGTAACTTTGAAGTTAAAGCTACAGCTGGAGATACCCATCTTGGAGGAGAGGATTTTGATAACAGACTGTTGAATCACTTTGTAGAAGAGTTCAAGAGGAAACAGAATAAGGACATTAGTGACAACCCAAGGGGTCTTAGGAGGCTGAGAACAGCATGTGAGAGGGCAAAGAGGACCCTGTCATCTACTACTCGCACAACCATTGAGATTGATTCGTTGCATGAAGGAGTCGATTTCCAAGCGGCCATTACTCGTGCTAGATTTGAAGAGTTAAACCTAGATTTGTTCAGAAAGTGCATGGAACCAGTTGAGAAGTGTTTGGAGGATGCTAAGATGGACAAAAGTGCTGTTCACGAAGTTGTTCTCGTTGGTGGGTCCACTAGGATTCCAAAGGTTCAGTCTCTATTGCAGGATTTCTTTAATGGAAAGGAACTCTGCAAGAACATCAACCCTGATGAAGCTGTGGCTTATGGTGCTGCAGTGCAAGCTGCTTTTATGGGTGGTGAGGGTAATAAGAAGGTTCAGGACTTGGTGCTGGTGGATGTCACCCCTCTTTCTCTTGGTGTTCATACACGAGGAGGTGTTATGGATATATTGATCCCTAGAAACACAACAATTCCCACCAAGCAGGAAAAGATCTATAGCACCTTTGTGGACAATCAAAGTAGTGTGATGGTCAAGGTATTTGAGGGGGAGAGAACTAAAACCAGTGACAATAATTTGCTGGGTGAGTTTGTGTTAGACGGAATTTCTCCACAACCACGTTGTGTTCCTCACTTGACAGTATGCTTTGAAATGGATGCCGATGGTATATTAAATGTGTCTGCAGAGGAGAAAAAAACAGGGAAGAAAAATATGCTCACAATCTCGAATAACAAGGGAAGGTTGTCCACTGCTGAGATTTCAAGGATGGTCCTAGAGGCTGAGAAATACAAGTTAGAAGATGAAGAATACAGGAATAAAGTGGAGTCAAGGAACTCCTTTGAGAATTACGCATATAGCATGATGAATACGATTGAAAGTCTTGGATGGAAGATGGCATCAGTAGACAAGAAGAAGATCGAGGATGCGGTTAACAGTGCCATTGTATGGTTGGAATCTAATGAACTACCTGAGGCAGAAGTTACAAATGACAAGATGGAGGAGTTACGAAATGTATGCAACCCTATCATGTCTAAGATAAACAAGCAGGGTGGAGCCGCTGCTGAACCCAAAATTGAGGAAATCTTCTAAATTCCATCAGTTAAGTTCTTTCTTGTCTTAACAGCATCTTTTTCATTTTTCTGGTCATGTCTTATAGTTCGGCCTTCTCGTTTATTGATAGGATAATGTGCTTTTATCTTTTATACCTTTAGAAAATTAGATCGAGTCTTTGTTAATTACCATGTGGTCTTTATGTGCACTTTTATGTAAAAACTCTATTACAGAGAAAACCCTGCAAGAACCAGAATTACAATGGGTAGATAGTAATTTTATCAAGTTTTTGAAGACTAATTTGTAGATTAAATATATTTCTCAGCATGACTTAGATTTTTTTTTCTCTCTTTTTGTTTGACTACGAACCTTTGTTGCTTTCTGGCAAATCTGATGCTGAAGCATTTCAAGTTGGGTATTGAGGTTGTGAAAATTTCAAGATTGTAATGAGGAACCCATTCTTAATATGGGACACTCTTTACACATTCTTGATATCTCTCATTCTGAATCTTTTTCGCCCTGTGGCTTGTTCATAGCACATTATTCAACAGTTTTTTTATAAGAAAAGTGCAATTTTATCAATTAAAACTTTTGTCAGTGTTTTAGTTACAGATTTGAAAAACAGAAAATATCAATCTGCCATTTAGGATTAGGATATATCTTGAAACCTAGATGGAACCTTTCCATAGTGGATTTTGCAACTACTTCGCCCTAAATTCAAACTGAAAGGGATAGAATGTCATCTGACTTACTATACTCCGACTCAAAAATTATTAACAAAAGTTAGTCTCCCTCACATATAACGTCTAACCAAAAAATGAAAAAACAAACAGCCTGATACCGGGTGGAGCCAGATCAGAGCATTGCACGCCAGTTCAACTGACTTGTAAGTCCCGTGGTTTTTATTTTCTTTTCATAAATAAAATGCACTCTCAAGCCTATTTAGCACCGTAATCCAAAATTTTGCATCCTTCTCCTACAGACCTGTCTGAGTCAGGCCAAGTCACATGGTGTATTTTATGGATTTTTGACGCCTACATAGTAAACTCAACCATGAAAATGATATTTCCCATTAAAGAACTGCTGGGTCCACAATCAATTTTAACTTTTTTTTTTTTTTTTTTTTTTTTTTTTTTTTTTCTTCTTCTGAGAACACAATCAATTTAACACCTATCCGGACGTCAAATGAACCAAAAACTAAAATACAAGAAACAATTTGGCATCCAAACTTTTCCCGCTTCGGGAAGTTTTTGCTATTTCTTCATATTTTTGATCCTAAATATAGCACCACTACTGTAGTTGCAGGAATCCTACCACCACACCCCAATATATTTAGATAAGGTTCTAAGTAATAATAATGAAATTCTTTTATTATTTTTCAAGATTTATAATTTGTTTTAAGATATTATAATGACTTTACTTGCTCTCCAAATAAACTTTCTCTCTCCTAATTTCTTGTCTAACACACACTAAAAAGATCGGCCCTATGTGATAACTTCTTCCCCTTATATAGGATTCTACATAATGGATGACAGCTAAGAGATCTACTATTTTCGGAATCACTGTATGTTACATTCGCTCATGTACACTCACTCATTCTCGCACAGTTTATACTTCGCAGAGATCATCACACTATACTCGTGATTTTGCTGACATCATCCAATACGTCATCTCGATTTTACTATGTGCGATAGTCCTCGCTTACGTTAGATAATCTTCACTTCGCATATTTATTGATATGTCGATATTTCACTCCTACAACTCCACTGTCTGTAAAATCAAAACCCCATCTTCTTCTTCAGTCGACTCTCTTCATTTTTCATCTAAGATCTTAGTTGGTGTATAGATCTAGAAATTAGGCTTCTTCAAAACACAATCCTGATCTCCTTACTGGTTAATTTGGTTTTCTCTTTTACAAATGGGTGGAGGAGCAGCAGAAATTGGGATTGATTTGGGAGCAACATACTCATGTGTGGCTGTATGGCAAAATGGCGGTGCTGAGATCATTGCTAATGATCAAGGAAATAAAACTACTCCTCCTTATGTTGCATTTACTCATGATCAACGTTTGATCGGAGATGGTGCTCTGAGTCACTCTGCTACGAATCCTATCAACACTGTTTTTGGTAAGACTTGGAGAATTTGATTTTCATTATCCAAAATCTCATCATCATTTTTTATGTTCTTCGAATTTGTACTACATATATGTTCTGCAATTTGATCCATTTGAGTTTAACTCCTGTTATTAGGAGGGAAAGAATAGATTTGAGGAGGGAAAGATTATGAGGAGGGAACTAAAATTTCAGAGGAGGGATTGATCATTCGAAAAATTGTTAAAATGTCCATAACATCCTTGAACTCAACTACAGTTAAAGCTTATCAAACAAAAATAAGAGAACTATCTCCTGGCAATTTCGCTCCTAAAATCAATTAATATTTATATGAAGTATCCATTGTGATCATCACATACTACACTTTGCATTTCATTTTCTCTTGCATAAAATTAACATTCATAAGCACCTGGACATAGTGTGTCTAAATCGATGCATGATCATCGTGTTTAAGAACTCAAACTAATGTCGAAATAACACTGTAACAAATGATTTTCCGATAAAACTGTCCAACACCAAAATTCAAAGATGTTCCAACAGCCATAATCCACATAACATCCTCTGTTTTCGAATAAAAAACCTACGCAAATAAAGAAGACAGAACTTATTCACACACGACATGCATCGAATTCATATATTTAGCTACGTTCAGAAATTTAACCCAATGACAAGAAAGTTCACCAACGCGGCAACATACCTCTTCAGTTTTGAGAAACTCGATCAAGTCCCGGAATTCGTGTGTCACCAGAAACGGTTGAACATCGGCATAGTTATCATGATTATTATCCAGAACAACCAATACATTTGTATCAGTATAACGTCAAGCGAGGATATACAAACGTTTCAGTTAGGAGAAAAATTACAGAAAAAGGAATATGTTACTTTGAATTGTGAGTTCACGATTTTATGTTTACATAGCCAACTTCAATAGCTGATTAGAGCAGTGGAAGATTGTATAACACAATACATAACAATATATATATAGCCGATCAAAAAAGTAAAAAAATACATAACAATATATACCTATCCATTTATGGAGATTCATAACATACCTGTTGTTCTTGTACTTAGGAGACTGTTGGTGCAAGAATATCAATCAATAAGGGTACGAACAGAAACAAAGAACATTCTCGAATTGGGTGGATAATGGATACAGTCCCCTGGTGTGAGAAACGAGTCAATCATGGACGAATAATAATTCCTATTATCTTCATCCAAGAGCATACTATCTTCCTTGCCTTAGGAGAACTCAAACAAAGAAAATGAGGTTGTATTGTCCAACCATAAATCAATCGCTAAACTAGGGTTTCAATTGCGAAGAAATTAATGATGGTTTGGTTAATAAGGGTAAGGCTGGTATATTCCAAATCTTTATTTCTTTTGGCCGGAGTTTTCATTGACCAAACCTTGACCTAAATTTAGTCTAGTATAATGAATTGTGAGAGCAAATTCTACAAGGAGCACTACTTCAAAATGAGCTAGTATGGAAAATTAGGGCTAATGTTATACACTACTTCAGCCGCTTTGTCCACCTTTAAGGGTTCCCTGAAACTTAAATGGAACATCAGCCGTCCATTTAGTTTATCAAAAAATCAAAAAAGAAAATTCAATCCTTGTCTATATCTTCCCTAGTTTTAAAGGAAAAAAAGAGTGTAGTCCGAATCTAACTTATTATTCCTGGCTCAATTTTTTTAAACATAAGGTTAATGATTTTTTTGAATCAAATTAGACAATTGCTCATTGGGGCATTTTGCACCAACACCTCTGAGTCTGAGACCCTGGCCTCGACTAGGCAAATTTCTAAAGCTTACAAATTTTTTGATGGGTATATTTATTTTTCTAAGACCACATAGGCGGTTAGTGTTGCGGTTCCCATTTCTGCATCACATAAAAAAATGAAAAAACAAGCGATTTAATATTTGAGCTTGGCCAAGTCATATACGATTTAATATTCGTTTGTTTAACAAGGTGACATTTTTTTATTTTTATATTTATCAGAAACTAAACTAAAGCTGTCTAGAGATGACAAAATCCCCGAACGTGGATCTCTTTAGAAAAATGTGGCTCCATTCCAATTTGATATAAAGAAAAAATCAATGAATTATCCGGTGGTTGGTCCATGGCATTCAGATATAAACACTTTTGTCTTCGGAATGGGTATAACTTTCCTAATTGTGGGAATGTTAAATATGCCCCTACTATCCATGGGCTTTTCACCAACACCCTTCAGGGGCAGTAATGCAAAGGGCTGAATATCCTTTAACAAGTTAAAGCCCATTTTTAACCTCCACTTTATTTAATATGTCCGAATATATATTTCAGTTTCAGTTATTCGTTTTAGAGAGAGAAAAAAACAAAATTCACTTCAAAATTTAGAGTTGTGAATGAAATTCAGAGCTCAGATCAGTGAGGGAGAGAAATTCAGACATGCAGTTTCGAGTTTAGTTAATTCAGAGTTAGGTTTTTGTTTAATCTCCGTTCAAGAATATTATTCTCCATTGATTTCTTCTTGAATTGATATATTTGATGCAGTTTTAGATCAACATCAACGAGATTCTTCATTGAATCTTCAACTGAGTTTGAAATCGTTTTTCAAATGAGTTCGCTTTTTTCAATTCAACTTAATCAAGTTTTTGCAATCATTATTTAAGATCTACTTGAGTTTTGAATCAGCGAGATTCATTGAATTTGAAGATCTACTTCGATGAAGCTTGATTCATTCATCGGATTTTGATTGAATCATCGATTGCGGACATACTACGAAGCTTGATTTCTTCTCATTCACTTTTACGAAGCTTGAATCGTTAATTGATTTTGATTGAATCATCGATTCGCAGATATTCTACGAAGCTTGATTTACTTAAAATTCAATCTCGTTAACAGGTTAGATTTACCTTTTAGCTCTAATCTTTGATTTGTTTTAACATATTGTTTACTTTTTTATCTGAATAATGTAATGTACAATCTGTTTGATACAACAATGTAGTTGATTTTTTAGCAAATTGTATTTTTACGTGTAATATTATGCCTTGAAGATTAGAGCAACAATATAGTTTGATTATTGTTGTAATTTCATTGTTACACAAGAGAATTACAACAATATAGTTTGATTATTGTGTTTTTCATATGTATTGTTGGTGGTTTTTTTTTTTTGATACAACAATGTAGTTGTTGAACCTATTCTGATACAACAATTCGAGTTTTGATGTGTATGTTTTATCTTTTTCCACTGCCTCGCCATGAATATACTTCTCACGAGGGGCGCAGCCCCGAGTGATTTGCGTCATGACGAGAGTTTAAGCTACATTACATGTTGAATCACATATTGTATCTCAGGACATGCCCTAGATTACATTTTTTGTTGTCCAACAATGTAGTAGTTCAACCTGATTGCCTTATGTTAGTGAATACAAGCAATGTAGCTTGTCAATCCGTTTATTGCTAGGACTGAGTAGTACCACTAAAAAAGCAATCTCAGGACATGTTGTAGGTTACAGTTGATTGTCAATGTAGCTTGTCAATGTACTGCAAACACATATTGAATCTCAGGACAACTTGTTCAAGTTACATTTGGTTGTAGTTTTGGAAACAAGTTTGTCTTGTTTCTTTCATTTAGTAAGATGTCGTTGTTATTGAATCGCAGGACAAATTGTCCAAGTTTTTTCCAATTATGAAAACAACTTGTGGTAGTTGCTTCTAATTGTGGAAACAACTTGGGTTGGTTGTTTTCATTACTTTCTATAAACAACCTGTGGTAGTTGCTTCTAGTTTTGGAAACAACTTGAGTTGGTTGCTTTCATTACTTTCTATAAACAACCTGTGGTAGTTGCTTCTAGTTTTGGAAACAACTTGGGTTGGTTGCTTTCAACTTGTATCTTATTATCCTTTTTGCAATTTACTGATTTTCTTCTCGTTGCAAGGTAAATATGGTTGTAGCAGAGATCAACTTTTGCAACTTAAGCATCTCTCATGTTATCTATGAATCAACTACCTTCAAGGAGATGCAAAGTCTTGTGTTGCGTTGTTGGAGTATTCTATCTCAAGTCCCTTATGTGATTCTTTCTGATGTTAATGGTGTACTTCAAATCGTTCGATCGATTTAGATTTGAATTTTCTTGTTATATCTTGCCAAGCTAAGGGAATATAAGTTTTGAAGCTCGGTGTTCAATTCGAAACTCCCTTCTTCTTCTTCTTCATGTGTTGCTTCTTCTTTAGCTTGTTCAAGTTGTGTTTTGTGTTTGAAGGTTTGGCTTTTGTTGAAGACACGGTGATGATGTTTCAATGAATCAATTATCCACAAGAGAACCAAAAAAATGTGATGCTTGGGCTGGAATTCTTACCGGTGTTGGTCAGATGTTTGAGGGAGGGAAAGATGAAGTTGTCGATGTCTTGTTGAAGTATCAAGTGGAGAGTGGGTACAAAGTCAAGCCCGAGAAGACCGATCGGAAGCGTTATACGGTTCATTGCCTTTTCAAAGAAGAAAAGGATGTAAGTGGAGGTTCCACTCTTCTTTGGCATTCAAAGGCGGCCATGCTTTTAAGTGCAAGACTTTTATATCGGAGCATTCTTGTGGTTTGGATTGCTCTGATCCTTCAAAGCTTCGAATGACGAAGACTTTTATAAAGAACATTATAAAAGACGATATTAGAGTTTGAGTAAGCGTAAAATGTACCGCGGACATTCAAGATTTGTTTTTCAGGAGTATCAAGTTGACCTTACCTACCATCAAGCATATCGTGGACTGAAATTTTGCAAAGAATGTATTTGGGGAGATGATATCAAATCGTATTCTCGATTTCTTGTGGTATGAAGAAGCGATCAAGCGTTATAATCTCGGGAAGCGTCATCAACTTTGAGTTTAATGCTCAAAACCGGAAGTTTGAGAGGTTTTTCATTTCTTTTGAAGCTTGCATCACAGGGTTCAACAAGTATTGCCGATCCTATGCCGATAATAGATGCCACGTTTCTTCTTTGGAAAGTTCAGAGGTGGTCTTATGGTAGCTTGTGGGAAAACCGGAAACCAAGGTATTATGCATCTACTTTACTATTTTTTTTTATTTTGTGTTGTTTTTATGACAAACCTTTTGGGTAGAAAAGTTTTGTAGCCAATTGTATGTAATTGCACAACCTCAACAAACCTCTTAGGTTTAGATTTTTGCGAACAAACTCGACAACTTGTGAACAATCTCAACAAGAATGAAAACAACTAGCACAAGTTGCCTCCAAAATATGGAACCAACTTGTGCTAGTTGTTTTCATTCTTGTAGTTTGGCTTTTATTTTTTGGAGGCAACTTGTTCCAATTGCTTCCATATTCTGGAGACAACCTTTTCTAGTTGATTCCATTCTTTTGGAGACAACTTGTCGTGGTTTCTTCCTTTGTGTAATTCGAAACATGCTACTCATTTTTTGTGTTAAATTTTTTTGTATTTTTTTATTTTACGAGAGATATTTCCAGTTGCCTTTGGTATTGTTTTAGCGAAAATAGTGATAATTGGCGCTGGTTTTTGGAAAATTTGAAGGGAATTGTTGATGCCGATCGTCCGTTGACCATTATATCCGATCGTGGAACTGGACTTTTGAACACTTGTTCTCGAAATCTTTCCGAATGCTTTTCATTCGTATTGCTCGTACCATATGAAAGGCAATATTCCAGTTGTCAAAGGCAAGAGTAGACATGATTGCTATTAAGTTGTTTGAGCAATGCTACAAGTCTCTTTGTCACCAAGGAGAAATTTCAAGGCGAGTTTCAAGCATGGTCAATCAAGATGTTCTCTGTTATCGAGTGGATGAACAAGATCCCACTGAAGAATTGGGCTGCTCATGAGTTTTCTGGGGAAAGGTATGGAGAACTTACATCCAATGTAGTTGAAAGCTTTAATGACTTGATTAGGCACGAAAAGCGACCGAAAGCCATCGAGTTGATTGAATGTATTCGCGCTCGGACAATGGAGACAATGTGGAAGAGGAAGGTTGAAGCTAGCAGGTGACTGGACTACAAGACTTGCCCCTAAGATGCAAGCACGGTTAGACAAGAGGATAACCGACTGTCGAGATACAAGGTGCGTAGAGCTAGTGAAAAGGTATTTGAGATCATAACTAGTACTGCGAAGCATACTTGTTGACTTGGACTCGCAGACTGTACTTGTCACCGGTGGCAAAAACACAGCTTCCCTGCAGTCATTTGGTGAAAGCTATGGTGCAGTTGGCGAGGAGGAGGTGTACAAGCACATCTCACCTTACTACACCACCGAATGCTACAGAGGTTTGTACTCAAAACCTATCTATCCCATCCCTGATGGTGACAAACCTGATGAGATTTCCCGTACCAAATACGTCATGCCTCCCCCTGTTGGACCACAAGTTGGAAGGCCAAACTCTGTTCGTAAACGCAGTTACCGTGAGAAAATACGCAAGAAGAGAAGGTGTGGTATTTGTGGAATGCTTGTATACCATAATCGTAGAACATGCCGTAGTGCTCCATTGGCCCTCGCCCACCGAGTATTCAAGAATCGGTCTAGGATTGGAAGGTTCTACGGGATGATGTTCCTATGAAATCTCTCAATTGCATTTGTTTCAGTTTGTTTTATGTTTTTCTGAACCTTTTCTTTCATGCTTTACTGAACTTTGTGATTCATGTTTATGTGAATTTGGTTTGTCTTTAATCGATACTGGTACAACTTTTATCCTGCATTTGTTATGAAATCAGTTATTGTTCTTTAGTTTGTTGCAGGGTCTGTAATTTTTTATTTTTTTCATGGAAATTTTGTTGGTTATGGTTACAGATTTGAAGGCAAGTTGTTCTAGTTGAAGGCAAATTTTACTAGTTGCTTCCTTTTTATGGAGACAACTGTTGGTACTTGCTTCCATGTTCGGAACAACTTGTGCAAGTTGCTTCCACATATGGAGACATCTTTTTGCTAGTTTCTTTCATGTGCTTACTGAACTTTTGTGATTCATGCTTATATGAACTTGGTTTTGTCTTTTTAATTGATAATGTTACATTCTTAGTTGTTCTGCAGTTTGTTATGAAATGATTTTGGTCTAATATTTTTTTTGCTTTGTTGGTTATGTCCACAGATTCTACATGTTGCTTCCACTTTATGGAGACAACTTGTTTTAGTTGCTTCCATTCTGGGAACAACTTCTGCAAGTTGTCTCTGTATTTTTTTACCTATGCAAACCTATAACCATATAGAAACATTGCAACACTGAAAATAATCAAGAATAGAAGGGTTTACAAATATTATTTGTTTTTGTTGGTTATTTTCTCAGATTCTGCAAGTTGCTTCCTTTTTAAAGGAGACAACTTGTTCTAGTTGCTTCCATTTCTGGGAACAACTTCTGCAAGTTGCTTCCATTTTATGGAGACAACTTGTTACAGTTTATTCCATTCTGGGAACAAGTTCTGCAAGTTGTCTCTCTGTATTTTTTACCTATGCAAACCTGTAAGCATATAGAAACATTGCAACACTGAAAATAATCAAGGGAAATAATCAAACAATTCAAACTTTAACTAGACAATATTTTTTAAGAAGTGTACTTTAATTAGATAATACCAACATAATGTTAACAACCAATAGTAATCTGTAGTTCAATCAGAATAATACTAGATAATACTAACAAATTAGATAATACTAACAAATGTAGTTCAATCAGATAATTCCAGGTAATACTAATAAGTTGTCTCTGTCATTTAGTATTACTGGGAATATATCACAATCGACTTGAATTTGTGCCTTCCGACTTCTTCCATTCATCGGTTGTTGCCGATATACTTAACGCCATCTTGATCCTTTTTTTGTTAAAGTGGCCAATATATTGATTCTTTTTCCTCCCGCCAGAATACCGAATTCTTGGTATTTCACCAACATCTTCATAAAAACACAAATAAATACTTTTGCACAATCAGGGTGTTCTTCTTTGTTGAAGCACTTTAGGAACCTTCAATGTGTGAACAATTTCATTACCACCTTTGTCTCGATGTCCAATCTCATTTAGAACTTTGCTCGGTGGCTTTGTAAGTGTATGCGGTGACGACAACAATGGACTTTGTTTCATAGAGTTGCATATCTTCCAGACTCCTTCATGTAATACCAAAGAACACCCAGTGGGAGTTCATGCACAGTGGAAACATCAGCATTTTGTTCTTGGCATCCAACTTGTAATTAGCCCTCACATAATCTGCTACATAACTTGTTTCTATTGCATTCTCGTCTCCATTGTCCATGTATATTTGCACGTATCTCTGCATCATTGAAAAAGTTTTTAAAAAAAAAAGAAGATACATACATTTATCAGATATTTTAACGTTTCGCAAAAACTTTTACAAGTCAAAATAACATGCAATCTGTTAATACTAACTAGTGTGTAATTTATCGATAAAAAAGTGACTTACCAAAAGATTGGTATTTAGTATTACATGCTTGTTTGTATGGATTATCGGCAGAAACATTTTCCATCTTCGATTTGAGTAATCTTGGTGTAGAATTCTACGATGTCACTATCGATATAGAGATCATCCAATAGATTTTGGATGTCTTTGTTTCGAATGTGATATTCATTATTCTACCTGAACAAGCCGTTTGCCTCGCATAATCCAAAAACACAGCAAACATCATGTGATGTTGCATTACTAGCATCAAACATCAATATTGCAAAATTGAAGGAACTGCAAGAAATAAAACTAGCAGTATAAAAGGCTTAGTGTTTTTTTTTACCCTTTTGTGGCATCCTCGGAGAATTCTTGGAGTATTTTTTGTTGATCTTCGCTGCAATCTCCCCAAAGCTTAAGACTTTCTGCAGGCCTGAGTGGTTTTGATTGAGGAGGTGTTGGATCGACGTACTCGATTGCTTCCAAGTCAATAATCGCACCTTTGTCCCGTTGTTTCTTGTTCTTTTTCGGTGTAAACTGTTCAGGTGAATTCATCTCCTAATTTTTCCTCTTCCTCTCCCTTGGATCGTTCTTGACTCTTTTAATAATAGAACCAACAAAGGAGCTTTCTCTTGACTTTCTCTTGATTTCGATAAGTCACTATCTTCAATCGCTTTTGGTTCAATTATCTCGAGAAGATGGGACTTGTCTTTTGGAGAATCCAAATGCAAATCAAAAGTTGGACCTTCAAAGTATTGGTTTTGCACACATGTTGGAGTGTGTTGAACAATGACCATTTCATCCGATTTTTTCTTTTCACCCTCATTCTCTGAAAAGCATATCCTACTTTCCCGCAATTTGGATTAAAGGAAAAATTCATTAAAAACATAATACATCGAATACAAGGAGAGGAGACAACTTTAAGGAAGTTGCTTCCACGTATGGAGACAACTGAAGCAAGTTGCTTCCTAAACATATGGAAACAACTTGAAGCAAGTTGCTTCCTAATTGAATAAGTTGATTCCTAATCATAATGGACACAACTTGAAGCAAGTTGCTTCCAAATTGAATAAGTTGATTCCTAATCACATGGAGACAACTTGAATAAGTTGATTCCTAATTATTTACTACTAAATTTAGCAATCTAATCTTAAAAATGAATGAATCTACCTTTGTATTACATCTTCTTGATTAATTGGAGTTGTCCTTTCTTTATCATCTCCAACCTGGTTCCTCATCCATTTTAATCGCACTTGCTCTTTCAACTTGGTCTTCCTCCATTGCAATTGTACTTGTCTTTTCTTGCTCTTCCTCATTTTCAACTGGACATGTATTTTCTTTATCCACTGGTGCAACTGGACATGTCTTTTCATTTGAGTTGTCTTGCGCACATTCTTTGTTCTTGCTTGGTGCAGTCTGAGAGTATGTTACTTCCCGCAAATTCATTAAAAATTTTATTTAAAACACAACAAACAATCTAAAGCAAGTAGTTGAGGCAACTTGAAGAAGTTGATCTCACATTTTGGACACAACTGGGAGCAAGTTTCTTCCAATATTTTTGATACAATCAAAGCAACTTCATGAAGTTGCTTTCATAAGTTAACATAACTTGATCAAGTTGCATTCCAGAATAAACTTGGACAATTCTAACAAGTTGCATTCAAGAATAATCTACTCTAACAGGTCTAAAGTAACATAAGACTAAAGTAAATGCATCTTACCTTTCTCTTGCATGCTCTTTCTCAACTTGTGCAACTCGGAGTCCTCTTTTCTCCTTCCTCTCTAACTGGTTCTTGCTCTATGTTAGCAAAATATTTTTCAGTTATCTCGTCTATATTCACATTCTGCATCAACTCATCCAAACTATCGGGCATGTCTACCTCAGTTGAATATTCTCTGTCAAATGTTGGCTTTATTACAGTTAGTGGTGTTCTTGATTCAAAGAATAGATTTTCTTCGGTCATGTGCATTGTCTCATCTCGCATTTGCCGTCGCCTTGACTTCCTCAACAACCTCCTTTTCTGGTACGGATTCTTTCTCATTTTGTTGGTGATCTTCAACATCTTCATTTTGTTGTTCATCATCTTGAGCGATTTCTTCTTCGCTCACCTGCACTCTCTTATTAGCATTTTCTTCTTGAACTGTTGCTTGAAGTTTCACCTACATTATCTTCTTGCTCGGTTACATTTTCGGAGGACTGTCGGTTGATTCTTCTACCATAAAACATTGAGCTCCACCGCTTGTACTTCTTCTCCCTTGAGAGGTTTTTACGGTGTGTTTTTCAAATCCTCCCAATCCCGCAAGTTCTTGTAAACGTCGACCATGTGTTCCTTTTGATCATCTGTCAAATTAATTTTATCCTTGTTGGCTTCATAAACGCTTGAAGGAACTTGTTGTCATCAATGAACTTCCTTAAGAACTCATCTCTCCCTTCAATCCTATAGTAGATCTCTTGAAGTGAAAAGTTTTGGCTTCAAGGAATTTGGCATTTAGCCTCTCTTCTTGAAGTAAATTGTACAACAGGTTGTTGAATGCCCTTTCTATTTCTAATTCTTCTACCAATTCGTGCAAGTGAGTCAGTCTTTGCTCATTTGGTGTCAGTTCGTCTCGAATGCCATCTCGTGAAACTGAAGAGTTCCAAATTAGTCAGCATTTTTTCCTTGAAAATCAGTCGCAAGTTAATATACAACTTGAGTAAACTATCTGCTTCAACTTATGAAACCAACTAGATCAATTTGCTTTCATTTTATGCAGACAACTTGATCAAGTTGCTTTCATTTTATGCAGACAACTTGATCGAGTTGCTTTCATTTTATGGAGACAACTTGAGCAAGTTACTTTCATTTTATGGAGACAACTTGAGCAAGTTGCTTTCATTTTATGAAGATTCACTAAAGTAGCATAAGAATTTTTACTTACAGTAAATTCTTTAGGGAATACCATAATCCCGTCACTATCTTTCCTTTCTACCGTCAACTTGTTGCACAAATCTAGTTGGTGCCACCTGGTGAATCTTGGAATTGAATGTTCAAATCCTTGTCGCTTTGGTAGGTAGTTGCTATGCTCCAAAAACCAATACTGTAAACAAAAAAATTAAAATGTTAGTTAAGTTTCTCAAAACATTTTTGATCAAGATTATCTTGTCAACAATTTTTCATTTCTTTTTTTTACCAACAAAAATGGTATGCACCCAGGTACACGTTTAAGACCATCTTTTCCTTTTGGTTTCTTGATATTATCCATCAAATATTTCACTATGTGGTCTGGCCACGACACTCTATGCATGGAGAACAGGTATGGCAACCATCTCTGGGTAAAGTAGCCTCCACTAGTATCCGTGAAGAAGAACACGGTGCACAACCACATGCCAAAGAAAATCAGAAACAATCTTTGGGTCCTTTCCATTTTCAGCTTCTTCTCTCAACACCATATCGATCTGTTGCCTTGTAATCTTGTAGTCTTTGCCTTGTACTGGGGGGAAATGTTTATGCAAGAAATCTATGTGCTCTTTAGTTACTTTACTCAGTTTCTTCTTCAATTCATCATCTTCAGGCCTTCTTTGAACATTGAAGAAAACAGCAAAGTCATCTGCTATTGGAACATAAACCTTCTTATTAAAAACAAATCCCACTTTCACCTTCTTCCTCACTACTACACTATCATGGCAACTCGAGAAGCATCTCTATAGCTTGAGGAATCTTAGTGTATACATCTCTTTCAAAGTTACGTCTTTTGAAGGCCTGTTTTGTTGTTCTTCTTTAAAGAATGGTTCAACTAAACCCCAAGATCGGAGACTCTCTTAAGGCTTTCACATGTGCTTTGGCTTGTCTTTCAATACTTTATACAAGTAGTAACTCATATCTAACAATGGTAATAATCCAGGACTTATATGCTAACGTTGTTTCTAGCTTCTTCTTTTTTTACCTGCAATCATGCAAGCTATCCAATTAACATCTAATACATAGATGCAGACACCTAATCAAAAGAAGATTTATATGTTTTCTTTTTTCATACCTTTTCTTTGTTGAACTATATCAGCAGTTTCTGTTGCTTCGTTGCTGGGAGCATTCATTGCAGAGCTGGTTGGCATTATCTTCAATCTTGGCGACGTCCTCTTCATACTAATGTTGTTCAGTCAATAGGAATAGTTAGCATGATATCTCAATATAGCTAACTAATTCAAGTTGTCTCCATATATAAGAGGAACTACAAAAACTATCCTATGTTGCCTCCAGAAATGACAATAACTGGGAACGACTATCATAAGTTGCCTCCAAAATACAAAGGCAACTAGTAACAGAGTTGCTTGCAAAGCTGGGAACAAATAGTAAATCCAATGAAATTAGTATCACCATATGAAGTCAACATCTACCATTGCTTTCAAACATGGGAACAACTAGCATAACTATCTTAAGTTGCTTCCAAAAATGGGAGAAACTAGCGAGGAGTTGTCTCTACAAATGAAGTCAAAAACTAGCAAAAATGGGTGATAACATGTTTTGATCATCATTAAAGCATAATTAGCCAACAAATTTCTGCGAAATCATTACCATGTGCAAGTACTAATTTAACATGATCCATCGCATTCATAAGGCATTCCAAAGGCATACAACAAGTACTAGTTTTCAACTTATAAGTCATGGATGCACAACCGACTAAGAATATGAAGGCAACTAGTACCGATTGCTTCCAAAAATGGGAACAACTAGCATAAGTTATGAAACAAAATGCAGATATCATCAAACCATCAAACAAGATGCGAGAAATTAGAACCATTAGAAAGTAGCATATTGAACCATCAAACACTCATAAGTTGCCTCCAAATATGACAAATAACATGTTACGTGACACTTATGTTGCATTTGAAGTCCAAAAACTTACTGATTAAAACCAAAAACTCATATAAACCATCAAACCCTTGTACAAGATGCGAAATCGTATATGGCTTGAGTTATGCTTCAATAACTGAATCAACAACTGTTAATTCAAAACCCTAACCGATTCGAAATTACTTCTGAATCAAAATAACTTCAACAACCTAAAATCAGAAATAAAATAAAATAAAGGACAGCTTAGCTGTCATCCACTATGTACTACCCTATATAAAGAGTTGAATAAGTCTGTTGAGGAGAGATATTTTTCCGAGTGTTAGGCAAGTCATTAAGAGAGATAAAGTTTGTATTGATTGTAATTTCTTTAGCTCTTTTCCATTTTATCTTGTAAACATTCAAGGAATTAATCAATAAAAATCATAGTTGTTCATCTTCAATGGCTTAGTTGTGTGGATTCTTGTGAGGGGTGTAGTGTAGGATTTCCTGCAACTACAAAGAGGGTGCCCCTTAGTAATTGAGGTGCCCTTAACCAACATTGAGAGTCTGAATAACATGTGTCCTCCGGGGTACAAAAACCACTTTTCGAGCAACTTTCTCCATAAGAGCTTAATTCACAAAAACACCTACAAACAAGTTTATTAGTGATAAAATGAGTCCCAACTAATGTATTTATGGGTGAAAATGCGTCGCACTTTCGTGCTCATCAAATTCCCCCACACTTACATTTTGCTATTCCTCGAGCAAAACAGAAAACTGACCCGCTACACAGCTGGTCATAAAATAAGAGAGATTTAGACCCGCTACACAGTTGGTCATGACAAATGCCATAAGACACAATTTTTTTTTAATTTTTTTAGAGACCCGCTACATAGTTGGTCATAAATATTTTTTATTTTTTAGACCCGCTACACAGCTGGTCACAATATGCAAGAAAAATCCTCAAAAAGAAAAATAAAAAGTTAATAACCACTCTCCCACACTTAAATATTACATTGTCCTCAATGTAATTGAGTCATCCAACGTAAAAATTAAGATGGGAAATTCAAAAATAAAATAAACAAAAATAAACAAACAAACATAAATAAATAAATAATTATACCTACTGGAATGTACAAAAACGGATCTCCAAAATTAACGGCTGAAAATTTGGGGGTCAACCCAAAATACTGATATTTACAAATGTGACTTCACAAGTATGTTATGAAAATATGGGGACACTGAAACTATCAAAAACCAAGATTTACCCCTAAACCAAGTTTTTACTGCACATGGAAGTGCGTAAAGAACAAAATATGGGGATTCTATTGAGACTGGGGAAATATCAATTGATTCATGCACGATATCAGGAATAGGCAAGTCCTCTGGGTACTTAGATGCAAAGTAATCCAACAACACTTTAGAAGCACACAATTCTAACCCTAAATTAGGCAACTTTTGGAAGTCTAGGGGTCTAGAAACAACCTCTAAGTCGGGTGAATAATCTTGTGAGGTAGATTCATCTATGGAATTAGGCGAATCATCCACAGGGTCATCTATATGTTCTGTTTGGAACAGAGAGTCACTACCAGATTCATCATCATCAACAAATAATCTTTGAAATTCAAGAACTCTCAATCTTTGTTCCAAACTAGGTGGTGTGTGTTTGTAATACTTCTCATATATAGTTTGATGTGATTCTTCCCTTACCTCATGTGGAGCAGAAACTCCATACCATTGCCTACGCATATATTCAGCAAGCGTCATCTCAGATGAGGTTTCCTGATAATTAGACTTTCTACGCTTATATTCCGCCAGCGTCATCGTAGATGACGTCTCCTCAGAAGAAGTCATCATCCTCAAAAAGTCCCTGAAAAGAAATACAAAAAAAAAACGCATAAAAAGGAAAAAATAAAATCTAAAATGAAATGAAAATACTGTACAAAATAAATAAAAATAAACCTAAAAATTAATCTAAAAACAAGTCCCCGGCAGCGGCGCCAAAATGGTACTATTAATTGTTGTTGTAGTAAATAGGTTGTCGTTCACTCGGACTTTGTGGAGATTAAATTTAAAGGTTTAATGAAAATAATAAAAGAGAGAGTTACTGGGTTTAGGATTCCACCGCATTCATATCAATAGGTTCAATTATTTATTCTTTAGCAATTATCGCTCAATAAATAAAACAACATCGACTCTTATTTTGCCAAAGTAAATTCTCCAAATATTAGTTATAAATCGTAAGCATGAGACATCAAACATCTAAGCAAGCATGACCCATCTAATAAAATGATAACTAATTTTTTCAAATCATAAAATAATTTAAAATAAATGCAAAAGTCATAAAAAGAATAAAATAAATTCACCCATGTATGAAGATCGGCTTCCTCCGTCGACCCAGTGTCGGGGCTTAGCTTCTCATAATGAAAACACACTCAAAAATATATTTCATAGCTCAAATGGTGTTTTTATTAAAGAAAGCTAATAATACAATTGTCTGTATTGTATTGGCATTACAGAAGTCACTGTTACAATATTTGTTGCAAATTCAAAACAAGCGTACCAAACTGACTGTTACGAGTACTGTTTATAAACGACAGTTCTCTGCGACAGTCAGTTGGCGTCGAATGTTCTTCTTCTTCTTCTCTGCAGCAGCAGAGAAATCTGCTCTGCAACCCTCTGTTCTTCTCCCCAACTCTCGATATCCCCCTATGACTCTAGAAACACAAATATATATATCCCAACGGTTTTCCAAAAATCAACGATATCTTCTCTCTTTAATGCTGCCAAGTACGGGAATTATTTTCCTTTTTTTTTTTTTTTTACCTCCTTTGCGTATCTGTTGATGTCGACACACTCAAAACATCTTCAGTCCTTATCTCTGTTGGCGTTAATCATGCAGCAGCCACGAGCATTTCTTCCAAAAATAGCACCTATGGAATCTCAATATATTTTCTTCCCTTTATTCTTCCAAATCAACAAAATTCCCGGTCAATTTTCTTCTCTGTTCGACACTTCCACACGTCTCTGAGTTTGGATAATTCAGATAATAAAATCTCAACCTATTCAATACGTATCCTCCAATTAAAAGAACAAATATCCGATGCCCTGTTTGGCGAGATAACTAAGGAAACTTCCTTTTTCTTCACTGTATACGGCTTCTGGTGGTTCACACACGCCAAGCATGTTGAATATGTAATTCAGAGGGACTTGAACTCTCCAGCCACACGAAAATACTCCTTAAATATAACTGAGAATCCCAAGAATCACACGACTGCCCTGTTTTCTTGTGGTTGCATGTTCTAACCTTTTATATCGAAACTACCCACATCATCATTCCTGTTTTAGCTTAACAGGATGTTCCCAACCAAAAAGTAGCGAGAGAATCTCATGGAATCTACTCCAAATCAATAACAGAATATACTCAGGGGAGATGAAAATTTCCCACCAAAACAACCTTTTGAACGATGAAGAAGGGGTGCCCCCTATCCGGTCCTGGGGTTCCCATAGCAGGTGGGTACAAATAGTGAAGAGGGTGCCCCTTAGTAATTGAGGTGCCCTTAATCAACATTGAGAGTCCGAATAACATGTGTCCTCCGGGGTACAAAAACCACTTTTCGAGCAACTTTCTCCATAAGAGCTTAATTCACAAAAACACCTACAAACAAGTTTATTAGTGATAAAATGAGTCCCAGCTAATGTATTTATGGGTGAAAATGCGTCGCACTTTCGTGCTCATCACCCATCTCTGATAGTAAATGGGTCAGTCCTGCCCAGGTTGTCCCAAAGAAGTCTGGGATTACGGTAATTACGAATGAGAACAATGAATTGATCCCTACCCGTGTTACTACTGGGTGGAGAGTTTGTATAGATTACCGTAAGCTGAACTCAACAACTAGGAAAGACCACTTTCCTCTACCATTCATCGACCAAATGTTAGAAAGATTAGCTGGCCACAGCCATTATTGTTTCCTAGATGGTTATTCTGGTTATAACCAAATCCCTATAGCCCCGGAGGACCAAGAGAAAACAACCTTCACATGTCCATTTGGTACTTTTGCTTACAGGCGTATGCCTTTTGGGTTGTGTAATGCACCCGCAACATTCCAACGTTGCATGCTAAGTATCTTTTCGGACATGGTTGAGCGATTTCTCGAGGTCTTTATGAACGATTTTTCGGTTTTTGTATCCTCTTTAGATGAATGCTTGCACCACCTTACACTAGTTCTAGAACGTTGCACCACCTTATGGGATGATCCTTACTTATTCAAATATTGCCCTGATCAGATCATCCGTCGTTGTATTCCTGACAACCAGTGTCCTGACTTTTTGTCATTCTGGAGTTTGTGGGGGTCACTTTAGTTCTAAGAAAACACCTGTGAAGGTTTTGCAATCTGGTCTTTACTGGCCCACTCTGTTTAAGGACTCCCACCTATTTTGTCAAAGTTGTGAGAGATGTCAGAAGTTAGGAAATTTGACCCGACGAAATATGATGCCACTTAGTCTTATACTAATAATAGAAATATTTGATGTGTGGGGTATAGATTTTATGGGTCCCTTTGTCAATTACTACGGTAACTTTTACATCTTATTAGCCGTTGACTATGTGTCTAAGTGGGTTGAAGCAATAGCTACCAAGACAAATGATCGCAACGTCGTGATCAACTTTGTTAGAGACAATATTTTCTCTAGATTTGGTATGCCTAGAGAAATCATTAGTGATGGAGGTTACCAGTTTTGTAACAGGTCTTTTGAGACACTCATGAAGAAATACTCCATTACCCATAAGGTTTCTACACCTTACCACCCACAAACTTGTGGCCAAGTAGAAGTGTCTAATAGGCAGATTAAACAGATTTTAGAGAAGACCGTAAACCCTACACGAAAGGATTGGTATTTGCGCTTAATATAAGCTTTGTGGGCTTACCGAACCGCTTTTAAGACTCTTCTTGGGATTTCCCCGTATAGACTTGTCTTCGGTAAAGCCTGCCATTTGCCTGTAGAAGTAGAATACTGAGCTTATTGGGCCATTAAAAGGCTAAACTTTGACATACCTACTTCTGCTGATAACCGTAGACTTCAGCTCAATGAGTTAGAAGAAATTCGTAATGATTCTTACCAAAATGCGAAAATTTACAAGGAGAAAACCAAAGTTTTTCACGACAAATCGATTCTTCGAAAGTCGTTTACACCAGGCCAGAAAGTTCTCTTGTATAATTCTCGCCTTCACCTTTTTCCTGGTAAGCTTAGATCTCGTTGGACTGGCCCATTCTATGTCAAGACCGTGTATCCGCATGGTGTTATTGAGGTTAGGAACCATGATATTGGAGAGACTTTTAAAGTCAATGGTCAGCGGTTGAAACTATTTATCGAATTAACCAACCCTGAAGTGGAAAATACAAATTTACAGGATCCCGTTTATCACGACTAATTTTCTGCAGGTACAGTCAAGTCTGGCTGAAGACATTAAACTTAGCGCTTTATGGGAGGCAACCCATCTTTGTGGTACATGGTCCTGGTAACATCTTTCCCTATCTCTTTTCTTTTGATCAGCATTTCTCTTTGTTCATGCATTCATTTTTATATCTGGAACATCGAGGACTATGTTCAATTTAGGTGTAGGGGTAAGGGAGAAAAATTTTAGTTGTACCAAGAATATCCAACATTTAGAGTCACATAGTATTCAATTAGCTAAGTTTACATATTGATTCTCACCAAAAAGATGGAAATTCGAATTGCTAGGGATTAATTCTAGCGAGACATTAGAGAAAAAGAAATTGAGATCATTGAAAATCATGAGAGAACATGTACCTTTTAGAGGGTAATCGTGATGGACCTAACCATCCATGATAGAAAGACAATTCGGTCAAAAGGAAATGCCAGAAAGACAAAGCAACCTCACAATGTAGTCTTAGTTACTGGATTACGACTCTCTCTCAGTAGAAACTGATCATCATCAACAAGCGGAGCGACATCAAAATCTATGAAGAAAGTTGAAGAAGTTTAAGGTTTATAAGCAACAATAAATAAATAAAAAATAAAAAAAAGCAAAATTCAAAATCAAAGTTGAAGACTTGGAGAAAAGAAAATCAAACAATGTAATTAAGTTATTGAAGTTCATGATACCAAGATATTACAAGTTGCGAAGATCCAAGTGCTAAAGTCCTTGTCTCATGGCCATGTAAATATTAGTCTTGTTATTATCGTGTTTCATTAAAAAAAATGAAAAAAAAAAATGAAAAAAAAAAAGAAAAATGAAGAAAATGAAAAATATTATGTATATTTAAATTTTGTTGTTAGTTTTGTTCAATAAGGCCATATGGAATTAGAAATCTATAAGAAAGTTTCAAGCAAGAAATCGAAAAAAAAAAGTTAATTGTCAAGGTTCTACGAAGTTCAAGAGTTTATCATCAACAATTGAAGCCGAAGAAGACGTTGTTTCTACTGAACACTATGATAGAGTCAAAGAGAGATGCATATTGGTTGCTTTGTTAGTCCGCTTTCCATCTGGCACAAGATCTTTCTAGCACTGGTTCAACTCATCACACGTAATTTGTCCAGCTGTATAGCAGACGTCCCTCTCATCTTTATTTTTCTCCCAATCTTATCCAGTTGTAAAGCGGATGCATCTTACAATGTTTATCTAGCTGTTTAACAGATATCTCTTTATCTAGTAGTATTGCGGATGTGTCTCCCCTTTCCCTATTCAGCTTTAGAGCGGATACTTTTAATATCTCTGGCATTCTAGCTACTTGGCGATAGGTTGAGAATATGTATGTCCTCATAGCTCTTTAAATACTTGTGACTAATCAGTGTTGGAGTAAAGGTTTTGTGGGTACACCTCTGGTAAACCCACACGAGACTATAACTCGGCCACTAGGGCCACCTAGGGGTTTAAAGACTTATTGCATACGCTAAATGTAATCGCGATGCCTGCGACAGTGAGTTAGGATTTTTATTTTTGCTCGGGACTAGCAAAATACAGGTTTGGGGGTATTTGATGAGTGTGTAAACACGTCATTTTTACATCTTAATTTATATTTGTTTAGTCCTTAATTTTGTACAATTTAATGCTTTTATTTAGTTTTACAGTAATTAAAAAGAAATGCTCAATCAGGCTTAAATACAGAACTTCACCCACAAGATGCATAAGAAAGCCCAATTTAATACCCAGGCCTTCTCCGGAGACGGACGGAAAAACTATGGACCAAGAAATATTGCGGGGACCAAGAAATGTTGCGGGACCTAGAAAGCAGTACGGGATATATCAGTACATTTTACATTTGGGTCAAGATGATATTCTCATTTAAACGTGGCAAAATGAAAATGAAAATTGGGAAGGATATTTTAGTTGCTAGCCATGCCATGCATGCACTAAATATGGGAATTAACCATGACTGATTGTTGGCAACAGTTGGCATCGTTCTTGCATTGTTTAAATAATTCTCTCCATGTTTCAAGGAGAATAAAAGTGATTATTCCCACATGCTTATATATACAGAATGAGGAACAAATTAATTATTAAACTATGCAAATGAGGAAAGTCAAGGCATTTTTGTGTTCAAAGATGCAGCGAGAAGAGAAAGATTTGTAAGAAGTGTCGACATCTAATTAGGGACGGTGCTTATAAGGAAGAATACAGCCGTAGAATGATTTTTATTTCCTTGTGTGGTGACATTTAATTGTCAAGGATATAATTCTCATTTTTAAGAAGATGTGGAAAGGATGGCATGGGAGGATATAAAAGGGGGTTGTAGCACTCGTGGGATGATCTTTTTGGTTGGGGGTCGACGGAAACTACTTTACATTTTGAGGAGAAAAGCTACTACAATTCATCTTCTTATTTTTAGTCCTTGTTAGAGAATACCGTATCCATTGTAATCTAAGAAGAAGGAAAGCAAAATCCGTAAACTTTTGTAAGTCTTTTTTGAGCTTAATAAAGATGAATTTTATTTATCTCTTTGATATCTTTTCTTCCGAATATGAGTAGCTAAATCACTTTCTAGGATTAGAGATGAAATCCTGTTATGCTTACGAATAAGTCGTAATCATTTTCTATATGAATTCTCTTTGTCCTATTTATCGTTTTATCACGATAATAATTTTTCTTCATATGTCCTATTGCTAAATTAATGAGTTATATCCTTTTTAGAGAACTAGCATCCTATAGTGAAGAAAATTATTAGTATTTTGAGAAAAAAAAATAGTTTATTAAAACGTCATATTTTCCGAGATGCAAATAATTGTCCTAAGTCGTCTTGAGTAATTTGTCAGAGAACATTATAGAAAATGGTTACATTCATTTAGTTTGCATAATAGTGATTGAATCTCGAATCCTAGGTTTTCTTCCATTTGAGTACAAAAATCATTTTTAGCTTTTTCATTATTTTAGAGCTTTATACAAATCACTATCTTTTAGTCTAAAAACCGAATCTTTAAAAAGTCCGAGAAACGAATTCCTTACTTCCACTGTAAAAACTACATCAGTAATCACCTCCCCCACCGGAGATAGGATTGTGCATGCACTAAGATTGGAATTCAGAGGGCATACCAATAACATCGTGGAATACGAAGCAGTGGTACACGCTCTCCGTCTAATAATAGAGATGGGGCTGACGGAGGTTCGCCTGGCAAGTGACTCACAGCTAGTCATACGAAAAATAGGGCTAGAGTACAACGTCTACGATGAGACCCTATCAGCATACATAGCTTTAGTATAGACACTGGCAGCCCGGATACCTAGTATCAAATTTCGACATTTATGCAGAAAAGAACTTAGACATGCCGATGCCTTAGCATACATATCATCCATGTTGAAAGATAAAAGCGTCGAGGCCATCAAGGTAACAAGGGTATACGAACCTTCGATCATTCCACAGCAGTCCTTCGCTACAAATCGTGAAGACGATGTAGGGGAGGACATCGCTGACGATGACGTAGGGGAAGACATCGCCGAAGATTTTGTTGAAGATGATATCGTAGGAAAGGCGAAAGAAGATGAGGATTTAGCCAAGGAAGAGGATTGGAGGGCTGAGATTCACTTCTACCTTAAAGAGGGAACTCTTCCCCCGGATCTGAAGCAAGCCTGGAAAATACAATCAAAGGCTGGGATGTATGACCTTCGAGATGGAATCTTGTACAAAAAATCCTTCCTTGGACCACTGTTACGATGCTTATCAAGACAGGAAGGACATTACATCTTGAAGGAAATCCATTATGGGGACGCAGGAAACCATAGTGGAATGAGGTCACTAGCAGATAATGCAAAAATGCAAGGGTATTACTGGCCACAAATGATACGAGATGCGGCTAAGATGACCAGGAGATGCGAAGAATGCCAGCGGTTCGCCAAAAAGATCCACGCCCCTGCAACAAAGCTAAATTCAGTTGATAGCCCGTGGCCGTTCGCCAAATGGGGAATATATATAGTTGGACCTTTCATCACGGGGTCAGGGAAAGACGATTCTTAATTGTGGCCACAGACTACTTCAGCAAGTGGGTAGAAGCTAAGGCCCTAGCAAGGATCCGCGACTCTGATGTATTAACTTTTATCTTCCAAAATATCATTTGCAGGTTTGGAATCTCTGCAGAAATTGTCTCCGACAATGGCAAACAACTGCAGGGGAAGAACATAGATATGCTCTTCGATACCTTCAAAATCAAGAAGAATAAATCAACCCCATCTATCCTCAAAGCAACGTCCAAGACGAAGCCACAAACAAGACCATCTCGCTTATCCTCAAAAAACAGCTGGACGAACATAAAGGACGATGGTGTGAGCAACTACACAACGTGTTATGGGCATACAAGACAACCCGGAGGTCCGCCAATGGGGAATCACCGTTCCTTCTCACTTATGGAGCTGAGGCAGTCATCCCTACATAGATCATCATGCCAACCACAAAGACCGAAGCTTGGGAGAAGAACCTTACAACAGACATGCTGATGGAGAGGCTTGATGACCTGGAAGAAAGAAGGGAAACAGCGCTGCTAAGAATGGAAAATTATCAACGCAAATTAGAAAGGGAATACAACAAGAAGGTTAATCTTAGGAACTTTGTAGAAGGACAGTATGTGCTTCGAACCATACCCCAACACCAGCGAGAGAACAAGTGGGGCAAGCTAGCACCAACATGGGGAGGACCGTTTATTATACACGACATCGCAGGGAATGGGTCTTACTACCTGCGCAACCTCAAAGGGGAGGTCCTCAGACACCCGTGGAATGGAAAATATCTCAAGCCATACTATCCATAAGGTAGCGCAGTTCTGCATCTTTGTGAAGAGTACCAGAAGAAGAAGGCAACGTATCCGCTTGACATGTTTCTATCTCTGGACGAGGCGTAGCAGACCTCGATCTATCAATCAAACAACCAAGTTTTTTGTAAAACTATCCATTGGGAAAAGAGGCATACATCATCTCTCGGGACTCCCCTGTCAGCGTCTATAAAGTGTACGACCATGGGGAAGGCATCCAGCAGAAAGATATACCCAGCCAATAACAAGGCAGCGATTCAGCGGAATGGGTACATGTAAATATTCCAATAACATACCACATATCCAGGCTCGCTGCCCTGACCCCACCGTCTGGGAATCCCCTGGCCAGGGATTAGCCAGTGGGGGACAGGTCTCAAGACGATCACGAAGGTGCATACCTTCGGAATCGCAATCAAACACTTTTATTATTTTTTATTTAACTAAGCTCGGTATCTAAAAACTGAATTAAAATGCAGGAAAAACTTAAGTTGCACAGATTCAAATAAACGATGATCTATTCCATAAAAGTTGATTACAAGATTCAGGAAAGTGTGCAAGAAAACAAAAATACATCAAAAAATGGCCCGAAGCCAAGTAATCAACAAAGATCAACTTTCTATAGCAAACAACGGAATCTACTTTCCTTTGGATGACTCAACTTGATCAACATGGATTTTCTTCTGAGACGAAGGCACACTTCCACCCGAAGAGAGACCTGAAGAGAAATTCAAGGGCTCAGGCATGGAGCGGCACGGGTAGTTCTTCGTAATGCCATGATCTTTCAACGCCATGCAGCCCCGCTCGATCCTAGTCGATTTTTGTTGACCTCTTGGCTAGCCGACAACGAGCCTTATAAGCGATCGGGGCATCATGTTTGTATTCTTGAGCTCAACTTGCGACAGCAGAGAAGACAGATGTGCGACTTCTTTGGCCGCCTCCTTTGCCGCCTCGTCCCGAGACCCATCTAAGCCCTTATAATATGTTGTCTGGCTTTCCTGCTGCACTTAGGAAGATTGAGCCTTGTCAAGCTTTTCATTTGCAGCGAGAAGCTGTCCCTCGAGCTTTGAAAAAGAAGATACAATAGTTAGCTAAGATAGAATACGAAGATACCCACGACCAAATAATAATATACCTTCGAAATTAGCCGAAGCTATTTCATATTCGTTAACAACAACGTCCCGGGCTTCGTCAAGAAAGTCATACTCCTCCGACATTCTCTTATAATCCGATCGAAGGGTAGTAAGAGAAAATTGGCACTCATCTAACTCTACCTGTTTCATGGAGTCCAAATGATGAAGATGATTGACTTCGTTATTCATTTCTTCTATTCCTTTATTAAGCCTGTACATATTCACTTCAAGGCTCCTTTTAGAATCAACTAAACGAGCAACATCCGCTCGAGAAGCAGTTAGAGCATTGTTAAGGGCATGGGCCTCGGCCCTAGCGTCATCTCTCTCGTGAACGAGCCGCTATGTATAATCTGTCACTTTTGAATCATGAGAAGAGCGAGCTTGACGTAGCTCTTCTTCCAATTGTACTACCTTGGTCTCCAGACTAGAAGAATTCTCACGGGCCTCGGGAAGATTCTCACATATGGCGTTGTAGCTATTTCGCATGTCAATCATGTGGGTTTTTTTCACCCGCCATTCGGCTACTAGCTTGTTATGCTCGTCAGCTCGAGTGTTCCATTTAGTGGCTTTGTCCTTAATTTTCTGCACTAACTCTTTAATTCGGGAAACTTGCCGAGCCCTTTCTGTTCGAAGCTATATCAACTCTCGATCATCACTCACTGGAGATAGGGCGGGGGGACTCAGACAGCGCACTAAGAAGACGAAAGGGAGAGACGAAGAAGAAAATAACAGAAGAAAACAAACCTTTAGAAAACGAAGCCTCACTACGAGCCTTCTCCAACTCGCTGTGAGCAAGAGCTAAGTCGAGACGAAGCTTCTCTTCTTCAACACCAAGCTGTTCCTTCCTTTTCAGCTCCGAAATTTCTTTATCCCTAGTAGAAATGGTAGCTTCAGTGGCGGTCAGTTCTTCTTCCCGATGACGCAGCTTAGCCTCAAGTTTGAGGGCCTTCGCCCTAAAAAATTGATACAGAGTATGGTTGCAATGCTCACTTCTCATCATTTGCATCTGAACCAAGCAGATAAGACAGTGTAAGAAATCGAACTTCATTTCTTAAAGAACACGGTTTATAAACACAATTTATGAAGAATCTCGATGACATACCTCGAGCACACGCTGCTGAGGAAATCTGTACCGATACCCATCAGCGATGGCCATCATATCAGCAACATCAGATGGAGGATCGTCTAAGAGGCTAGTAGAAGTGGCCTTCAAGTCCTTATCCCATACCTCTGCAACTCTCTCCTTCGAAGTCAGCTGCATCGTCCGACGGGTAAAGGCATCGGAAGTCTTCTCACCAAGAATTATTGGAGAAGGGTTGGGCACGAACATTAGTTTCCTCTTCATTAAATAATCAAGGATAGCATCATCACCACCCTGCATCAAGGACTGCGGAAAATCCTCGGGAGATACCTCAACCGAAGCTTCATCAGTAACAATTTTCTTTCCAGTATCGACATTTTTCTAGGCTTCGGATTTCTTCCTAGCCCCAGCCTCCCGGTTGGCAAGAGCTTCCGCATCCTCGCCCTCGGAACTTCCTTCCACATCAACAGCTTTCTCACCAACGGTCTCACCTAGGACATCCCATTCATCGTTTGGGGAAACCAATGAAAATTCCGAAGCTAATCCCAAGGCAGTGTTCACATCGATAGTCCCACCAGTGGAATGGATTTTGCCGAAAGAAAATTCCGGACTAGACCCAGTGGGGAGAGACGACTGAGGATTTACCTATTCGTTCCTTTGATCTAAAGGAGGAGTAAACCCAAGACCACCAGGGGCAATCTCCATTTCAGCGGAGCCATCACCATTATTCACACCCTCCTCGTGATTATGAGGAGAGGTATCAATACGCTCTTCATCATCGGTGACCTCTTCTTCTTCGAACTCTTCGTTCACAGGACTAGTAACCTCATCGGGTATTTCCGTCCCCTCGGTAGCAACAGTGGATGATTGAAGTGGTCCAAGTTTCCTCCTTGGGATCTAAAGATATGATATAAGGATAGCCTGAGGGTTTGAAAAGGTGTCAAACTCGTAACAAATAAATTCCTTACTTCTCTTACACTAAATAGTAGAACAATGACAAGTTGGTTCGTTCCTAAGGGAGAGTTGAGTCTAAAGTTGTCAATTCAATTTCTGAATATTAATGCAAATATGAGTATGAGGAATGATCAAGGATTCTTTCTCAGTCACGAAACATGAATCTAATCAATATAGTTATATTTCTGCAAAGTACTCATTACTAATAGCCCTAGAATATTTAGTACGCTCAAATACTCCGCAATCTCTTAATTCACCGGACACGGAAGCGCTCGATTACCGGATTCTACTTGCCAATTTTCCTAGAAGTATGCTCTCTAGGTGTGACTTAAACAAATGCATTAAATTCCAAGAGATAGGCTATTCCTAGTGACAAATACATAAGCTCGACTCATCTACCAGTGTCATTCAATACATATGGATATTTAACAAAATCCCATCGTCAATAACCATATATTACTACTTGTACTCGGAACATCTAGACAATTATGGGTCGAAGAGTTCTCGAATTAGCAATAGAATCATCCACAAACCAATTTAATTTGCAACTTAAACGATTGGAAAATAATTCTTAAACATTATTGGCATAGTAGAGAATGAGCAATAACAAGATAAATTGCAAGAAACATGCGGTTTAAATATCAACTCGAATTCAAGTTCGGACATTGAAGTTGTCCCTAATCAAATATGCTTAGCTACTGGAGTTCATGGCAAACATATCAAAATAGTAAACTGCAAATTCAAAATCAATTAAGCAAACCCAAAACATACAGCAGGTAGACTGGTGGAATTGTGTTGTTGCTGTGAACAGATGGAGGTTGTACTATGTGGTTGTTGCTGGCGGATAGAACGGTGATTGCGAGTGAACTGCTACTGATTTGGTGCTGTAACTTTCTTTGGTCTGTGAACTATCGACCCTGAAGTGCTAGTGATGTATGCTGGTGGAGATGCAAAAGATGGACAGGGACTGGTGGTAAAGGTGGGATGCAGGCGAGATGGGTATATGCAGGTGGTGTATTATGCTGATGTGATGGAGATGCAGGTAAATGAGAGGTTTTGGAGATGCAGGTGGTATAGACGCAGATGGTGGTGGAAATAGGGTTTGGAGAGGAGCAAAGCTCCTCTCTGTTGGTTGTGAAGGAAGGTGAGGGTATGAGATTCCGATTTCTGGATTGTTACGCTTTCTTTTATAACCACAATTTCTTCTTCAAGATCCTGCAAAATCGTTCTATACAAGGAACCAACTTTCCTTATCGAGCACAAACTGTAAAACAATCCAAATATAACCCATATGATCACAAATCCAACGACAAAGCCTTGATGCAATATCCTTTCTCATTGATTTTACTCTTGTCCAAATTCTCTTCTAATATTTAAGAAAACAACACTTAATATCAGCCACGAGCCATAAACTCATCTTCCCTTGTTGTTTTCTCTGGCTTGTAATTCAGCCACAACTTGACCACAAAGCCACCATAACTTGAACCACAGAACCCATGGGCAAACCACTACGGATTTAACATTTACCGCGTCAGCTTGCTGTCTAAACCCTTTGCAAAGACTCACTGGAACCACGACTTTCACGGCAACTGAACTTGTGATCTTCCTTGTTTTACTGGCTCATAAACTGTCTCCATAACCTGACTTCTCGGCCAAACCCAACACTCAGAATCTGATTACCCAAGTACAGTGTTGTATGTAGCTGCTAAATCCTCTTCTACTTCTTCTCGGATACACACCAGAGCCATGGTTCACTGATGGCAAGACTGGTCCAATTACTTAGCCGCATCTGAACTTAAGCTAGTCTGTCAGGCATTTTATCGAACACAGTCTGTGCCTCTGGAAATCTAATAATGGTTGCATAATGGCTGTATAATGGAGGTCACACAAAACTCCTTCCCTATAATTCATACAAGCCAAACATTCATTCACAAATTATCATCGTGATCTCATTACTCAGAATCACCCATTCAGCCATAAAGATCAACGACAACAACTCAACTCAGTCTTGTTTCAATTCATACAAACTCGCTCCATCTTGCTGCCAAATTGCAACTTCATCTCAAACCCATCTTCTAATTCTCATTTAACTTCTGAAATACCACTCCAAACAACTCAGTTCATCCCCCAGTTCAACGACAACAGCTCCTTGTTGTTCTCGACTGATTTTCGCCTGATATTCAAACTCAGACTATGATAAAGCTTCTTAGTTTCTGTCTGCAAGTCTCCCTTAGCCTCAACTGATCCATCGTGACATAAAGCTTGCCGGCGAGAAGGACTTGGTTGCAGCTCTTATACCCATGGGTTAAGCCGGCAGTGAACTTGCTGCAAAGATGGTTTTGAGCTGTGAAGGACTGAATGAAGTAATCGACCCAGCTGTTGGCTTAAATAATAAGGGATTCAGGTGGCCCCAAGTACTGACTGTCTGGTGCTCAAGTAATCCCACTTTTAGCATATAAAAGCCTCATATGCCTGCTATGCTTGTGTTCGTTGCACCCAATTCCTCCTAGCAATGCCTGGGACTCCAATTTGCTTTCTTTATCATATGACTCCAAAACACCTATAAAATACAAAAGAAGCGTAATATACAAAAATACAAGAGAAATAGTTTACAAAAGCATAAGAAATCGATATTTGAAAGATGTATTTTAAGCACTTATCTAATTCCCCCACACTTGATGTTTACTAGTCCTCGAGCAAACAAAACAAAACCAAAATACAATAACTCCATGTCGTCGAGGCTACGGTTACTTTTAGCATAAATAACAAGCCTTTAAACCCCTATGTGTCCCTAGCGGACGAGTTATAGTCTCGTGAATGCTTACAAGAGGTGTACCTACAAAACCTTTTACTCCAAATTACAGCTACCTGTGAAGAATCTATTAACGAATCCAAAATGATTACAGGAGGAAGTACCCTGATGCAAATCCAATTCATATATAAGTAAACAAAGCTATACTAAGAAAGTGGAACAAACCACAATACTCGGAATCTAACTAACCACAATCACACATGGATAGATTAAGAAGATGGATATAGAAATAGATGGTTGCGATGGTGACTAAAGTGAACGGTGTTTCCCATATCTGTCTGAAGGTCACTGCCAAGATGAACCTATGAATCCTAATGGATTGAGATACTGGTCAGAATACTAATATCAACTCAACTGGCATATACACGGGAACTAGTGATCGATAATCCTAATTGTAGATCAACTCGACTGGCAAATACAAGGGAACCAGCGGTCGATTTATTAATTGAACAATAATAATAACAACTTTTTTTTTTCTTTTTTTCACTTTTTTTTTTTAATTGACAACATGATTAGATCTTTTGGATCCAAGCGCATGTTTCTTGTCAGTAGATTACATGATAATTCCCGTGGGTCCTGCGTTCCACGCTTGTTTAGGCGACGGAGACAGGGAGAACACACACATATTGCTATCCAAGTGTTAATCTATTTTTTTTTTCATTTTTTTTTACATATATATATACTCCGATTGGTCTAATTGGTCTGGTCTTTTTATTTTTAGTACTCAATCATTCTATTTCATCCTAGCAGTGATAACAATTCGATGTTAGTGACCCACCAAATCACTTAGAGAAAAAAAAAGTGCAAAAATAAAAACAGAAAGTGATATGGTGACGATTCCGAGATATGGTAACAACTATCATATAATTTCTAATACTTGAGCTCTGTTTTTTTTTTAATGGGTTCCTCAACTCCTCCAATCAAGATGGTTCCATCCACTTATATTGTTCAGTGTCATCCTGAAGGCACAAGTTTCTAGATTTTGAAGTTTATCATGCAAAAATTTTTTTGTTTTCTATTTTTTTTAAACTAAAGGCATCAAACTATACAAATTATATACAAATTACATCTAATCCAGGCTCGGTTGAAATATATAAATTGTTCAAAAATCTCTAAAAGTTAGAGTTTTGATACTCCAACTCATAGCTATTTAATCCCATTTTTAATGGAACAATAGAGGATAAACACTAAACAAGCTATTTAGTTGGCATCTAATCCCGACTCAGTTGAAATATACCTCATTGTCAAGAAAAAATGTCATCTACTTAGGAAGGCTAGTGTTTATTCTAAATTGTTCAAAAATCTCTAAAAGTTAGAGTTTTGTATACGTCAATATTTTGTTCATATTATACCCTACCCCCACACTTAAATCAAACATTATCCTCAATGTTTCAAACCATTGCAAAAAGAATAAGAGGAATACTTGAAAAAGACAAGGAAGTAAGAATTGGAATTGTGCACCTGATTGACGCATACAAGAAACATTCAAAAGACTCCCCATATATCATCAATCTGAAAATTTGGGGATCCACCCATAAAACAATCTGCATATATAGCAATAACTTCAGAAAAATATTAGCAAATTGTGGGAAAAATAAAATTATCATCCCACGAGAGTCACCCCCACACTTAGTATTTTCTACACTCGGAAGTGTGTACAAAACATAAGTGGAAGGCACTTCTATTTGTTCCTCTCGGCAAACCTGCATGGTGTTAGACTCAAATACATATGGTGGATACTTGGAAGCAAGAAATTCGGATAAAACTTTAGAAGCACATAATTCCAGCCCCAAATGAGGTATTTTCCTAAAAGATGGATTAACAACTCTTTGAGAAACTACTACTACTTTGGGAGGATCATCATTAGATAGAGATTCACATAAAGGATTAGACAAACCTTGCAAAACCTCATGTATTTCGGGATCCTTGGTATCGCTGGACACTTCCTTTCTCACATCACAAGTATCATCATTCTCACTCGAACTCTTGGTAATACATTCATTGGTTTCCTCTATAACCAAGTCCTCCTCATCGGAAAAGAAATCAGAATCTTCCATAAGCAAATTATCGTAATCCTTAAGTTGTTCATCACAAGTTGACTTCTCTTCTTATGCTTTTGTAAACTATTTCTCTTGTATTTTTGTATATTACGCTTCGTTTGTATTTTATAGGTATTTTGGAGTCATATGATAAAGAAGAAAGCAAATTGGAGTCCCAGGCATTGCTAGGAGGCGTTGGGTGCAACAGACACAAGCATAGCAGACATATGAGGCTTTTATGTGCTAAAAGTGGGATTACTTGAGCTCCAGACAGCCAGTACTTGGGGCCACCTGAATCCCTTATTATTTAAGCCAGCAGCTGGGTCGATTACTTCATTCAGTCATTCACAGCTCAAAACCATCTTTGCAGCAAGTTCACTGCCGGCTTAACCCATGGGTATAAGAGCTGAAACCAAGTCCTTATCGCCGGCAAGCTTTATGTCACGATGGCTCAGTTGAGGCTAAGGGAGATTTGCAGACAGAAACTAAGAAGCTTTATCATAGTCTGAGTTTGAATATCAGGCGAAAATCAGTCGAGAACAACAAGGAGCTGTTGTCGTTGAACCGAGGGATGAACTGAGTTGTTTGGAGTGGTATTTCAGAAGTTCAATGAGAATTAGAAGATGGGTTTGAGATGAAGTTGCAATTTGGCAGCAAGATGGAGCGAGTTTGTATGAATTGAACCAAGACTGAGTTGAGCTTCCTCCGTTAATCTTTATGGCTGAATGGGTGATTCTAAGTAATGAGATCACGATGATAATTTGTGAATGAATGTTTGGCTTGTATGAATTGTATGGAAGGAGTTTTGTGTGACCTCCATTATACAGCCATTATCAGATTGCCAGGGGCACAGACTGTGTTTGATAAAATGCCTGACAGACTAGTTTAAGTTCAGATGCGGCTAAGTAACTGGACTAGTCTTGCCATCAGTGAACCATGGCTCTGGTGTGTATCCGAGAAGAAGTAGGAGAGGATTTAGTAGCTACGTACAATACTGTACTTGGGAAATCAGATTCGAGTGTTGGGTTTGGCCGAGAAGTCAGGTTATGGAGACAGTTTATGAGCCAGTAAAACAAGGAAGATCACAAGTTCAGTTGTCGTGAAAGTCGTGGTTCTAGTGAGTCTTTGCAAATGGTTTAGACAGCAAGCTGACGCGGTAAATGTTAAATCCGTAGTGGTTTTCCCATGGGTTCTGTGGTTCAAGTTATGGTGGCTTTGAGGTCAAGTTGTGGCTGAATTACAAGCCAGAGAAAACAACAAGGGAAGATGAGTTTATGGCTCGTGGCTGATATTAAGTGTTGTTTTCTTAAATATTAGAAGAGAATTTGGACAAGAGTAAAATCAATGAGAAAGGATATTGCAGCAAGGCTTTGCCGTTGGATTTGTGATCATATGGGTTATATTTGGATTGTTTTACAGTTTGTGCTCGATAAGGAAAGTTAGGTCCTTGTCTAGAACGATTTTGCAGGATCTTGAAGAAGAAATTGTGGCTATAAAAGAAAGCGTAACCCTCCAGAAATCGGAATCTCATACCCTCACCTCCGTTCACAACCAACAGATAGGAGCTTTGCTCCTCTCCAAACCCTATTTCCACCACCATTTACATCCATACCACCTGCATATCCAAAACCTCTCATTCACCTGAATATCCATCACATCAGCATAATACACCACCTGCATATACCCATCTCGCCTGCATCCCACCTTTACCACCAGTCCCTGTCCATCTTTTGCATTTCCACCATCATACATCACCAGCACTTCAGGGTCAGCAGTTCACATACCAAAGAAAGTTACAACACCAAATCAGCAGCAGTTCACTCGCAATCACCGTTCCATCCGCCAGCAACAACCACATAGTACAACCTCCATCTGTTCGCAGCAAAAACACAATTCCACCAGTCCACCTGACGTTTGTTTTGGGTTTGCTTAATTGATTTAGAATTTGCAGTTTACTGTTTTGCTGTGTTTGTCATGAACTCCAGTAGCTAAGCATATTTGATTAGGGACAACTTCAACGTCCGAACTTGAATTCGAGTTGATATTTAAACCGCCTGTTTCTTGCAATTTATCTTGTTATTGCTCATTCTCTACTATGCCAATAATGTTTAAGAATTATTTTCCAATCGTTTAAGTTGCAAATTAAATTGGTTTGTGGATGATTCTATTGCTAATTCGAGAACTCTTCGACCCGTAATTGTCTAGATGTTCCGAGTACAAGTAGTAATATGTGTTTATTGACGATGGGATTTTGTTAAATATCCATTTGTATTGAATGACACTGGTAGATGAGTCGAGCTTATGTATTTATCACTAGGAATAGCCTATCTCTTGGAATTTAATGCATTTGTTTAAGTCACACCTAGAGAGCGTACTTCTAGGAAACTTGGCAAGTAGAATCCGGTAATCGAGAGCTTCCGTGTCCGGTGAATTAAGAGATTGTGGAGTATTTGAGCGTACTAAATATTCTAGGGCTATTAGTAATGAGTACTTTGCAGAAACATAGATATATTGATAAGATTCATGTTTCGTGACTGAGGAAGAATCCTTGATCATTCCTCATACTCATATTTGCATTAATATTCAGAAATTGAATTGACAACTTTAGACTCAACTCTCCCTTAGGAACGAACCTGCCTGTCATTTTACTACTAGTTAGTGTAAGAGAAGTAAGGAATTTATTTTTTGCGAGTTCGACACCTCGTCAAAATTGGCGCCGCTGCCGGAGAGCAGTCGATTGTTTGAGTTGTTATTTGATTTTCTGTTTTTGTATATTGTTTTTATTTTTTTATCTTTTTACTAATTTATCTTTTTAAGAATCTTATTTCAGGTACCATCAATCTCTTGCTTGTGTGTGCACAGTTGGGAACAAGAGGTAAGTCTCTTAACGAGTTGTGTGCATAATTTTCAAGATGTATCCTTTTGGGAACAACATATATGGTTCACAAGACCAAGCATACTATGGTAATAATTCTGATTTTCAATCTCACTCTTACAATAGCTTCCAACCATATGTGGGATACAATCAAAACCAATCTTTTGGTTATGATGACTATTCTACCAGACCTTGTGATTATTCTCATACATCGCAGCAACCTTTTGGTGGTTATGTAAGTGGACAATCACAAGGATGGGGGGATAGTTATACTTCTCATACGTTCCAATCTAGTTTCTTGCAGATGCCTAATGAATTCATGGATTTGCAACGTACATGGAACCATATTGACTCAACTCCCAACGTGCCGAGTTTCATACCTAGTGAAACATATGATAGTGTATTTAGACCTGTTCCGGATCGTACTTATGATCTTTCACCCATTCAACGGGAAGAGACATGGTCTAAAGAACCTATTGTGAGTAGTAGTGGAAAATATGTTAACATAAAGAAACTCTTTAGATAATATGAGAAGTTGAAAGAAGAGGGAGAAACGGAAGAGACCCTTCAAGCAATTTCTAGGGCCATACATATGGAGGTTAACCTCCGTGTTGATAATGGAGAAGAGCCCCAAGAAGAAGATTCCGAGGATGATGAACCTTTGGAAAATATTGATAATTATGGTGCTACTAGCTCAACTCATGATTATAATGATCATTCTCCTATTCAAAAGGAAGAAGTCGAGTCTAGAAACACTACAATTATTGATGGTAAAACTTATGTTGTGTATGAGAGCGATGACGATTATGACTTCTTGGTGCACCCTACCCCAAATTCAAAGATAGTTGATACTTTGAATCGATATTCGAAAGATGTATTTTAAGCACTTATCAGGGTTATTCTCTACCCACTTCGGGTAAAATCCCAAACTAAGAAGAGAAGGGGAAAGTATACAGCCTAACAAGGAATCATACCTTAACAGCAGTGGTAACCTTTGAAGGAAGGGTAGCATCAGAACTCTCCTCTTCGTCCGCATCAGCAACGTCGAAGGCATATTCAAAATTCATACCCTCAAAATTTAACCGCCAAGGGCAGAAATCACCATAACGATCTAGAGGAACCTCACGAGGTTTGCTATCAGCTCGAGGACGCCATCCATGAGAACCAGGTACCCAGCCATAAGCCCATGGACCGATAAACTCAATTACGGTGGTTGCCACTCATAATCATGATTACGCTTGAGTTTTTCACGAGCAGGAAAAAGCTTTCGCTGAGAAGAATTCTCAGTACCAGGGACATAGTGACATAGTGATTTGACATAGTGATTCCCAGGCTTAAAGCCCGTTTCAACTCATAAGAGTTGACATAGTGATTTGTATATATGAAGGTGTACAAATCCTAGCTTATTATTATAAATCTTTGTGATTTGGGGTGCAAATAACCAATTGGTTAGTATATGGAATGATGGGGTCACTACCTAGTAGAGCACATGATTTTTATGGCTAGTAATACGTATGGGAAAAAGAATAAGTCTTTCTCTCTTTTTGCATCTACTTTTAGGGTTAGTATATATATTGTTTTGTCCTTTTCCTAAAACCCTAGAAAAGAAAAAGAAACTTTCTCTTTCTTCCTCTTTTTCCATCTGCTACTTTACAAAAAAAAAAAAAAAACTTGATTTTTGTTGTTGTACCTGGGATTGATTGGTTTGGAGTGATAAAGATTTCACAATTTTTCTTGGATTGCGCAAGAGGTAGGGGTTTCTCGTAATACTATAAAAACTAAACTATTTCCATGATAAATTTCTCTGATTTGCGTGATATTTCTGAAATATTTATGTCTGTCATTACCTCGGTACACCTATGTCAGATATCCATTGATCACTATTCCATGAACCATGTTGGTGCTTTGGTTGTTTAAATCTTAAAAGAAAAAAAAAATTATTTATATGTCTGCCTCTATATACACTGTTGTCTTTCGGTTTGCTACCAAAAATGTCGATTCAAATAAAGAAAGGCCTATGACTTGATTTGTTTTCTAGCTGTTACTTTGAAAACCTTCACCACATACTCATTATGACCCCACTGATTTGACCTATCTGTTTTCTTCAAACAAAAAGGAAATACACATTTCTAAACAATGAAAAGAAAAGAAAATACTTAACTAATAGTCCACCTAAAGATTGTGTACCCCACGTGACTTTTTGATCCTCCAAGTACTTTTTGGATTATAAATGTTCTTTGAATTAGTGTGGTTTTTATATCAAATGTAAACTGGGGGTTGGCTTCATTTTCTTTGTAAAACAGATAACAGATAGCCGTCTCTTCCTTTTTATTTCCTTCTGTTCTGGTGTGCTAGAAATCCTAAATGATTTCAAAATAATTCCTATTTGTGTCAGAGTTTGGTCACATAGTGTTTTGTCACCCAACTATTTTCAAATTTGACGGGAGTCTGTCTAGGTAGTACGGGGTAAATGCATCTTGATGCGTATCGGTTTTGTATGTGCAGATGATTTCTGTTTGGGAGTATAAGTGCATTTTATCTATTATTATAAATATTAAAATAAATGCATTGATTAAATTTTATTGGAATAAGGGCTTGTTTGAGTTTTGTATGGAATTTAGTGTACTGGTAAGGAATAAATTTTTGGATACACACATCTCTTTGCTGCTGCTGAAATGTCAGGCCTTTATGGCATCCCACCATTGGTGGCTACCCTGGGAAGACTGTTTGGGGAACAGTATGGTTTGTTACCGGAATAACTCTGACACTAGATTAGGACCTACAATTATAGGTTGACTTATGTGAGTAAAAGGTATAAGTAATTTCAGAAGATTTTGACTTGCATGGGTTTAATTATTTTTATCCCATTTGCATGGTTTAATATTCGGTGCACTATATTATTTTTTGAGATTCCTACTGAGTTGTGGTTGCTCACCCCAAATTCCTTTTCCTCTCCCACGAGTTTGAGGAGCGATTAGCGCGATAAGCGCACTTGGAAGCTTACGACATAGTACTCAGATGTTACTATTCTCGCAAGACACTACTATATGATATCACAGGGATATTGGGTATTTTTGTTGGTTATCATTTTATCATTTGTGGTTTCTTTTTTTTTATTTTATTAAGAGACATTGTTTAGTTTTCAAACAATTATTTTATTCTATGACTTTTGGAACATCTTTAATAATTATTATTTGGAACCTTTTTTATTGGACTTCAATTTGGAAAGAAATTAGATTATGCAGTCTTTATTCATCTTGTACTTTTATTTTCTTTTTCTATTCTTTAAAAAAAAAAATTTAGTCTGTTCGATAGTCATGACTCAAGAATCCGGTCCTGCTAGTTGGGTTGGACTTGATCCATTGGGTCAAATCCAGCTCAATAGAAGCCCGAATTTTTGCGGTCGTGACAGTTTGGTATCAGAGCATGGTTCCGGTTTACTCGGGCCGTACGTGTGGACTTACTAGTTTTGAAAGTTTGGTTTAAAAAAAAAAAAAAAAAAAAAAAAAAGAATTTGCACTCTGATTACTTTTATTTATTTATTTATTTATCGACTTATGATGTGAAACGATTTTGAGAATTTGGTTATGTTTTTCCTTATTCTTTAAAAAAAAAAAAATTAGTTTTCATCAAGTTCTTTGTTTTTATATTTAATTCTTTTTTTTTATATTTAACTTGCTTTGGGGTCGGGGTAAACAACTAAAAGCCTTATAAAATAAAATGTTGTGTGTATTAGTTAATATAGGATTTCGACTTAGATATTAACATTAGTGCGCGTTTCTCTTTATTTAGAAGATGCCGCCTCGTCGTGATGCCACCAACGTTCCTCAACCAAATGGAGAAGAAGGAGAGGACAGAAGGGAACGCATGGAAGCTACCCTAGACCGAGTTGTTGGGACATTGGGGACACTGGTCCAGGTTGTAGGGGCCCAACGTGAGGGTAGAGTGGACTTAGAAAAGTTCTTGAAGGTGGTTGGAAGAAAGGAATTTAAAGGGACTGAAGAACCTCTTGAGGCTGAAAGGTGGTTAATGGGGATACAGAAGGAGTTCTTAGCCTTAAGAGTAGAAGAGAATGACAAGATCCGTTTTGCTACGTACCTTTTCACTGGAGCTGCTGATTATTGGTGAGATTCGATAAAACGAGTCCGGAATGTTAATGTTTGGGCAGAGTTTGAAACATTATTCTTTGACAAGTATTTTCCCGAGACAGTCAAATCCCAGATGTGTGCCGAATTTGCAACCTTAACTCAGGGAGACATGACGGTTTCTCAACTGGACAAGAAGTTCAGCGAATTGGAACGTTTTGGGGATAACTTGGTCAATACGCCGTTACGAAGAGCAAGGAAACTTCAGGATGCACTGAAACCTGCCATCCGTGCTAGGTTAGTACCATGCCGCCTCACCACTTATGATGATGTTCTTGACACTGCATTAGCTATAGAAGCAGATTGGATCAAAAACCAAAAGGAAAGGGAGCCGAAAGATCAGAAGAGAAACCAGAAGACGGACCCATCGACTCATCGAAAAAGTCCGCGCACAGATAATACTGAGAAAGTCGTTGCACCGAAACCTTGTTTTCACTGTGGAGTAGTGGGTCACTACGCGAGGGATTGCCCTAAGTCGAAGCCACCTGGACGACTAAATGCAATCTCGGGGTGTTATCGTTGTGGGAAGGATGATCATTTTGTAAGGGAGTGTCCTTTGCCTGCACCACCTAGGCCTACAAACCAGAATCGGTTTCGAGAATGCCCCAAGGCCGAATTTCCAAGCACGACAGACCATACCAGCCGCGAAACAATGCACCACCCTTCCGGCCAAGGCGTCAACCAAATGTTAAGGGCAGGTGAACCATATTGCTCTTTTGTTGATAAGGGGACAGAAAACTCCGCGATTGAGGGTAACTTCATGATCTTTAGTTCTCGTGCTAAAGTTTTGTTTGATTCTGGAGCTACTCATTCGTTCATATCATTACATTTAGCTGCTTATCTTGGTTTGAAACCTGTACCCATGGGGTTTACTTTGAATGTCTCTTCACCGCTAGGGAATGTAGTGTCCCTTAGTAAATTTTGCAAGGATTGTGAAATAACCTTTGGTGACTATAGAGTAAAAATAGACTTGATACCGATGAGGCTCCAGGATTATGATGTCATTATTGGCATGAATTGGTTGTCACAAAACCAAGCTATCCTGGAATATTTTGAGAAGAAGATCTCTTTCCGATCATCCGATGGAAGTCGAGTGTACATCCCGAGGAGAAAGGTGGAAAGTTATGAATCCATCCTTACCGGTATGAAAAGGAGGGATGAAACCGAAGAACACATAGCTTGTCTTGCTCATTTGAGTGAAGAAGAGGATACCAAGGTGGTAGATGAAGAGTTACCGATAGTTCGAGATTTTCCGGATATCTTTAGGAGGCATTGCACTGGATTACCACCAAAGAGAGAGATTGATTTTGAGATCGAAGTGCAACCGGGAAGCATGCCAATATCGATGCACCCATATCGTATGGCACCTAAAGAGATGAAGGAGTTACGGAAACAACTTGACGAGTTGGAAGAACTGGGATTTATTCGACCAAGTACCTCACCATGGAGAGCTCCTGTTCTTTTTGTGCTCAAAAAGGATGGATCAATGAGGATGTGTATTGACTATCGACGACTGAACCAAATTACAATCAAGAATAAGTACCCCTTGCCGAGAATTGATGACCTTTTTGACCAATTGAAGGGAGCGTGTTATTTAGCAAAGATTGATCTTCGATCTGGGTACCATCAGTTGCGAGTCAGAGAGGAGGACATTCGTAAAACCGCATTTGGAACTTATTACGGTCATTATGAATTTCTCGTGATGCCGTTTGGGTTAACAAATGCACCTGCGGTGTTTATGGATCTGATGAACAGAGTTCTCCGACCTTTTGTGAACAAATTCGTAGTAGTGTTTATTGATGACATTCTCATTTATTCCAAGACTAAGGAAGACCATGAGGAACATCTACGGATGGTTTTACAAACTCTAAGAGAACACAAGTTGTATGCAAAGAGGAGCAAGTGTGAATTCTGGATGACGAAAGTCTTATTTCTCGGACATGTTATTTCTAAGGATGGTATATCTGTTGATCCCGAAAAGATATCGGCCATAACAAAATGGGAACCCCCAAAGAGTGTTTTTGAGATCCCATGACTTCTTAGGTTTGGCAGGCTATTATCGAAGATTTGTTGAGAATTTCTCGAAGATAGCAGTTCCTCTTACTCGTTTGACTAAAAAGGGGGTGAAGTTTGAGTGGACTACTGAGTGTGATAAAGCATTTGAGGAGCTGAAGCGACGATTGACTACGGCACCCATCTTGGTTACCCCGGAACCAGGATTAGGTTATGATGTTTATTGTGATGCTTCTAGGAGTGGTTTGGGTGGAGTTCTTATGCAGAAAGGGAAGGTCGTAGCTTATGCTTCTCGACAGTTAAAGAATCATGAAAAGAACTACCCAACCCACGATCCGGAATTAGCATTTTGTAGTATTTGTGCTAAAGCTTTGGAGGCACTATCTATATGGAGAAAACTTTATGGTATTTTCAGACCACAAAAGTCTAAAGTACATATTCACTCAAAAAGATTTGAACCTGAGACAGAGAAGATGGCTCGAGCTTCTTACGGATTATGAGTTTAAATTGGAGTACCATCCTGGGAAGGCGAATGTTGTAGCGGATGCACTCAGTAGAAAAGAATCTGGATCCATAGCTTTATTGAGAATGGTCAAGGTTGTGGAAAAATATGATTTTATTGTTGAGTGGAACAATGAGAGGGCATACTTGGCGCATGTTGTGGCAGTACCTGAGATTGTGAAAAAGGTCATTCAGGCGCAGACGTTAGACACGGTTTTGCAAGAAGTCAAAGGAAGGATGGGTACGACGGATCAACAAGAAGGATGGACCTTTGGGAGTCAATGGGGCTATTCGCTATAAAGGACGATTATGTGTACAGGATGTTGAGGAATTACGAAAGGAAATTCTGACTATGGCTCATAAGTCCGTATTGACAGTTCATCAGGAAGCACAAAGATGTATCAAGACTTGAAGCGCCGATTGGTGGAAAGGTTTGAAAAGGGATGTTGCATTGTTCGTCTCCAGGTGTCTTACTTGTCAGCAAGTGAAAGCTGAACACCAGCGACCAGCGGGACTTCTTCAGCCTTTATCAATAGCTGAGTGGAAATGGGATTTCATTGCTATGGATTTCGTTAGAGAATTACCTAAGACCCAACATGGGAAGGATGGCATATGGGTGATCATAGACCGTCTCACCAAATCGGCTCATTTCCTTAGGTGAAGCATGAGATCTTGTTCCTATTTTATGTAACTTGTACATCAAGGAGATAGTTAGGTTGCATGGAGTTCCACTATCGATCGTTTGGACCGAGATCCTCTTTTTACATCTAAGTTTTGGGGAGTTTCCAACAATCGATGGGAACAGGAATGGATATGAGTCTTTGCTTACCACCCACGGTGATGGTCGGTCCGAACGAACGATTCAGATTTTGGAGGATATGTTAAGAGCATGTGCGATCGACTTCAAAGGTAATTGGAGCGACCATTTACCCCTTGTTGAGTTCGCATACAACAACAGTTATCAATCCAGTATCGGTATGGCACCTTATGAGGCGTTGTACGGAAGACCGTGTCGAACACCGTTATGTTGGGCTGAGGTTAGTGAAAGAAGTGTCATAGGGCCCCAGATGGTTCAAGAGACAACAAAGAAGATAGAGATCATCCAAGACCATCTGAGAACGGCACAAAGTCGTCAAAAGAGTTATGCAGATGTCAGAAGGAGACCATTGGAGTTCTAGGTTAGGGAGAATGTGTTTCTAAGAGTTAGTCCTAGGCCAGGCATTAAACGGTTTGGGAAGAAAAGTAAATTGGCGCCACGCTATATTGGGCCATTTGAAATTCTTCAACGAATTGGAGAAATAGCATATCGACTAGCTCTACCAACACAATTTGCAGACATACACAATGTGTTTCATGTATCCATGCTTCGTAAATACAATGTTGATCCGTCCCACGTCATCGAATGGAGAGACTTGCAACTGAACGACAATGTTTCTTATGAAGAAGAACCGTTGTGCGTAATCGACTCGAAGGAGCAAATCCTTCGGAGGAAAACCATCAAAACTGTGAAGGTACTGTGGAAACATCATGGTTCTGAAGAGGCAACTTGGGAGCTGGAGTCTGAGATACGAGATAAATATCCGGAATTACTGAGAGGTAATTCTTAAACTTAGATACGCTTCGAATTTCCGGAGAAATTCTTTTTTTAGAGGTTAATAGTATAATACCTGGCATTTTTGAACCCAGGCTTAAAGCCCGTTTCAACTCATAAGAGTTGAGATAGTGATTTGTATATATGAAGGTGTACAAATCCTAGCTTATTATTATAAATCTTTGTGATTTGGGGTGCAAATAACCAATTGGTTAGTATATGGAATGATGGGGTCACTACCTAGTAGAGCACATGATTTTTATGGCTAGTAATACGTATGGGAAAAAGAATAAGTCTTTCTCTCTTTTTGCATCTACTTTTAGGGTTAGTATATATATTGTTTTGTCCTTTTCCTAAAACCCTAGAAAAGAAAAAGAAACTTTCTCTTTCTTCCTCTTTTTCCATCTGCTACTTTACAAAAAAAAAAAAAAAAACCCTGATTTTTGTTGCTGTACCTAGGATACTGATTGGCTTGGAGTGATAAAGATTTCACAATTTTTCTTGGATTGCGCAAGAGGTAGGGGTTTCTCGTAATACTATAAAAACTAAACTATTTCCATGATAAATTTCTCTGATTTGCGTTATATTTCGAAATATTTATGTACTGTCATTACCTCGGTACACCTATGTCGAGATATCCATTGATCATTGTTCCATGAACCATGTTGGTGCTTTGGTTGTTTAAATCTTAAAAAAAAAAAAAATTATTTATATGTCCGCTCTATATACACACTGTTGTCTTTCGGTTTGCTACCAAAAATGTCGATTCAAATAAAGAAAGGCCTATGACTTGATTTGTTTTCTAGTCATTACTTTGAACACCTTCACCACATACTCATTATGACCCCATTTGATTTGACCTATCTGTTTTCTTCAAACAAAAAGGAAATACACATTTCTAAACAATGAAAAGAAAAGAAAATACTTAACTAATAGTCCACCTAAAGATTGTGTACCCCACGTGACTTTTTGATCCTCCAAGTACTTTTTGGATTATAAATGTTCTTTGAATTAGTGTGGTTTTTATATCAAATGTAAGGCGGGGTTGGCTTCATTTTCTTTGTAAAACAGATAATGAGATAGCCGTCTCTTCCTTTTTATTTTCTTCCGTTACGGTGTGCTAGAAATCCTAAATGATTTCAAAATAATTCCTATTTGTGTCGAGTTTGGTCACATAGTGTTTTGTCACCCAACTATTTTCAAATTTGTGGGAGTCTGTCTAGGTAGTACGGGGTAAATGCATCTTGATGCGTATCGGTTTTGTATGTGCGGATGATTTTGTTTGGGAGTATAAGTGCATTTTATCTATTATTATAAATATTAAAATAAATGCATTGATTAAATTTTATTGGAATAAGGGCTTGTTTGAGTTTTGTATGGAATTTAGTGTACTGGTAAGGAATAAATTTTTGGATACACACATCTCTTTGCTGCTGCTGAAATGTCAGGCCTTTATGGCATCCCACCATTGGTGGCTACCCTGGGAAGACTGTTTGGGGAACAGTATGGTTTGTTACCGGAATAACTCTGACACTAGATTAGGACCTACAATTATAGGTTGACTTATGTGAGTAAAAGGTGTAAGTAATTTCAGAAGATTTTGACTTGCATGGGTTTAATTATTTTTATCATTTGCATGGTTTAATATTCGGTGCACTATATTATTTTTTGAGATTCCTCTTGAAGCTGTGGTTGCTCACCCCAAATTCCTTTTCCTCTCCCACGAGTTTGAGGAGCGATTAGCGCGATAAGCGCACTTGGAAGCTTACGACATAGTACTCAGATGTTAGTATTCTCGCAAGACACTACTATATGATATCACAGGGATATTGGGTATTTTTGTTGGTTATCATTTTATCATTTGTGGTTTCTTTTTTTTTTATTTTATTAAGAGACATTGTTTAGTTTTCAAACAATTATTTTATTCTATGACTTTTGGAACATCTTTAATAATTATTATTTGGAACCTTTTTTATTGGACTTCAATTTGGAAAGAAATTAGATTATGCAGTCTTTATTCATCTTGTACTTTTATTTTCTTTTTCTATTCTTTAAAAAAAAAAATTTAGTCTGTTCCATAGTCATGACTCAAGAATCCTGTCCTGCTAGTTGGGTTGGACTTGATCCATTGGGTCAAATCCAGCTCAATAGAAGCCCGAATTTTTGCGGTCGTGACACCATCCATGAGAACCAGGTACCCAGCCATAAGCCCATGGACCGATAAACTCAATTACGGTGGTTGCCACTCATAATCATGATTACGCTTGAGTTTTTCACGAGCAGGAAAAAGCTTTCGCTGAGAAGAATTCTCAGTACCAGGGACATATTTCAACTTTGAATCACACACTTCGCTTAGAAGGCGAACATCACCACGAGGAGCAATGATTGTACGAAGACCAACACTCCACGGCTTGCGGTTCCTTCCATTAACATAATCTCCGAAGCAGTTATTGAAATTATCAGGAGTATACCACTCCCGCTCATCTGGGTTAGGAACGTAGCAAGTCATCATTGTTTCCCCCTTACTCCGAAGATAACATTCCTTGAGTGCCCGAAGATAGTTCACAGTCAATTGCACTACCGAGCGACAGTGGGTATGAGAAGTAGAATTTTCACGACGATCCAATGCATCGTAGTAGAAGGAGTCACTATACTTGTACAAAGGCAACATAAGCCCAGCTTCGAAGGCACCCACTGTAGTCAGCAAATGGTACTCATCGTACTTGTAACTTGAAATCATATCGTAAGTAAGATCTTCGTCGGGAGCGTAGAACCTGACTTCGAAGGCCTCGAGCTCATGCTTCAACTTGAACGCCTCAAGATCTATATGCTTGAAAGTAACCTTTTTCTTACCCACAGAGACGCTTCGTATAATAGGGGGCGTCGGGGTCATCAGCAGGGTCTGACGAAGGCCTCTTCGGAGGACTCAAATCCGAGGCTTTTCTCTTAGTGGGAATATTTTTGGACGAACCAGCCTTCGGTGCGGTACCCTTGGCAGACTTCCCCCTCATCGGAACAGCAGGAGGGAGAGGAGGCATCGTGGTTGGAACCACGGAGCGAAGAGGCTGTACATCCAGCGGCTCGGCACGATGAGAGGAAGAAGGCGGCATGTTTGTTAGACCAGCTCGCTAGGTATCAGCAGGACGACGAGCAGCGTACCGGGAGCCATGAGGACCCCTTGCCTGATCCCCTTTCTTAACAGAGGAAACTCTGGAACCGGGGACAGATGAAGTCTCTTTAGCACGGGGATCTGGGTGTGAAGGTGTAGGATCAGAATATCGCGACATCAATACTTCGCGGGATTAATAAATACTTCGCAGAGTATGCGTCATTGCGATGGTATTGCAGAAGAGTAAAATAAATAACGCAATGAATGACGACAGCCAAAACATGAGAAAAGTGTGAAGATCTAGCGAAGTTTAGGAGAGTTGCGAGATTGTATACTTGTACACTTGCGATATTTCGCAAGTCATTTCCGAAAATAAAGGACAGCTTAGCTGTCATCCATTGTATACTACCCTATATAAAGAGTCGAATAAGTCAATTGTAATGAGGATTCTTTTCAGAGTGTTAGACAAGTCATTAGGAGAGAGAAAGTTGGTGGTGATTGTAATTTCTTTAACTCTTTTCTATCTTATCTTGTGAACCTTCAAGGAAATAATCAATAAAATCATTGTTATTCATCTTAAAAATGTCTTAGTTGTGTGGATTATTGTGAGGGGTGTAGTGTAGGATTTCCTGCAACTACAGAAGGTCTAGAAGAACCCTCTATTGGCGGATACACATCTGGACTTCTAGGAGGAGGAGACCTATATGGACTCGATGGTGGAGTCTGATAAGGGACCCGATGACGATCAGCCATAACTACGAAGAGTCACAGAAACAACACGAGGATTAAACAGAAGGAAAGATGAAGATCGTAGAGTAAATTTGTCAACTTCTTCAAAACAGTCAGAAACATCATCCGAAAACCCTAAAATCCGTAACAAATGGAGAACCCTGGATTACTCATAAACATCAAAAACAAGCTTAAATCAACAGACGGGAAGTTCGTAGGTTTAGTGATGAAAAACAGGGGCAAGTATATATACTTTCGTATATTTGTTCTTCATCACAGAACCAAGAACACAGCAGCAAAAGAGCAATAATCAATCAAGATTAAATAAAGCTTCATACATGTATCAAAAGCTTTAGGAGAAGAGCGAAAGCAGTTAATGAGAGAACAACAACAACCAAAATCTCGGAAAATCCTAGGATTTTCTATCCACAGCAACACCAGCGGTAGTTAAGAACTAAAGAACAAAATGGAAGAACTGAAGGAGATGATGAAGGGCTAGAGAGAGGAGAAGTTAAGGACTGACAGAAGAATGAACAAGGAATAGAATTTATGTCAAAATTGACATTCTCTCTCCCTTTTATATCACCAAGAATGATAAAAGTTGTCCCATGATTCGAGAAGAAGTTATTGCAAAAGAATGGGAAACGTGCCCTTAAATCTATGGGAAGTTATTGAGGAGAGATGAAGAGATTATGAAAACAATTTTCTTTTAACATTTACTAACATCCAGGCTAGAAGAAAAGGGGCAAATTGTATACACATAATTCATCACTCTCCACGTGCCCAAGGGATCACACGTGGAAGGCTCATAATCCAGGACATCGAGACACGATGACACGCATCAAACACCCAAGGGGCATCCGCCATCTATACATCTTCGAGATGATCTGAGGGTTAAGATCCGAGGAGCACTGAAGGAGTGAGCCACTGCGAAGCATTGAAACGTATCCGAAGATCGGCTTTACCCCATCCCGAGAGGGATCTAAGAATCAACGGTGGGGGAAAGGCTGACTTACATGGATGGGATGGGAGCCGCAGACAGCTGTTCTCGCATACAGGTGACCCAACCACCCGCATTAAATACTCTAACCATAGGGTACGTGTCAACTAATCTATGGAAGAGAAAGCATCGACCCATCGTCATCGAGTATAGCCGCTGGGGGCATCGGTCCAGAGCGAAGACACCAGGGGGATCAGCACAGAAAACAAGAAGATAAGGTTCAAACGGCCTCTGACGGTAGACCCCACGTATCTTACCTATAAATACCCCTCTCCACTAAGAGAGAAGAGGTCGATCAGTTTCTAAATAACTAGGGAAGAACATAGGAAAGAGAAATAGGAAGAGTATGTATGAATTATATTTCCCCAAGCATCGTAACACACTTAAATTCATTCGACTATTTATGTAACCTCTCAATACATAGTGAAACTCAATACCCCGTGGATGTAGGCCTCAGTGCTGAACCACGTAAATCTTGTCTCATTTACATTTCAGCACTTTTACTTTACGCTTTATCCTTTATTTCTCGTAATGCTATGCATCGTAATTGTGTGGGATGTACGATTCAATCCCCTGTCGACTAGACGATGACGAGTCCAAAGACTCTGAGTCGATGAGTCATCGTATCTCACACCGCTTTATATTTATCTTACCCCTTGCAGTGGTATTTATTTACGAATGCGAATATTGTTTGTGAACACGTGGATGCCTTTGTAATTTATGTGTTCACATAGCTAGAGCTGGTCGGAGGATACTGCGAAAAGACACAAACTATCTTTAATGATGTTACTAGTTATCTACTATAGCTCCTTTCTTCAATTCATATCAAAGACCATGCATGTTTTGGTCAAGAAATACGTGTGAAAAATGTAATTTTCAGAATTGGTGATAATCACAATTTTCACTAAATACATGTAAAAAAATGTAATTTTCGTCGTGTGATAATTGTAATTTTCATTAGTAGTAACCAGTTGGGCTAGACGCGATTTGTGATGATTGTAATCATCGCCAATTCTTTCCAAGATAACCTGAAAACATAAAACGAAAAAAAAATCATATGTACGGAAAATCGAATAACAAAACGGATGAAAAGTCGAGATTAGATTGATATGGGCAGTATGCAATCACAATGACCATCTTTAGAAGAAGGTTAAAAGTATTCTGCTACTATAGCTGAAGATCGAAATATGGAACTATAACATAACACGTATTCTGTTAACACCAAGATTTACGGATCCCGTCGCTTTATCCAACTATTGTTTTATGTGTTTGATTTGATCCTACGTGAACTTTGAATCAAAATCCAATGTAAAGGAAAGTGCTCGGTTTGGTTAAAACATAGAAGTGATTTCCTAACACTCTGTGCACGATGGTGATTTACTAACAATTTTAGAAAAAAGGTTAAACAATGGCAGATTTTAGTCTGATAAATGATTGAGAAGAAAATAAGAAAACAACGAATTAAGATCGAGTATGTTGTAATCATAAATTTATTTCTTTAAGTTAAGAGTATAAGAAATACAGTGAGGAAGAGAAAGTGATTGGAGAGGAGTAGCTAAAGACGAATCTCACGTGAGAATAGAAACAAAGTCGTAGTATGATCTTTAAATTTCCAAATTGATGGGAATAATTTTACATGGCCGAAAGTTATGGGAGTAATTTTAATTGGCGAAAAATATGGGAGTACATTTCATTGACCGGATTTTCTTTTCTAAAATTTATAGATTAATAGTAATTCATAACTAAGGTTAATTTGGTCCTGCACGTAATGTAAAAAAATTTAAATTCAATCTAAACTACTAATCTTAACAGTAGATCTTGTCATTTGGGCTGCATATATATATATATATACAATCTTAATGACGGGTTTCTGAAAGATAGAGGAACCAAACTCGGATTTTTCAGAAATTTCCACTTTAATAAATATGGGGATTTTGCATTTCCCCCTCAGAATAAATAACTATTTTGCATTACCCCCTTTTTAATTAATAATAGGTAAAAACCCCTTTCTGTTATAACAGAAAGGGGTTTTTACCTATTATCAATAGTTATTTTGCATTACATGTGAATCACACGTACACTTTTAACTGGTACTGACGCAGTTATAACAAAGAGGGGGTTTTACCTATTATCAATTTAAAAAGGGAGTAATGCAAAATAGCTATTTATTTTGAGAGGGAAACACAAAATCATGTCCTGAGTCGGGGATAGCGTGCCAAATTAATAATTCGCTAAAATTATGAACAAAATTAGTAGTAAAACACCAAGTGACCAAATTTGGAGTACACAAACTTCGTTCAAATGTTGGGATCCATTAAAACTCCATATTAAACAAAATTGATACAAAAACCCCAAATTTTTAAAAATTGATACAAAAGCCCAAAACAAAATTGTTTTCATCAAATTCTAAGATGAAACTAAATTTGGTTTCAACTTATTTTTTCCTTTTTTTCATCACGAAACCAAAGATTTTAATGATGAAATAGTAAGTTTATGATGAAACCAAATTTTGATGGTACTGTTTCTGGTTAGTGGTGGTGTTGGTTGGTGGTGGTGCTTTTTATGATGATGGTAGTGCTAGTATTTGTTAGTGGATGTGATGTTAATTGCTAGTATTGGTAGTTAGTGGTGGCAATGATGATTATGAAGCTGATGGTGATGGGTGGTGCTGGTTGGTGGAGATGGTGGTGCTGGTATATATTGATGGTGGATATGGTGATGGTAGTGGTGGTGGCGATGATGGTGTTACTGGTTGGTGATGGTAGGTAGGATGGAGGAAGTGATGTTGTTTGTCATGTTACAGTTGATTAGTAATGGTGTTACTGGTTGGTGGTGATTGGTGGTGGATAGTGACACCTTTGGAGTTTTTGTGTTACTTTTGTTATTTGGGGTTTTTGTGTTACTTTTGTTTTGATGGATTTTTTATGGATGGATAGTGATAGTTTTGGGTTATAACTCACGGCCAGAATTATAAAAGTAATACATTTTGATTACCTATGTAGGCCCCATATGAAATCAACAACCTAAACACCCAACCACATCTCTCACTCCACGTCGAGAGTTGCGCTAACCTCCCCTCCCATTGGCTGGTCAACAAAACTTTCGCTCCTGATTGGTTGAAAAATAAGTTACCCCTTACATTTCGTGGACGTTAATATAGATTTCATTTTAACTATTCATGGAATAATGGGAAATGCAAATTTTCCTAAAACAAAACAAGGGTATGCACATTAGAAGATTTCTTCCATGAAAAACCGAAACACGGAGTACAACACTAGTCTTTAAGATTGTTGGAAAATATGTTTCGTTTCGGTTTCTCGGAAATCATCAATATGCGATAAACATAAAACAAATAAATAGAGAGTTAGAAAACTTATCGGATTGGTTGATCGAGGCGAGGTAATCCTCTTTCCTTAAAGACTTGTACGTCCCCTCATACGGTGCTTACAGTTCTACGGACGCAGCTTTCCAAGATACAACGATCACTCCTTGTAGAAGATAGCACTACAATTCTATTAGGCCGGCGAATGTTGACAATTACTGTGTTCTTAATGACTCTGACTCTTGACATAAAGACTTGTTTTTTTTTCTTCTCAAAAACTTGTAAAAACTCATACAAAACAATACTAAGAGATGGGTTTATATTGAGTCAATGGTGACTCTACATGGTGTCTTTTCACCAATTGGTGACTCACCATGGCCAATGAGGACTCTCCATAACACCTATTCATGACTAGGTATCTTATAGATAAAAAGACATATCTCTTGATATTTAAATACTGAAAATCAATTTTTTACTCAAACATAATTTTGATCCAAAATTCCAACATTAGCAAAACAGACATAGACATAGCCGCATCATAATATATTTTTTCTTAACATTGTCTACTTAAGATAGGGAATGCTATCGGGGAAAGTCGGAGAACAGTGCACAAGCTTGAAAGCAGTATCGATTAGTTCAGTAAGTAATTTTTGTACAGATAAAGAACCAAAGTTCATCAGGATTATCAATCTTGCTGGAATCAATAGACATCCCGCAAGCCCAATCCCGCGGATTATCCCGTAAGAGACAAAGAAAGAGAGACATAGTGACCCGGCAGATTTGTAGGAGGAGTGGGTTTAGTGTGGGTCCCACCCTTTGTGTCACATCGGGATAACCCGGGGGATCTGGCCCGCCGGATGTAAATCATTTTCGCAATCTTGCAGCTGCAAGACGTAAGAAGCTTAAACTCAAAACCCAGTGTTACAAATAAAATAGTTGTCGCTGCCTATTCGATACTTAAAATCAAATAGACATCAGGTTTTTGTATTAATTATCTGATTGCATTCTTCCCGTGAGATAACCATTTCACTTACCTTAGCATCGTAGAGTTTCGATTGGCTGATGACCGATGGCTTATACTGCACAGCCAATTTTACCTTTTCAAGAACGCTCTGGCCTCTGGAACATACCATTTGGTTCATTGAATTTAACGTTGTTTATATGTTTCCATGTTTACAAATAGACTACATTATATGCTTGCCAAAATAAACTCTAGTATTAAGCACAGTTACCTTGTAATTTATCCTCAGCAACAAATATGACGTGATAATGTAGTTTCCATTTTATTTTTTTTTTTTTTTGGTATACAAAGAAAGTAGAACAAAAACTACGTTGTTACATTGCAGAAGGTAACAACTTCAGAAGGTAAATTACTTCCAGTCCATCTAGCTTGGACTTTGTGAGTTATGGCATAAGAAGCCAATTTATGTGCGGCTGTGTTGATCTTCTTTGGCACAAAAATAAAAGTATTGTTGCCATTCAACGTTGTCATTAATCCATTGGGTTGTTTGGTAACCATTATTTTAATGGATTATCAGCCCATAATCCATTAGGTTGTTTGGTAACCATTATTTTAATGGATTATCAGCCCATAGTCCATTATGCAGATTATAATGGATTATGTATGTGTTTGGTAACCATTATAATAACTAGATTTTGTGACCGTGCTACACACCGGGCGGACCTCAAAACCATCCACCATCATTTGGTCCATGTCTGCTTATGCATCGGACATCTTTTTCTTATAACCATATTTTTGATTTGGTAAAGCTGGGCTTCGGCTTCGCCTTGCCTCGCCCCGTCCGTTCCTGATTGGATTTGGTGTGGCTCGGCTTCGCCTCGCGCCGATTTGAGAAGAACAAATAAATATCACTCTAACCATATTCTTTGTTTGGCATGGCGTGGCTTCGCCTCACCCGTCGTGCATTTTTTACTTGGTATCGTGGGGCTTCGCCCCGCCCTGTCGTGTATTTTTAATTTGGGGTGGCCCGGTTCCGTCTCGCCCCGTCACTTAGGTTTTTTTATTTGGTATGGCTCGGCTCCGCATCGCCCTGTCGCTTAAGATTTTTGATTGGGTGTAGCTCGGCTCCGCCTAGTCCCGTCCCGATGCATTTTTGGTTTATGAAAGGAAAAGCCACAATTGAATCCATTCTAAACTATCATATGGATCTTTTGGGTGCATCCTACCGAGTAGGTCCGTTCAAAGTTGCAGACCTGAAACAAAAAGAGAAAAATGCATAAATAAAAACATTCTAACTAAATGCAGTTATGCAGTGTCGTAGCCACGCAGTAGTTGTAACAACAACTAATTTGAGAAAATGTTGTAAAGATTTGTGTAATTCTTTACAAAATGTGCTTTATTAATTTGAGCTTTGAATGCCTTCAAAAAAAAAACAGTGTAATTCTACGGGAAAATGATGCTTCACATAGAACATGAAAAGACCATAGTAAACGGATATTGAATCATTGACTGGTATTTAAACGGATTTTCTATCAAAATTTTCCCTGCTAACAAAACATTCACAGGCTTCCAGAATCCATAGTTAAAGACTCGTCTTATATCCCCGTAAGAGACCGCTAATAGAGAGGGCTATCAATACATACCACACCTATATATATACCAGCACTATATACCACCCATACCGAAAGCCAGAACTTGGCATTTAGCATATGGAAGTAAGGTTTTAGGCCTAATTAAGTAATCACACAACTGATGATGTCCATCCAAGCGCTACTAATCAACATAAACTACAAATAACCATACATAAATTGTAAATAGTTGAACAAAATACTGGTTTTTCTAAATTATCGTGAGCCACCTTGCTGCAATATTTTTTTTTTTTGTTTTTTGGAAAGGAGAGGGGGTTAAGGAGACCCCAACCAACAAGAAAAGGAAAACAAAACAAAAAAGAACTAACACAACTACGACAACAACAAAAACCCAACCTAAACAGGCAACTAAACAGAACTACTCAACAATTCCTATAATAGACTTTCCCAGCTGCATCTTCCTCCACAATCTTCTTCAAGTCCTCAGCAAAGGAGCTCGGAGTGTACTCAAAAAATTCACCAGTTGGCCTATAACTAGCTAGCAGATCTGCACCTTTATTTGCTTCTCTATAAGTGTGCTCAGCTGAACAAGATTGCAGCACGCTGTGCAATCGTTTAATGGATTCCCAGACATGATGGCACTTCCAAGGAGCCTTTGAGTCATCCTTAGAGAGATAAGAAATAACAGTCAAGGAGTCAGAGCGCAAGGAAACTTTAGTACAACCTTTCATAATGGCCATCTTCATCCCAGCTTCTACACCTTGAAGCTCATGAAGAGTAATAGAGCTGGGAGTTGAACTGCCAGCAACAGTACCAATAGGTTCACCAGTCTCCACCCTGACTATAGCTCCATAACCAGCATTATCATCCCCTAGAGAACCATCTGTATTCACAGCTACTTCTCCTGCTGCAGGCTTCTTCCAAGTGGTTGTGATCTGTTTGGGGAGAGTAAATTTAGGCACACACCCCCAACTAGCAGCAAGGTGCCTATTCTCATTAGTATCAAGCATAGCACAGTCTGCTGAAGCCATCTTGAGATTGACATCTGATCTGACCATATGAAAAAGTACCTCAGGATTGACAGATTTCTGCGTGAATATACGCTTATTCCTTTCGCCCCATAAGTGATATATGCAAGCATTAAAAGCCAGCTTTTTCAGTGTGCCAACAGACTTGGGACCAGCAAACTGAGCAACAGCCCATTGAATTTGAACCTCCCAATCCATGTGTATGATAAATCTTATCCCTAATAAAGTACACAACAAATCCCACACTTGGACAGAGTAGCAACAATTGAATAACAGATGCATGTCATCTTCTAGCATCAAGTTGCATAGAACACAAACAGGATTCACATCCATACCCCAAGAGAGAAGCTTGAATCTGGTTTTTAGTCCTCTATTCAAGGCCACCCAAACAATGAAACACTGTCTTGGGATGCAATGAGCGAACCATACAATAGATTTCTAATATTTCTTAGGCCCTTTAGCTCTCAGGGTATTATAAGTATCTCTCAGCGTGTAATCCCCCCTTGACCTGTAGTCCAAACAATCCTATCTTCAATCAAATGGTCAGTCTGAACATTCATCACATCCATAAGGTTGTCACCAAGAGCACTGGCTAGATTTGGAGATATAGACCATGCACCATTACTCAAACAACTACTGACATTAGCATTCACATGATGAACAGTGTCATATTGCATATGAGCCGGAAAAATACTAAGCAGAGTACCTTGGGGAAGCCACCTATCTTTCCATAGTTTTGTGGTTTCACCATTTCCTATCAGATGCAATACAAATTTACTATCAACTTTCCTATGGTCTAATATTCGCCTCCAACACCAAGAGGAATCAGCAGGTGGTTTAAAATGCCAGAATTCCTTCCCCTTAAGTAGGTTTTGTTTAACCCAAATAACCCAGATAGTTTGCTTGTTTGAGACAATGTCCCAAATATTCCGAAGGTTAGCTGCAGTATTTGTAGTTTTAATACATCGAATCCCTAGGCCACCTTCAGAGTAAGTTAAGCAGGTAATAGACCATTTGACAGAAGGTTGCTTGTAAATAAGATCAATGGCAGACCAAAGAAACTTCCTAAAGATAGAATTGATGATGTTGACCGTCTTCTTAGGTAAGACAAAGCAAGAAATCCAGAAATCAGCATACTACTAAGAATCACCTTTATAAGAAGAACTCTCCCAGCAAAAGACAGATTTCTAGCTTTCCAGGATTTTATTCTAGCTACGATATGATCAACAAGAGGAGTGCAGTCATTATGTGATAGTCTTGTGGAGAGCAAGGGGAGACCAAGATACCTGACTGGCAGAACACCAACTTCAAAACCCAAGACAGATTTGATGCTAAAGGCAGAGGTAGGGTCAACTGAGGACATAAAAATGTTACTCTTCAGATTGTTAACAACCAAGCCAGTCCTGTTGGAGAAGACGGTGAGTGTGTTAGCCAAGGCCCTGGCAGATTGGACATCACCTTTCATAAAAACCAGCAAGTCATCAGCAAAATATAGGTGGGTGACTTCTGGATTCTTGCATCTTGGGTGGAGAGATAAAAATCCAAGCCGCACTTGATGGATCATTAGAGAGTTAAAAACCTCCATCATCAAAACAAAAAGATAGGGGGAGAGGGGGCATCCTTGTCTGATGCCCCTCTTACCAACTATATACCCATGAGCTGAGCCATTCACCATAATCGAGAACTTTGGATACGTGATGCACATACAGATCCAATCAATGAACTTCTGAAGGAATTTAAACTTCTTTAAGGTAGTGACTAAGGCATCCCATCTGATGCAGTCATAGGCTTTCCTTAGATCAATCTTGAGGGCACACTTGGGAGCTCCATTATTGCGATGGTAATTTCGAAGCAATTCATGGGCCAGTATGATATTGTCTTGTATAAACCTACCTGAAATAAAGGCTGACTGGCAGGGACTGACCAATTTCTTCACCACATGCTTAAGCCGAATGGTTAAGATCTTAGTAATACACTTGTACAAAACATTTCAACAAGCAATGGGCCTGAAATCATTAAAAGTAGAGGCATTAGAGGTCTTTGGAACTAAGGAGATTAGAGTCACATTTACCTCTCCAAGAAGTTTTGCACTCGAGAAGCAGCTCCTCACAGCTTTGATAAAATCAGAACCAATAATCCTCCAACAACACTTAAAAAAGTGAGAAGAGAATCCATCTGGGCCTGGTGCCTTATCTGAGTCGATGGTAGACAAGGAAAAAACTATCTCATCATTGGTGATTGGCATGGCTAAGAGATCAGCTTCTTCCAAAGAAACATGATGGTGCAGCTCAATATGGTCCCAGGCAGCAGCATCAAAAGGAACTGCAGAGTGTTGACCAAACAACTCAGTATAATAAGAAACACATTCCTGGCCAATTTCTTCATCCGTAGTAAGCTTTGTGCCTTCAGAGTTATAAAGCACAAGAATTTTGTTTCTTGCTATTCTCTCCACTATGGACTTGTGAAAGAGCGAAGTGTTATTATCCCCCAACTTGAGCCATTGGACTCTAGACTGTTGTTTCTTCATGGACTCCTCATATCTCATCTTTTTAGCATAATTCTGGACTGCAGTTCTTTCAGCAACAATATTGACAGGGCAGAATGGGTTGATCTGTAAGTTTTTTTGCACATTTTCGAGATTGGCCTTAGCTGTTCCAACTTGGGCACTATAGTTGGTAAACTTTCTCTTCCTCCAGGCTATTGAATATTGCTTTACATTCTTTAATCTAGAAACAAACCTGAACATGGGAGTACCCTGTACTTCTAACTTCCAAGCCTCCTCCACAACTGCTAAAAAATCTTCCTCTTCAGCCCATGTGTTAAAATACCTGAATGCTTTAGGGCCATTGCCTCTTCCGGAGAACACGCTGAGTATCATGGGGGAGTGATCAGAAACACCACTAGGGAGGAAATCCGTAACAGAGTCAGGAAACAGACTTAGCCACTGCAAATTTATCATAACTCTGTCCAACTTGCATGTGATTCTAGATAGAGCATCCTGCTTATTATTCCAAGTGAAAAAACATCCCACATAGGAGCAGTCAAACAACTGTGAATCTTGAACACACTCTTGAAATTTGCTAAGTTGAGTAGTATTTAAGGCAGCACCTCCTTCCTTCTCATGAGAGAACAAACAAGCATTAAAGTCACCTATTACACGCCATGGCAGGTCATTAGTAGAGGCAAAACTAGCAATCATGTTCCATAAATGTTCTCTTAAGACTTCAGAATTGTGCCCATAAACAATGGTGAGAATGAACCATGGACCACTTTGAATAGAAACTCTAGCAAAAATAAACTGATCAGAACTACACATCATATGAACTCTAGCCCAATTAGGGTCCCACATCAACCAGATACGACCAAGACCATGATGTTCATAATGTCCAAATAAGACCAGGTAAGCTGAATATTATTCCTTACACAATCCTTATTGTTAACCTGAATACGGGTATCAACTAAACCACAAATCTTAATGTTCTGCAAACGAATAAGATTCCTTACCTCCACTTGCTTTAGAGGGTCATTGAGCCCTCTAGTGTTCCATCCTGCTAGATTAATCATGAATGGCAAGTCTTGAAGGAGACTGCCTAACCCGACCTGTTTTCTTAAGGTCAGTACCTCTAACCCCCATACTAGGAACACTCTCATTTTTGCTTGTAGAGTGATATGGTGTAGAATACATCTTATTTATTATCTATTGATTATGCTTTCTTTGCTATTTTTCTTGTAAATTACGTATTTTATGTGTGTTTTGAGTTTTATAGTTACTTTGGAGTCGCACGGAGTAAAAGAAGAAGAAATCACCCAATTTGAGCAAAAGGGCAAAATAGTCATTCATGGGCGAACACTATCTGGAGCCCAGTCAAGGTTAAGGGGCAACTCTTTTGGGAGGAGTATTAAAAGACAACCAGCAGTGGTTAGGGGGCTGCTAGCTGTGTAGCCCTTATCAAGGTGACCAGACACTGAATAACCCTATCCCTGGGGTGGATAAATCCAACCCAATCTACAACCCTATATCGAGAGAGTTTTCTCTCATTCATACACAGAAAGTGAGAAAGAAAAGCAGTCATGGCTGCTGTTGAGATTGAGAAATAATTCACATTGAGATAAATCGAGAAATTGAAGGTGATAGATCAGAGAGACGCTGTTCGAATTCATTAGTCATGGCTGCTGATGAGAGATCGAGAAATTATGGCAGAGAAGAAGAGGATGACGATTTGATGTTGCTGTTGAAGAAAGAGTTAATGGGTATGAGGTTGAGATGGAAGATTGAGATCGAGAAGTGGAAGATTCGTAAGAAGACATCGATGAATTTGCTGCTCAAATTACAGAGAAATTAAAGTTAGGGTTTTAATTGATTTTGAGCTCTCTGAGAAGAATAAAAGATGGGTTTTGTTAGGATTAGAAGGAGTGCAATTTAAGCTCAGAGATTGTGGGATCTGGTGCTGTTTGAGCCAAGATGGTGGTGCTGTTGCTAAGATGGGATTTTGCCTCTGTCAAGAACATCTAGAGTTGGTGCTGCTATAGAAGATAGATTTGAGATAGAGATCGAGAGTTGTTGGTGGTGGCGTTGTTGAAGAACTGATGAAGGAGGCACTGTGGTTAAGATGGGTGTTTGAATCTGAGATCGAGAAATTGAGATTGAAGGATTTCAGATTCGGATGAAGCCGCTCCTGTTAAACCGAGAAATAGATATTGAATATGTGATGGGTTTGCTGGAACCGATGAGAAATTGAGTATAAAAAGCTCAGATACAGAAATGGGTTGAATCTGTGAACAGATGGAGGTCGAGACAAGGTGGTGGTGCTGAGCTGATGGTGGCCGATCCTAGTGTTGATATCAATTTGCAGTAGCAGATGAGATAGAGTGATATTGGTTGTTGCGATGAATGAATGCTTAAATTGTATTAGATGTATGCTAGGACTTGTCGCAGGGAAATGAAGCAGAAAGAGGCCGGAATTTGGCCTGGGAATGTCGGAAAACAAACAGAACTTTGTCGAATTTTTATGCCAACGAGTTAACCCAGTGACTCACGATCCAACTAAGCTAAGTAAGACCATTCAGCTGACTAGGCAGCTGACTCGTTGCTGACTCAGTGGCTGACTCTCTATTCCCTTGACTCCCTTGACTACCAACGACTGTTAGTTTGACCGTTCACTTTAACGGTATCAGACGGTATATTCCTCCAGTTACCGGCAACAATATTCAGGTGGCCATCGGTGACTTTTCTGGCCGGATTCCGGTGATCCCATTAATTTTCCGGTGGACCAAAATTGCAGAATTATGTGTGAGTATTCTCTCATGGATGTGAAGACTTGGGTTTGGAATTGGATGGAGAATTTGGCTCAAATTTGGAAAGAGAAGATGGAAGATTTGAGAAAGACTTGAACTTGGAAATTGAATTGCTAAAGGAAAGGGGTTATATTCCTTGGAAGATTTGGAGAAATTGAAGCCTATAAATAGAGAAGTTCTCTACATCTTTTACACACCTTTTACACACACACACAACACTTCTCTTTTCTTTATTCTTTGTGTGAACTCCTTAACATGAGTAGCTAATTTTATTATTGATTGAGGATGAATTCCTAGTTCTTAACATGTTTTGAGTTTTGTTTTAAATCTACTTTGAAGTTTTCACATGATTATCGTTTGTTTTTACTAATAGGAATGTTTATACATTCATGGTTGATTGATAGATTGTTTAGAGTGCACGCTAAATTGATTTGTTAATTTGATCTAAAGCTAGTGAAAGTTAGGGGATAAGTAATCGTTTCTTGACTCTTTACACAAGTAGCAAACACGAGACCTTGCGGAGGGATTCCGTGGAGCAATTGTGTGTGAAAACAACGCTAGAAAGTGGACCAAGCGCGGCGAGAGTTTAACTACTAGTACTAAACCTAAATTCATAAATCTTAATGCGTTCGGGGAATTACATCTTGTAAGCGAACCTCAAGGTGGTTCTTTTGAATAGAATCTGATAACTAAGCGGACTTGCTACTCAGTGAAATAAGGGATTTTGGGGTTAGCTAAGCGAACCTGCTATCCTACGGTTGGTGATAATCTGTGACTAATAACATGTGGATGAAAAACATAACTCGAATCATTGTTTTGCAACGAAGAAGGATTCCTTGATCTTGTCTCTCTTATTGATTTTCAACTTTATCTTTGAATTTCTTTGTTTATTTTCTTTTTCTTTATAAATCCCCCCTTTTTGTGACAATTTTACAACTAAAAATCTCTTGCTCCTCGTGGGAACGAACTTAACTACCACCATATTACTTTTTAATTGAGTGGAAAAATATTCACTAATTTGTTTTTGTTACGACACGCATCAAATTTTGGCGCCGCTGCCGGGGAGCAGCGGATGATTTTAGTTGTTTTTTTATTTTTATTTTTTTTTCTTTTTGCTTTATTCTTGCTTTGTTAAATTTTATATCGTATCTAACTTAGTTTCTGAGAATCTTATTTCAGGTACCAGTACAAGAGCAAGCATATTACAACAATCAATACGGTTTTCAACCTCAACATTATGTCAACTTCCAACCATCCTTAGGATACAGACTTTATGGATATTCTCATACATATCAACAACCTTATGACGGGTATGTAACTGAACAATCACTAGGAGGGGAGGATAGTTATGCTTCTAAATCTATGTGTGATCTCCTTGGTGCAAGGCAACCTAGTTTGAGGGAACTTGATAGAAGGTTCTATCAATTGATCGATGAAGGCGTAGCATCGGATGAAGAAATTCTTGAAGCTAAAAGAGCTTTAAGAATGGAGCGTGAAAAACGTTGTTATATGGGTTACGATGATGATTTTGAACCTTATGAAAATTATTGTAACAAGGATAAAGTTATTCCAACTCCGGATCATAATAACGATCCTTCACCTATTCAAAAGGAGGAGATTGGGTGTGACTTACCTATTGTTATAAACGGTGTAACACCCGCACAAGAAAATCCTACAATCTATACCGATGAAAATCATTTTAGTGAGTGGCCCGATTCCGATGATGAGAATGTTGAAGAGATGATGCTAGAGGATGAAACCAAATTGATTTATTTTGTGGAAGACCCAATTGAACTTGCCAAAGATTATAATGATGTCGAGACTTTGGTTAAGGTAGAAAATAACGACGAATGGTTGCAAGATTTGATAGAGGACCACGATATACAAGAGGTAAGTAATTCATATGAATTCTCTAAGGATGAAGAGGATTTCACAAAACAAGAGATTGTGCAAGGTTTGTCTAACCCTTTGCATATTGATTCTTATCCTTTACCTCTTATTGGTTTGAATGTTTGTGCTTCGAAAGTATTTTTGGATGATTTTGTTTCTAGATATCCACCAAGAAACACTTGATGCTAACACTATGCAGGTTTGCCAAGAGGAATACATGGAAGTTCCAAAATTCTATGTTCTTTATACACTTCCGAGTGTGGACGAGAATAAGTGTGGGGGAAATTTCTATCGAGCGATAATTTCACTATTGTTTTCTTGTACTAATATTTGTATGGAGTTATTGTTTTCAAAACAGGTATTATGGGTGGATCCTCAAATTTTCAGATTGTTAGTATATGGGGAATGAATCTTGCAAGAGCTAAGTCGGGCCGTCGACTTTAAAACAAGCGCTAAATGGGAGGCAACCCATAGGTTTTTTATTTCTTATCCTTTTGCTTTTTATTTTGTTATTTATTTTTCTTGTTCCATTTCATGTTAAAATTTCCCACCTTGACTTTACTAGGAGGATTCAATTACATTGAGGACAATGTAAGGTTTAAGTGTGGGGGAGTGGTTAAGCATGTATTTAAAAAAAAAAATTTACATAAAACCTCCAACTTGTAGAGATTTTAGAGTCACTAGCATACTTCTAGGTATGTTTACATAGAGAATTCTGACCGACATAATTGAAGTTGGAAGTGTTAGGGAACTACATTCGGATTTCTTACTTGTTAGAGTGTTAAATAATAGATTTAATCATGCCGGTGATGCAAATTAGGAGCAGGGAGAAATGCATTATTAGATTTGCTGATCAATCATTAGTGGAGACTACCCGTATTTATATCATGTGAGGCACCGACCAAATATTCTTTGTAGCTGACTAAAGAGCTTTCTTTTGAGTGTGTGTCACCGTACGTTAATTCCGGGTAGAATGGTGAGCTACCCAACTTCATACCAATTTTCAGCACTACTCTTTGATCTCTTGAGTGCTAATTTTGTCAATCATGAGGGTGACGTCTATAGATGAAAGCCTCCTTCTTGTAGTTCGATTTGCAGTTAGCACCATTCTCTCTCTCGACAACAACGGATCCATAGAAACACCATCATCATTAACAAGGAGCGACATCAAAATCTACAAGGAAAGTTGGAGAAGTTCAAGGTTTACAAGAAACGGAACGAGAAAAAGAGCAAATTTCAAATTCAAGTAAAGCAACATACAATGAGCAAATTTTTACATATATGTTGAAGACTTACAATATAATGAGGTAATTCTATATCCAAGTATGAAGACTTATTTACGAGAGCAAAGAAAATTAAAAGGTGAGAATTATTGAAGTTTATGATTTTGAGATGATACAAGTTGTGAAGAATTAAGCGGTAAAATACTTCTCCCACGGCCACGGTTTGTTTAATTTTCACTTTGTTTTGTATTTTATTTTATTTTAAAAAAAAAAAAAAAAAAAAAAAAAAGAGAGACAAAAGAAATATTTGTTTTGTTTTTATTTATTTAATAAGCCGTGGGGAAGGAAAATCTATAAGGAAATTTCAAGCGACAAGGATTTTGAAGAAAAAGGTTACAAATTGTCAAGGAATTACGAAGTTCGAGAGTTTATCATCAATAGTTGAAGCCGAAGACGAAGACCAAGAAGATAAAGACGAGGAGCGGAAGACGTTTCTATTGGATGCCGTGAGAGTGGTGTTATCATAATTGGCGATCGGATGTGAAGGTGAGTAAGTAATCTCATCCTCGATAATAGTGGTTGATTTCCTTTCTTAGAGATCGTCAGAAAAATGGTTTTTCAAAATGTTAAAAGATGTAGGTTTTTAAAATATTTCGGAAGTTTTCCTTCCCACCATTCAACGTGTTGCAGGAATTCTCTCTTCATTCCTATCTGCACACATGTGAGACACATAAAAAAACCGTCTTTTTGAGTGCAATTATCATAAAATCCATTTTGGTGAGGCAGAAGTCGAGGCGAAATGCTTATTGATCGCTTTTCAAACACGCGTTCTCTCATTATGGTGTGGTTATTTCTCACTCAACATTTAAGAATGAGAATATGTTCTTTAGTATTTCTAACTTCTTATTACTAGCATGTAGAAACTCTATGTCCTCATAACTCCTTGGATGCTTGGGACGCTGGAACGCTTTGAAGTTGTAAGTTTTAGTTTGATTTGCTCGAGGACTAGCAAAGTCTAAGTGTGGGGGAATTTGATAGGGTGTAGAATACATCTTATTTATTATCTATTGATTATGCTTTCTTTGCTATTTTTCTTGTAAATTACGTATTTTATGTGTGTTTTGAGTTTTATAGTTACTTTGGAGTCGCACGGAAGAAAAGAAGAAGAAACACCCAATTTGAGCAAAAGGGCAAAAAGTCATTCATGGGCGAACACTATCTGGAGCCCAGTCAAGGTTAAGAGGCAACTCTTTTGGGAGGAGTATCAAAAGACAACCAGCAGTGGTTAGGGGATGCTAGCTGTGTAGCCCTTATCAAGGTGACCAGACACTGAATAACCCTATCCCTGGGGTGGATAAATCCAACCCAATCTACAACCCCATATCGAGAGAGTTTTCTCTCATTCATACACAGAAAGTGAGAAATAAAAGCAGTCATGGTTGCTGTTGAGATCGAGAAATAATTCAGATTGAGATAAATCGAGAAATTGAAGGTGATAGATCAGAGAGACGCTGTTCGAATTCATTAGTCATGGCTGCTGATGAGAGATCGAGAAATTATGGCAGAGAAGAAGAGGATGACGATTTGATGTTGTTGTTGAAGAAAGAGTTAATGGGTATGAGGTTGATCTGGAAGATTGAGATCAAGAAGTGGAAGATTCGTAAGAAGACATCGATGAATTTGCTGCTCAAATTACAGAGAAATTAAAGTTAGGGTTTTAATTGATTTTGAGCTCTCTGAGAAGAATAAAAGATGGGTTTTGTTAGGATTAGAAGGAGTGCAATTTAAGCTCAGAGATTGTGGGATCTGGTGGTGTTTGAGCCAAGATGGTGGTGTTGTTGCTAAGATGGGATTTTGCCTCTGTCAAGAACAGCTAGAGTTGGTGCTGCTCTAGAAGATAAATCTGAGATAGAGATCGAGAGTTGTTGTTGGTGGCGCTGTTGAAGAACTGGTGAAGGAGGCACTGTGGTTAAGATGGGTGTTTGAATCTGAGACTGAGAAATTGAGATTGAAGGATTTCAGATTCGGACCGAGAAATAGAGATTGAATCTGTGATGGGTTTGCTGGAATCGATGAGAAATTGAGTATAAAAAGCTCAGATACAGAAATGGGTTGAATCTGTGAACAGATGGAGGTCGAGACAAGGTGGTGGTGCTGAGCTGATGGTGGCTGATCCTGGTGTTGATATCAATTTGCAGTAGCAGATGAGATAGAGTGATATTGGTTGTTGCGATGAATGAATGCTTGAATTGTATTAGATGTATGCTAGGACTTGTCGCAGGGAAATGAAGCAGAAAGAGGCCGGAATTTGGCCTGGGAATGTTGGAAAACAAACAGAACTTTGTCGAATTTTTATGCCAACGAGTTAACGCAGTGACTCACGATCCAACTCAGCTAAGTAAGACCATTCAGCTAACTGGGCAGCTGACTCGTTGCTGACTCTCTATTCCCTTGACTCCCTTGACTACCAACGACTGTTAGTTTGACCGTTCACTTTAAGGTATCAGACGGTATATTCCTCCAGTTACCGGCAACAATATTCAGGTGGCCAGCGGTGACTTTTCTGGCCGGATTCCGGTGATCCCATTAATTTTCCGGCTGACCAAAATTGCAGAATTATGTGTGAGTATTCTCTCATGGATGTGAAGACTTGGGTTTGGAATTGGATGGAGAATTTGGCTCAAATTGGGAAAGAGAAGATGGAAGATTTGAGAAAGACTTGAACTTGGAAATTGAATTGCTAAAGGGGTTATATGCCTTGGAAGATTTGGAGAAATTGAAGCCTGTAAATAGAGAAGTTCTCTACATCTTTTACACACCTTTTACACACACAACACTTCTCTTTTCTTTATTCTTTGTGTGAACTCCTTAACATGAGTAGCTAATTTTATTATTGATTGAGGATGAATTCCTAGTTCTTAACATGTTTTGAGTTTTGTTTTAAATCTACTTTGAAGTTTTCACATGATTATCGTTTGTTTTTACTAATAGGAATGTTTATACATTCATGGTTGATTGATAGATTGTTTAGAGTGCACGCTAAATTGATTTGTTAATTTGATCTAAAGCTAGTGAAAGTTAGGGGATAAGTAATCGTTTCTTGACTCTTTACACAAGTAACAAACACGAGACCTTGCGGAGGGATTCCGTGGAGCAATTGTGTGTGAAAACAACGCTAGAAAGTGGACCAAGCGAACCGAGTTTAACTACTAGTACTAAACCTAAATTCATAAATCTTAATGCGTTCGGGGAATTACATCTTGTAAGCGAACCTCAAGGTGGTTCTTTTGAATAGAAGCTGATAACTAAGCGGACTTGTTACTCAGTGAAATAAGGGATTTTGGGGTTAGCTAAGCGAACCTGCTATCCTACGGTTGGTGATAATCTGTGACTAATAACATGTGGATGAAAAACATAACTCGAATCATTGTTTTGCAACGAAGAAGGATTCCTTGATCTTGTCTCTCTTATTGATTTTCAACTTTATCTTTGAGTTGCTTTGTTTATTTTCTTTTGCTTTATAAATCCCCCCCTTTTTGTGACAATTTTACAACTAAAAATCTCTTTCTCCTCGTGGGAACGAACTTAACTACCACCATATTACTTGTTAATTGAGTGGAAAAATATTCACTAATTTGTTGTGGTTACGACACGCATCATAGAGCCTTGTGAGCTTTTCATAAACACATCTCTAATTTGTTCAAAACCAACCAGCCCCATAGAGGAATTACCACTCCCACAAGTGTTTGTGATTTCCTTCATGGCTTGATCTCTATGTGGTTCTTGTACCACTTCTTCGACAACTACTTCTTCAAGCAGCTGTGAGAATGAGTTTTTAAGAATCTGAGTCCTAACCGGCTCAAACCCAGGAGGGTACATTGGAGAGTCCTGCATAATCGACTCAGAATCCTTAGTTTTCAATTCACTACCTATCTTCATAGACTTCCTCTTATGAGTTACAGGGGACCAATCTTTCTCAACAGTTGGTAAACCTTGCATCACAGTATCTTGTTGTCTCGGAAGAGTTGGGCTAACCTTCTCTTTAACCTTAGGAACGTAAGTCACAGCAGGAGGAGGAGCTGTCACTCTGTTTGGGCACTTGGCTTCATTGTGACAAAACGTCGAACACACGGAGCACTGAGGGGGTTTCCACACATAATCCACATTGACAGTGCACTTCTTCCCATTCTCAAAAATTACAGGATTTGTCTTCTTCAACTCAGTCTTAGGGTTAATTTCCACACAGACCCTGGCATAAGCCATCCTTGTCCTAGCTGCAGTAGGACCATCCAACATTAATGGTTTACCAACAACACTTGCAATTATACTAATCCCTTCAGGGTTGAAGGCATGAAGAGGAACTCCTCTAATAGTCATCCAAATCGGAACAGTTTGGATGGATTCTAATTCATCTTCAATAAATGGTTGCCAAGGACGAACAAAGAAAGGACTTCCAGAAATGAACACAGGTCCATATTCAAGTGCTAACAATCTGTCTTCATCAAGAGAGAAATTGAGAATGAAGGCTTTCTCACCATGAAGAGTCATAGAAATATTACCTTTGATTCTCCAAGCTCTTTCGAGAGAGTTCTTCACATAGTTGAAAGGAAACTTACGCCCCACAAACCCACCTACAACAAGCTTTTCATAACCCTCCAGGTTATTATCAATGTCACTATCCTTAATCGCCGCAACTGTAACACCATCAATCACTGTAAGAGGGCGATAACTCAAACCAACTGAAGAACTAGATGGAACCTGTTTTGATCGATTAGCTTCATCACTCCAGTTTGGGATAGGAGATTCTATAGTATCGGAAACAGAACGAGATTGATGATTAGAGGGGGGAGAGGAGGGAAAAGAACAGATCCAGTATCAATACCAAGATATGGGTGAGGAGGAACAGGATTCATGGATTTTTCTGTGTAAACCTAATCTCTCTAACGATGGTCAAAATCGCACGGCCAAGGTCAAAGAGAGAGAAAACTTTTTTGCTGTAACGGGTTTCAGATTTTCCAAACCTCCTGAGTTCACCTTGCGGCAATATTCTAGCTAAGGTAAGCATGTCGCCATCGTTTTTATCCATGAACACCTACATCAGCATAGGAATAAGCACCTAAAACATAAGTTTAGATTAATACGTACAGATTTTCCCAAGCCTGCGAACATTTACAGTATATAGCATTGACTAAAACATAAGTTTAAATGCATACAGAGTTTTCCAGTATCTACAGCAGCCGACTAAACTTGAATGCCATATGTGATATTCGAACCCAAACATATATATGGCTGAAGGCCATGTGCTCTACCAGTTGAGCTAAGAGAGCAAGGAATTACTATCTAACAACGCATCACAATGATTCACATCGTTATTACCTTTCAAAAAAATTGTCTGGTTAACCATTCACTTATATACATAGTATCCAATTTATATTTCACATGTCTAATTAATTAAATGGTGTTCTAATATCATCAGCTGTCAATCTTATGCATGCTGGTACATATAGCTGCAATAGAAGAGAAAATATGGGTTAGCTATAAAATTGTTGCTAAGTATTCATTATAGTAGTATTAGAAGTGAAGGATAATTAGATGGTTAAATCCCAAGTACCTTTTATATGCAAAAATTGCCCCGTATGACGCTTTTGAAGTCAATCATCTGTGATTCTTACAGGATATATTAGGCTAACCTTCTTAATCCTGCTTTGGGTTTTGAAGTTACGTCAAGCAAGATATCGTCATTATCGAGCAAGTTCAAAGGTGATTCAATTACAATGTCAAGCCATAACAATAAGTCTGTGAACACATAAATTACGAGGGCATCCACGTGTTCACAAACAATATTCGCATTTATAAGTAAATAACACTGCAAGGGATAGGATAAATATAAAGCGGGGTAAGATACGAAGACTCATCGACTCAGAGTCTTTGGACTCGTCATCGTCTAGTCAATAGGGGATTGAATCGTACACAATTACGATGCAAAGCATTACGAGAAATAAAGAGTAAAGCATAAAGTAAATTGCTGAAATGTAAATGAGACAATGATTTACGTGGTTCAACACTAACACCTACATCCACGGGTATTGAGTTTCACTATGTATTGATAGGTTACATAAATAGTCGAATGACTTTAAGTGTGTCACGATGCTTGGAGAAATAGAATTCATACCTACTCTTTCCTATTTCTATTTCCTATCTTCTTCCCTAATTACTTAGAAACTGGTCGAACCCTTCTCTTTTAATGGAGAAGGGGATTTATAGGGAAGATACGTGGGGTCCACCGTCAGAGGCCGTTTGAACCTTATCTTCTTGTTCTCTGTGCTGATCCCGCTGGTGTCTTTGCTCTGAACCGATGCCCCCAGCGGCTATACTCGATGACGATGGGTCAATGCTTTCTCTTCCATAGATTAGTTGACACGTACCCTATGGCTAGAGTGTTTAATGCGGGTGGTTGGGTCGCATGCACGTGATGATCGCCACATCTCGTGGCTCCCATCCCATCCATGTCAGTGGCCTTTCCCCACCGTTGATTCTTAGATCCCTCTCGGGATGGGGTAAATCCGATCTTCGGGTATGTTCCAATGCTTCGCAGTGGCTCATTCCTTCAGTGTTCCTCGGATTTTAGCCGTCAGATCATCTCGAAGATGTACACGTATAGATGGCGGATGCCCCTTGGGTGTTTGACACGTGTCATCTTATCTCGATGTCATGGGTTATAAGCCTTCCACGTGTAATCCCTTGGACACGTGGCGAGTGATGAATTATGTGTATACAATTTGCCCCTTTTCTTCTAGCCTGGATGTTAGTCAATGTTAGAAGAAAACTGTTTTCACAATCTCTTCATCTTTCCATAATAACTTCCCCTAGATTTAAGGGCACGTTTCCTACTCTTTTGCAATAACTTCTTCTCGAATCGTGGGACGGTTTTTATCTTTCTTGGTGCTATAAAAAGGAGAGAGGATGTCAATTTTTGACATAAATTATATTCCTTCTTCATTCTTTTGTCAGTCCTTAATTTCTCCTTCTCTATGGCATTTCATTCTCTTCTTTAGTTATTCCATTTTGTTCTTTAGTTCTTAACTACTGCTGGTGTTGCTATGGATAGAAAATCATAGGATTTTCCGAGGTTTTGACTGCTGTCGTTGTTCATCGTTCTCTCATTAACTGCTTTCGCTCCTCTCCTAAAGCTTTTGATACAGGTACGAAGCTATATTTATTTTTTTCTTCTAATCTTGATTGATTATTGCTTTTCTGTTGTTGTGTTCTTGGTTTTGTGATGAAGAACAAATATACGAAAGTATATATACTTGCCCATGTTTTTTATCACTAAACCTGCGACTTCCCGTATGTTGATTTAAACTTGTTTTTGATGTTTATGAGTAATCTAGGGTTCTCCGTTTGTTACGGATTTTAGGGTTTTTCGATGACGTTTCTGATGGTTTTGAAGAAGTTGAAAAGTTTACTTTACGATCTTCATCCTTCCTTCTGTTTAATCTTCGTGTTGTTTCTGTGACTCTTCGTAGTTATGGCTGATCATCATCGGGTCCCTTATCAGACTCCACCATCGAGTCCATATAGGTCTCCTCCTCCTAGAAGTCCAGATGTGTCTCCGCCAATAGGAGGTTCTTTTAGACCTTCACACCCAGATCCCCGTGCTCAAAGGACCTCATCTTCCCCAGGTTCCATAGTTTCCTCTGTTAAGAAAGGGGATCAGGCGAGGGGTCCTTATGGCTCGCGATACGCTTCTAGTCGTCCCGCTGCTACCCAACGAGCTGGGCTAAAAAACACGCCGCCTTCTACCTCTCATCATGTCGAGCCGCTGGATGTACAGCCTCTTCGCTCAGTTGTTCCAACCACGATGCCTCCTCCCCCTCCTGCTGTTCCGATGAGGGGTAAGTCTGCCAAGGGTAACGCACCGAAGGCTGGTTCATCCAAGAATCTTCCCACTAAGAGAAAAGCCTCAGATTTGAGTCCTCCGAACCCTGTTGATGACTCCGACGCCCCCCCTATTATACGAAGCGTCTCTGTGGGTAATAAAAAGGTTACTTTTAAGCATATAGATCTTGAGGCGTTCAAGTTGAAGCATGAGCTCGAAGCCTTCGAAGTCAGGTTCTACGCTCCCGACGATGATCTTACTTATGATCTGATTTCAAGTTACAAGTACGATGAGTACCATTTGCTGACTACAGTGGGTGCCTTCGAAGCTGGGATTATGTTGCCTTTGTACAAGTATGATGACTCCTTCTACTACGATGTATTAGCTCGTCGTGAGAATTCTACTTCTCATACACACTGTCGCTCGGTAGTGCAATTGACTGGTAACTATCTTCGGGCACTCAAGGAATGTTATCTTCGGAGTAAGGGGGAAACAATGATGACTTGCTACGTTCCTAACCCAACTGAGCGGGAGTGGTATACTCCTGAGAATTTCAATAATTGCTTCGGAGATTATGTTAACTGAAGGAACCGCAAGCCATGGAATGTTGGTCTTCGTTCAATCACTGCTCCTCATGGTGATGTTCGCCTTCTAAGGGAAGTGTGTGATTCAAAGTTGAAATATGTCCCTGGTACTGAGAATTCTTCTCAGCGGAAGCTTTTTCCTGCTCGTGAAAAGCTCAAGCGTGATCATGATTATGAGTGGCATGCCACCGTAATTGAGGTTATCGGTCCCTGGGCTTATGGCTGGGTACCTGGTCCTCATGGATGGCGTCCTCAAGCTTATAGCGAACCTCGTGAGGTTCTTCCAGCTCGTTATGGTGATTTCTGCCCTTGGCGGTTAAATTTTGAGGGTATGAATTTTGAATATGCCTTCGACGTTGCTGATGCGGACGAAGAGGAGAGTTACGGGGATGCTACCCTTCCTTCAAAGATTACGTTGGGATACGTGTATTAATTAAAAAATATTAATTTATTATGATTCCTTGTTATAAAATACTGTATACTTGCCCCTTCTCTTCTTAGTTTGGGATTTTATCCAAAGTGGGAGAGAATAACCCATATTTTGGCTAACTTTATATCATATCTCTAGGTAACAAAGAGGAAAAAACTTGGACCACTTCAATCATCCATCTGATAAGGCGTCCGACACGGATACGTCACCGGTTTTGAGGGGACGAAATACCCGATGAAGTTACTAGTCCTTCTTAGTTTGGGAACGAAGAGTTCTTTATATCATAAGAAGAAGAGGTCACCGATGATGAAGAGCGTACTGATACTTCTCCTCATAATCACGAGGATGGTGTGAATAATGGTGATGGCGCTGTTGAAATGGAGGTTGCCCCTAGTGGCGGGTGAACTGTTGAGAAAGAAGTTGCCGCCGGTGGTAGCGGAACTGTTGAAGAAGAAGTTGTCGCTGGTGGCAGCTAACCTGTTGAGAAAGAAGTTGCCCCTGGTGGTCTTGGGTATACTCCTCCTTTATATCAAAGGAACGAAGAGGTAAATCCTCGGTTGTCTCTACACACTGGGTCTGGCCCGGAATTTTCTTTCGGAAAAATCCATTCCACTGGTGGCCCAATCGATGTGAACGCTGCTATGGGATTAGCTTCGGAATTTTTATTGGTTTCCCCAAACGATGAATGGGATGTCCTAGGTGAGACCGTTGGTGATAAGGCTGGTGATGTGGAAGAAAGTTCCGAGGGCGAGGATGCGGAAGCTCTTGCCAACCAGGAGGATGAGGCTAGGAATAAATCTGAAGCCCAGAAAAATGTTGATACTGGAAAGAAAGTTGTTACTGATGAAGCTTCGGTTGAGGTATCTCCAGAGGACTTTCCGCAGTCCTTGATGCAGGGTGGTGATGATGTTATCCTTGACTGGTTAATGAAGAAGAAACTAATGTTCGTGCCCAACCCTTCTCCATTAATTCTTGGTGAGAAGAATTCCGATGCCTTTACCCGTCGGACGATGCAGCTGACTTCTGAGGAGAGTGTTGTAGAGGTATGGGATAAGGACTTGAAGGCCACTTCTACTAGCCTCCTGGTCGATCCTCCATTTGTTGTTGCTGATATGATGGCCATCGCTGATGGGTATCAGTACGGCTTTCCTCAGCAGCGTGTGCTCGAGGTATGTCATCGAGATTCTTCATAAATTGTGTTTATAAATCGTGTTCTTTAAGAAATGCAGTTCGATTTCTTGTATGTTCGATTTCTTACAGTGTCTTATCCGCTTGGTTCTGATGCAGATGATGAGAAGTGAGCATTGCAACCATACTCGGTATCAATTTTTTAGGGCGAAGGCCCTCAAACTTGAGGCTAATCTTCGTCATCGGGAAGAAGAACTGACCGCCGCCGAAGCTACCATTTCTGCCAAGGATAAGGAAATCTTGGAGCTGAAGAATAGACTGAAAGGGAAGGAGCAGCTGGGTGCTGAAGAAGAGAAGCTTCGTATCGACTTAGCTCTTGCTCGCAGTGAGTTGGAGAAGGCTCGTAGTGATGCTTCGTCTTCTAAAGGTTTGTTTTCTTATGCTATCTTCCTCTTCGTCTCTCCCTTTCGTCTTCTTAGTGCACTATCTGAGTCCCCCCCGCCATATCTCCAGTGAGTGATAATCGAGAGTTGATATGGCTTTGGAAAGAAAGGGCTCGGCAGGTTTCTCGAATCAAAGAGTTAGTGCAGAAAATTAAGGACGAAGCCACTAAATGGAACGCTCGAGCTGACGAGCATAACAAGCTAGTAGCTGAATGTCGGGTGAGAAAAACCCAAATGATTGATATGCGAAATAGCTACAGCACCATATGTCAGAATCTTCGTGAGGCGCATGAGAATGCCTCTAGTCTGAAGACCAAGGTTGTACAATTGGAAGAAGAGCTACGTCAAGCTCGCTCTTCTCATGATCCGGAAGTGACATATTATATACAACGGCTCGTTCGCGAGAGAGATGATGCTAGGGCCGAGGCCCATGACCTTAGCAATGCTCTAACCGCTTCCCGAGCGGATGTTGCTCGTTTAGTTGAGTCCGAAAGGAGCCTTAAAGTGAATATGTACATGCTTAATAAGGGAATAGAAAAAAGGAATAACGAAGTCAATCATCTTCGTCATTTGGACTCCATGAAACATGTAGAGTTAGATGAGTGCCAATTTGCTCTCACAACCCTTAGATCGGATCATAAGAGAATGTCGGACCATTATGACTTTCTTGACGAAGCCCGGGACGCTGTAGTTAACGAATATGAAATAGCTTCGGCTAATGTCGAAGGTATATTATTATTTGGTCGTGGGTATCTTCGTATTTTAACTTAGCTAACTATTGTATCTTGTTTTTCAGAGCTCGAGGGACAGCTTCTCGCTGCAAATGAAAAGCTTGACAATGCTCAATCTTTCTTATTGCAGCAGGAAAGCCAGACAACATATTATAAGGGCTTAGCTGGGTCTCGGGACGAGGCGGCAAAGGAGGCGGCCAAAGAAGTCGCACATCTGTCTTCTCTGCTGTCGCAAGTTGAGCTCAAGAATACGATGAATGCTTATAAGGCTCGTTGTCAGCTAGCCGAAGAGGTCAACAAAAATCTGACTAGGATCGAGCAGGGCCTGTTGAAAGATCATGGCATTACGAAGAACTACCCATGCCGCTCCATGCCTGAGCCCTTGACTTTCTCTTCAGGTCTCTCTTCGGGTGGAAGTGTGCCTTCGTCTCAGAAGAAAAGCCCTGTTGATCAAGTTGAATCATCCAAAGGAAAGTATATTTCCTTGTTTGATATAGAAAGTTGATCTTTGTTGATTACTTGGCTTAGGGCCATTTTTTGATGTATTTTTGATTTCTTGCGTACTTTCCCCAACCTTGTAATCAACTTTTATGGAATAGATCATCGTTTATTTGAATCTGTGCAACTCAAGTTTTTCCTGCATTATTAATTCATTTTTTAGATACTGAGCTTAGTTAAATAAAAAATGATAAAAGTGTTTGATTGCGATGCCGAAGGTATGCACCTTCGTGATCGTCTTGAGACCTGTCCCCCGCTGGCTAATCCCTGGCCAGGGGATTCCCAGACGGTGGGGGTCGGGTTAGCATTCCCGGATATGCGGTACGTTATTGGAATATTTACATGTACCCATTTCGATGAATCGCTGCCTTGTTATTGGTTGGGTATCTCTTTCTGTTGGATGCCTTCCCCATGGTCGTACACTTTATAGACGCTGACAGGGGAGTCTCGAGAGATGGTGTATGCCTACTTTCCCCAATGGATAGTTTAAAAAAAAAAACTTGTTTGTTTGATTGATAGATCGAGGTCTGCTACGCCTCGTCCAGAGATAGAAACATGTCAAGCGGATACACTGCCTTCTTCTTCTGGTATTCTTCACGCAGATGCAGAACTGCGCTGCCTTATGGATAGTATGGCTTGAGATATTTTGCATTCCACGGGTGTCTGAGGACCTCCCCTTTTAGGTTGCGCAGGTAGTGAGACCCATTCCCTGCGATGTCGTGTATAATAAATGGTCCTCCCCATGTTGGTGCTAGCTTGCCCCACTTTTTCTCTCGCTGGTATTGGGGTATGGTTCGAAGCGAATACTGTCCTTCTACAAAGTTCCTAAGCTTAACCTTCTTGTTGTATTCCCTTGCTAATTTGCGTTGATAATTTTCCATTCTTTGCGGCGCTGTTTCCCTTCTTTCTTCCAGGTCATCAAGCCTCTCCAACATCATGTATGTTGTAAGGTTCTTCTCCCAAGCTTCGGTCTTTATGGTTGGCATGATGATCTCTGTAGGGATGACTGCCTCAGCTCCTTAAGTGAGAAGGAACGATGATTCCCCGGTGGCGGACCTCCGGGTTGTCATGTATTCCCATAACACGTTATGTAGCTGCTCACACCATCGCCCTTTATGTTCATCCAGCTGCTTTTTGAGGATAAGCGCGATGGTCTTGTTTGTGGCTTCGGCTTGGCCGTTGCTTTGAGGATAAATGGGGGTTGATTTATTCTTCCTGATTTTGAAGGTATCGAAGAGCATATCTATGTTCTTCCCCTGCAGTCGTTTGCCATTGTCGGAGACAATTTCCGCAGGGATTCCAAACCTGCAGATGATATTTTGGAAGATAAAAGTGAATACATCAGATTCGCGGATCCTTGCTAGGGTCTTAGCTTCTACCCACTTGCTAAAGTAGTCTGTGGCCACAATTAAGAATCGTCTTTTCTCTGACCCCGTGATGAAAGGTCCAACTATATCTATTCCCCATTTGGCGAATGTCCACGGGCTATCAATAGAATTTAGCTTTGTTGCAGGAGCGTGGATCTTTTTAGCGAACCGCTGGCATTCTTCGCACCTCCTGGACATCTTAGCCGTATCTCGTATCATTTGTGGCCAGTAATACCCTTGCATTTTTTCCTTATCTGCTAGTGACCTCATTCCACTATGGTTTCCTGCCTCCCCATAATGGATTTCCTTCAAGATGTAATGTCCTTTCTGTCTTGATAAGCATCGTAACAGCGGTCCAAGGAAGGATTGTTTGTACAAGATTCCATCACGAAGGTCATACATCCCAGCCTTTGATTTTATTTTCCTGGCTTGCTTCAGATCCGGGGGAAGAGTTCCCTCTTTAAGGTAGAGGTGAATCTCAGCTCTCCAATCCTCTTCCTTGGTAAAATCCTCATCTTCTTTCGCCTTTGCTACGATGTCATCTTCAACAAAATCTTCGGAGATGTCTTCCCCTACGTCATCGTCAGCGATGTCCTCCCCTACATCGTCTTCACGATTTGTAGCGAAGGAATGTTGTGGAATGATCGAAGGTTCATATACCCTTGTTACCTTGATGGCCTCGACGCTTTCATCTTTCAACATGGATGATATGTATGCTAAGGCATCGGCATGCCTGAGTTCTTTTCTGCATAAATGCCGGAATTTGATACTAGGTATCTGGGCTGCCAATGTCTGGACTAAAGCCATGTACGCTGACAGGGTCTCATCGTAGACGTTGTACTCTAGCCCTATTTTTCGTATGACTAGCTGTGAGTCACTTGTCAGGCGAACCTCCGTCAGCCCCATCTCTATTATTAGATGGAGAGTGTGTACCATTGCTTCGTATTCCACGATGTTATTGGTATGCCCTCTGAATTCCAATCTTAGTGCATGCACAATCCTATCTCTGGTGGGGGGGGGGGTGATTACGATGCCTATGCCAGCGCCTTCCCTATTCTTTGATCCGTCAACGAAGATCTCCCATCGTCTTTGGTTTGAGGGTTCGAGAACATCCTCCAGTTCCTTCCCGTCTTCGGCTTCTGGCATGCCCCTTACTTCCTCGTCGTTTTTGAGGGGTAGATCTGCTAGGAAATCTGCCAATACTTGTGATTTTTGGGAATGTTGGATTTCGTGGATGATGTTGAACTGGTCCAGGTGTGTGTTCCATTTTGCTATCCTTCCTACCTTTCCAACACTTTTGAGAATAGCCTCCAATGGAGATTTACATGAAACACGAACGTAGTGGGTCAAGAAGCACGTCCTCAACTTTTGGGTTGCCCAAACTAATGCCAAAATAAGTTGTTCGATCTTCGTGTAATTCCTTTCTGCTGGGTTGAGAGTCTTGCTGACGTAGTAGATGGGTTGTTCTATCTTCGTATTTGTTTTGACCAGCACTGACTGCATCTTCTGTGGCCGCTATGTAAAGATCCAGTACTTCATCGGGATCAGGCTTTTGTAGGATTGGGATCTCGGCTAAATATTCTTTGATCTTTTGGAAAGCTTCTTCACACTCTGTCGTCCACTCTAACTTGCTCCCTTTTTTGAGGATGTTGAAGAAATATTTGCATCTATCCGATGATCTAGCGATGAATCTTCTCAGCGCTGCTAGGGATCCGTTGAGCTTTTGGACTTCCTTCAAGTTCCTTGGTGACGACATTTCTACAATGGCCTGGATCTTGGTGGGATCTACTTCAATGCCCCTTTTTGTCACTAGGTATCCAAGGAACTTTCCTGATGTGATGCCGAATGTGCATTTTTATGGATTCACCTTCATGTGGTGCTTCCTCATAGCTTCGAAAATGTCTCTCAGATCTTGATGATGATCCTTGCGCAGCTTGCTTTTGACTAGCATATCATCAACATATACTTCCAGTGTGTTTCCGATCCATAGTTTGAAGATTGCATCAACCATCCTCTGGTATGTTGCCCCTGCATTTCTCATTCCGAAGGGCATCCTTGTGTAACAATAGAGGTCGTGCGGGGTGTAGAATGTTGTATGTTGTTGATCTTCTTCTGCCATGAATACCTGGTTATATCCGGAGTATCCATCCATGAAGGATAGTTCTTCGTATCCCTCCACAGCTTCGACTAGTTGGTCGATGCTGGGGAGCGGGTAGCTATCCTTCGGACATGCCTTGTTGAGGTTGGTAAAGTCGATGCAAATTCTCACCCCTCCTTTCTTTTTTGGCACGATGACCATGTTCGAAATCCATGTGGGATATTTTACTTCCTTGATGAATCCTGCTTCTAATAGTTTGCGGAGCTCCTTCTCGATGGGTTGATGATACTCCAGGGGCTATCTTGGGCACCTTCTGCCTGAAGGGGCTGTGCCTGGTTTTATACAGAGCTCATGATGAATTATCTTTGGATCAATTCCTGGCATATCTCCTAGTTTCCACGCGAAGACATCCGCGTATTCTATGAGTAGTTTTATTAGGGCTAGCTCTCTTTCTTTGTCCATTAAGGTCCCTATCTTGATCATCTTCGGGTCTTCTTCGGTCCCTATGTTAATTTCCTCGGCGGGTTCCAAATACGTGAATGTAGGCTTCGGTTACCCTAGGGGAGGGACGTTCTTTAATTGCTATTTGGTAGGCCCTTTAGCCTCATTAGCTGTGGAGGTGCTTGCTTCTGTGCTTAGGATGTCACCTCCTTGCGTCAAACTTTTCCCTGAAATTTCTTCGAGATATTGATCGATGGCTTTATCCTTAGCATCTTATTTGTTTTGCTTCCTTCGAGATTTTCGCTGCTCATCCAGCTCATTGTTGAGCTAGTTTTGCAGAGTCTGGCATTCTCGGGCGGTAACCTGGTCTCCCTTGATTTCCATTACCCCTTCGGGTGATGGAAATCTAAGGCATTGGTGATAAGTTGATGCCACTCCTTTGAGTTTGTGTATCCATCTTCGCCCGATGACGTTGTAGGGAGAGGGTGCATCTACTACGCTGAATTGAGTGTCTATCTTCATCGGTCCCGCATCCACTTGTAGAACGATATCTCCCAAAGGCTTCGTAGGTGCCCCATTGAATCCATAGATGGTATAGTATGAAGACATAAACTGTTCGTTATTAAGCTCCATTCGCTTGAAAGTGTCGTAGAATAACACATTGACCGAGCTTCCGCCGTCGATGAGAATCTTCTTGATATTACACCCTGCCACTGGGAGTGTGAGGACCAGAGGATCGTTATGATCCTCCATATCCTCTTCTATATCGTCAACTTAAAAAGTCAATGGTGCGTTCATCCATTGTTCGTGTTCATCTACTTCTACTCCATCGATCTTGTACAGCTCACAGTAGTCTTCGAATTGATTTCTTAACCTTTTTCTATCTGTGCCGTTAGCGAAGGTCACATGGCCTTAGAACATGAAATGGTATTCAATATTTGATTTCCTTCGGGCAGTTGAAATTGCTTGCTTCGCTTTGACCTATCTTCCGTTTCTTCCTTCCTTATATACTGCTTAAGATCTCATGCGTCGATGAGCTTTTGGATCATTATCTTCAAATTCTTGCATTTCTCGGTCTGGTGTCCATTGAAGCAATGGTATTCATAGTAATCTTTCGACTTCTCAGATCTTGGAGGCTACTTTCCTTTGGACCATAGTCATTCCAAGTTTTCACGACCCTTGATTTCTCTTGATATTCGAGCATAACTGGTGTTAAGCTTCGTGTAGACTTGGTCTTTGAATTTCCGATCGTCCTGCCGACGATCCTCTCTTCGCCCTCTCCTATCATCGGATGGACGTTCAGTTGGGCTAGATTTTTTCGATCCGATGGCTTGTTCTGCGGAGTTAGTTCGATGAGGTCTTTGGGTTTGGGCCCTAGGATTCTCCATCTGGATCTCTTCCAATCTGGAATGCTTCTCGATGATTACTCAAAGGTCTCCTTCGGTCGTGGGCACACTCCCATGAATCTCGACAAACAGTGGGCTCATCCTAACCAATCCCCACTTATAGCAGTTGAAGCTGACCACCGGATCTACATTTCCTATAGCTTGACAAATCCTGTGCCATCTATTCATGTATTCTCTAGTTGTTTCCTTATATTTGATTGCTAACGAGAATATCTTGTCCATCCCTGCGTGGACAGCCTTGTTGTACATGTATGTCCTCAAGAACTTCTCAGTGAGTTGTTCGTAGGAATTGATGGAATTTGGTGGAAGGTTATCGAACCAGGAGAGAGCGGATCCTTTCAAACTTGAAGGGAAGTACCTGCAAAGGATCGCGTCTTCCTGATCCCACTTGGCCATCATACGGTTATAATACCGAAGATGGGCAGCGGGATCGCTGGATCCATCGTAGCATTCAAATTCTGGGTCGGGCATTTCTTCGGGATTTCCGCCCTAGCTAATCTTGGCGTTAGAGGTGTGGTATTGGATTCTCTCATCACTTCTTCTAATCTCCCTCGTCCTTGTTTTGCTTTCAATTGCTTGATTTCAGCCATCATTTCTGCACGAAGACCTTTCATTGAACGATGATGATCATCTATGACCGCGGATCGCCTTGCTCCTTGATTTTCACTGTCGAAGTAATCTGAGTCTTCGGGAATGTAGTCCGGGTCGGAGAATCTGTTTCCTCTGGCCGCTCTTCGGTTTGAAGGCTCGGGGTTGGCTTCGTTTGTCACGATGATTCTTCGATCGTGATTTGGCTCTGGCGCTTTTGAATTAGCTTCGTCATGTTGATTCGCTACTCCCAAGCTCTGAGCCATTTTGTCTTTGAGTTCTTGGTTCTCCCTTGCCAGTAGCGCCACCTTCTCTGCATATTCCTTCTGGTTCCTCTTCAATTCCTCGAGTTCTGCCATCAGCTGGGGGGAATGATTCGATCCTTGATTAGGAGTTCCGACCTGCCTCTGCCCTCCAATAGCCATGGTATGATCTTCATCAACCATTTGGATTAGAGGTGCAGGAGGGTCGGTTGTCATTATTGGTAATTCCACTCGATGTGCTGCTGGTTGATTCGTCGTTAATAAGGGCTGAGTAACCGGAAAGGTCTGGTTTTGATCGTTTGTCTGCGGTATTCCGAGTATTGGCTGATGCATCGTTGATTCTGCGAATCCTTCTCGTTGTTCGTGAACACGAGAGGCCGCTGCTATCTTTGTTGCACCGGATTTTGCTGCCATGGCTTTAACCGCTGCCGCTGCTATCGTGTTGGCATTTATAGGCGATGTAATCTCTACCGTATCTACCTTCTGTGTTGATGGCTTCGCTTTTTCCCATTTATATTTACTGCGGGTCATAACCGGTGTTGTCCTCGGTGTTTCTTTTGATGAGGCTTTCTCTTTTCCCACGTCTTTGATTTTCTCCATCTCGGATTCTTCTGCAAAAGATAGATAGTAGACGAAGAAACCATGTCCACGGTGATTTTGTTAGAAAAATTAGATCTAACGAAAATAGCTCTGACACCGAGAGTAGAAAGAGATAACCCAGCTATTATTCCCCTCTTCAAAGGTATTGGATCTCTGACAGACCCTCGGTTCACTTCGAAGATTAATAACAATGTACGATAAATGATTCTAAACGCGATCACTAAAAAGTTGGTTTCTACATAAACGGGGTTTAATGAATTAGAAAAACTTATATTGTTCCAAGAAGATCTTTTCGAGTAATTTCAGATTTTGAAAACAATTAAAATAAAGGTTAGTTCTAAAATCCATAAATCCTAAGTTGACAGATCCAAAATAAAGGTTTGAAAAGCATTTAGAATAAACTTGAATCCTGAGGGTTTTGCTAAAATGGTTTTAAGATTCAAAGGAAAGTTTGGATCCCAAGGAGAAAGTAGATCTGGGGGATTTTTGCTGTAAGAAAACTCATTTTCGATGGTAAACATAACAAAACGATGAGTACAAATTCAGGCCACTATTTCACATGGAATAGCACTGAAAGTCAAAAAATCACAGGAAAGATAAATCTTTTACCAGGACGAAGTCCCAGTTTCTAGCGCCAGATTGTGAACACATAAATTACGAGGGCATCCACGTGTTCACAAACAATATTCGCATTTATAAGTAAATAACACTTCAAGGGATGGGATAAATATAAAGCGGGGTAAGATACGAAGACTCATCGACTCAGTTTCTTTGGACTCGTCATCGTCTAGTCAATAGGGGATTGAATCGTACATAATTAAAATGCATAGCATTACGAGAAATAAAGAGTAAAGCGTAAAGTAAAGTGATGAAATGTAAATGACACAATGATTTACGTGGTTCAGCACTAAGGCCTACATGCACGGGGTATTGAGTTTCACTATGTATTGAGAGGTTACATAAATAGTCGAATGACTTTAAGTGTGTCACGATGCTTGGGGAAATAGAATTCATACCTACTCTTTCCTAATTCTCTTTCCTATCTTCTTCCCTAATTACTTAGAAACTGGTCGACCCCTTCTCTCTTAGTGGAGAGGTGTATTTATAGGGAAGATACGTGGGGTCCACCGTCAGAGGCCGTTTGAACCTTATCTTCTTGTTCTCTGTGTTGATCCCGCTGGTGTCTTCGCTCTGAACCGATGCCCCCAGCGGCTATACTCTATGACGATGGGTCGATGCTTTCTCTTCCATAGATTAGTTGACACGTACCCTATGGCTAGAGTGTTTAATGCGGGTGGTTGGGTCGCCTGCACGTGACAGTCAGCTGTCTGCAGCTCCCATCCCATCCATTTCAGTCAGCCTTTCCCCCACCGTTGATTCTTAGATCCCTCTCGGGATGGGGTAAAGCCGATCTTCGGGTATGTTCCAATGCTTCGCAGTGGCTCATTCCTTCAGTGCTCCTCGGATTTTAGCCGTCAGATCATCTCGAAGATGTACACGTATAGATGGCGGATACCCCTTGGGTGTTTGACGTGTGTCATCGTATCTCGATATCTTGGGTTATAATCCTTCCACGTGTAATCCCTTGGACACGTGGTGAGTGATAAATTATGTGTATACAAAGTCAATAACTCATCAATACCAAATCTTTATTTACATGTGCAGATGAAGGAACTGACATCAATAATGAATTAGATCTCTACTTTCAGAAAGGTGGATATACCCATCCCACAACCTGCAACTACAAAATCTACAAACAATCAAAGAGTGACTCAGTTAATAATAGAAGAAAACTTGTCATACCGATTACAACAAACTTGGATTCCTGGCAACAGAAAAAAGTTGAGTAAACTCGTCTAAAGGTGTGTCCTCCATAGATCATCAAGAGACAATATGATAACTCCTCATAGTTTAAGCCAACTGAAGAGACGATAAGAGACACAAAAAAACAGTTCAGTTGCACGCGAATCGCATATGTATAAAGATTAAAACAAAGATTTCATCAAGTACCAATGAAAGGCAATGTGAAGAGTAACCGAGAAAGGTACATAGCATGGGGAATGTACGCTTTAAGTGCAAAAATCACAACAAAGCAAAGTTGTGAATGCAAGAAATCACCTAATACGTACGTGATATTAAGTATACTGAGTAATTATCTTAAAATGTACATTGCTAAATTTAATGCTTTCTCCACCCAATTTTAGAGGTTTTGCAACATGTGCATCATTAAATTCTGCCATTTTCAGCAGTCATGAAAACAAAAACACATTGCAAATCCTTCAAGAGACTTGGGTAACCTCGAAGTTAACAGACCAAATCACAATAAGCCACATCAAATAGGTAAAATTTGTGTTCTTTTTGGGAAGGAATATGAATGTTTACAAAGTGCATTATACACAACATCATTAATCAAATTCACTATTTTTCTAGATTAGGTAACATTCGTAAGTAATATTGGTTTCTAAAAGTGAAGTCTTATATTCAACTTCTAAGTTATTCCATCCAAAACCATCATATAGCCGAGCAAATTATGTAAATGTATGAAAGCTCTAACCTTATCAGAGAGAATAATATGGTTAAGAAAGAAATTAATATGTATTGGATCTTTTTGGGTGAACATTTAAAAATACGTGACTGCAGTTAGCCTATCAGATGAGCGAAAAAAAATATATCAGGGAAGAAATGTTACACAGTGGCAGCAATAACAACCTACTGAAGGAGATAAGTTCCAAAAGAATTTAGCACTGGCCATCAAGATTGTTTGCTTCTAACCTGAAATGTTTCATATTAAATTTAGTGTTTCAGCAGCAATTAGATTAGTTTTCATGACCGAAAGAGTTCTCCTAACGACACAGTAGCCAAAAGATATATGGCCTGAAGCAGAAAAGACAACTAACATAAGTATTAAGTGAAATTCCAAAGAAAGGTCAAGCAGAGCTTAACACCAAAGATGTCACCATAGGCCTAGAAAAACCAACTCCAAGCCGCTCTTCCATTCAATTTGCAGTACCCTTTTATATAAAAAGCAAGCTGATACAGAAGAAGGGAGATAACAGTTATACATTGTTTAAAATTATAAAAACCAAAACGCTTGATCAGTTTTTGAATATCGATCCTATGATCCATAAAAAAAAAAACAAAAGCTACCGCCACCCATTTGGTGCTGACTTACCCATGGAAGACTGAATGCTAAAAGAGACATAAAAAGGATATGATGGATAAAATTTTTTCATATTCATCAAAACAACATAAAATTTCTCAATAGCATACCATTGATTTCTCAGTTTAGTTTGATGTCAGGAGCTCTTATTTTTTAGCTTATCTTCTTATTTGTTTTTATCTTATTTTGTAATCAATCAATTATATTGTGTTTTGCATTTGGCTGTTTTTTTTTTTTTTGTTGTTTATCAACCACTCTAAACCTATATTTGGTATGATGTGGGTTCGCCTCGCCCCGTCGTGCATTTTTTATTGGGAAAAAAACGGTTTAGTCCAAAATTACATGAAAAAGTACAGATTGGTCCATCCCGAGTTAACAAGGTACAATTTAGTCCAAAAGTTATTTAAAATATTGAAAATACACATATAACCTTCATGCTTTACAATTTCATCCAAATATTTTCAGTTTAGTACAAAGTGACTCATAACGATGTCAGCAATTTTAAATACATAAAAAAAAAATAAAAACAATTTATCTTTCAAACCGTTTGTCCAAAATTCCCAAATTTTATATTTTCAAAAAGCTCTTTTCGGGAGCTACAAAAAGAGTACCCATATGACTATATAATTCTCATTTTTTAAAAAGCTTAGTTTATATTGGTGTACAAACATGTACACATCTACGAAAAAAAAAAAGACAAGACAAGGTTGTACACCACATACAACTTGAATCGTCCATATAACCACCACCACCACCCCCCGTAACCCTATTCATATTAAATAAACATAACACACATCCACAACTTCTGGTTTGAGTAAAATAGTAGGGAATAATGTTAAAGATGTGAATCATGCTTGCTTTCATATAATTATGTACCTTTTAATTCACAAGAAAAATCCAAGGTGCAAAACACCACAAAAAAACCGACAAAAAAGAGCCAACCTGTCACTCCACTTCATATTCAATCATTTCTCCACCAACTCCAGCTAAATTGCCAATCACACTATACATTCAAAATGCTGCAAATATAGTCTATAGATCTTTGACACCTTCGAATCAGTCTCTCCACCTATCACGCCAATTGCCCTCATATCTCCTGTATTCCCAGCCCTTGTTGCAGATACACACATTATTACTGCTGAGACACACATCATTTTAATATTGGAAAAGTATAACAGAAACGGTGCGACTAGTAGTAAATAATACAAATATTTTTCCTTACTGCAGACACATGCATCATTTTAATTAATCTAAACCATAATTAGCCGGATCCCATACCCTTTGACAAGATAATAAAATTTCGTTACAAAGAGGATATTATTACCAGAACTAGCAGTAGTAGCAATTTAGTTTTGTTTCCGTTTTTTTTTCCTTCATGCTTCAAATTTTTTTTTACTAGAACTAGCGAATTCCAATCATATAGTGTATTAGTGGTGCCCAACAGGTGTACAAGTAGGTGTATATTAACGATCAACAGTGTATAAATCAACATGTGTACAACTATGTACACATTAAGAATTAATATGTGTACAACTATGTGCACTTTTAAGAATCAACACATGTACAACTATTGCACAGTAACAATTTAAAAACAAAATATGCACAAACTGGTAAGGCAAGCGTTTATAGTGCCACAGAGTATTCAAGGATCACCGATTCTAAAAATAAATTTGAATTAAATTAGGTATCCAAGTTCATATCATTTATGGTACAAGCATTGATAGGTTCACCATGCATATCAATAGTATGTAATTAATAAAGTTACTAAAATACGTCTGACATTTTACTACAAAAAAGAAAAATTTTAAAAAAAAACTCGAGTCAGGGAGCCAATATATGGTTCTCCACATTAACGATCAATAGTTGTACAACCATATACACATTAAGAATCAGCATGTGTACAATCATGTACACATTAAGAATCAACATATACACACAACTATTGTAATGCAAAGTTGCAAACTGATATGTAGATAGAGAAAAATGATGTGTGGCTGATTATGACATGAAACAGAAATCATGATGTATAAGTATGATCTCTCTTGTTATAGGACTGCCATAAGCACCGATCTTAGTCTAGAAATTAGATCCCCAACTGAAAATTTCATTTTGATTTTATTCATGAATTGCCCACTAAAATTTTGTCAATGTCATTAATAAGATTCTCTCTTTTGAGGGGTTTTCCTATTTCTACAAAAAAAAAAAAATACATTTAACAATAAGGAATTAATAATCATCTTAGCCTAAATTATAACTACATTTAGACACCCATACAATGAAATGATCACTAAAAAACAGAAGAAGAAAATAATACCTTAGCCGCGCTAGCCTGCATCACCGAACCAGGTCATGGTCGACGACTGCCACTAAATCATAAACTGGATACAAAATCCCGTGAGAAAAAAAGATTTCATCAAACACAAATTCACTGGAAAACAAGCAAAGGTAGTAATACAGTTATGTGTTATTAATAATTAGCATGTGTACAACTATGTACACATTAACAATCAACGGGTGTACAACTATGTACACATAATGATCGACGGGTGTACAACTATGTACACATTAAGAATCAACATGTGTATAACTGTGTGCACATTAGCAAAGAAACTAGTTGGTAATGTATGATAGACGCATTTATGTGTCTATTTTGATCTCAATTTTTTATATTGTTAGTACCAATTTTTGTATTTATTTTGGCATTTTATGTTTTTGTAGGTGTTTTTGGAGAAATAAGATTTTGCGGCGAAATTGGTTCGAAAAGTGGTTTTTGCGCTCTTGAGAGAAAACTACTAAAGATGCCCCTCATATAGATAAGGGGCACCTCACTGCTAAGGGGAACCTCACTGCTAAAGGGAGTCCAGTGCTGGATTAGGGGGACACCCTTCTTCTTCACGGTTTGAAATGAAGTTTTGGCGGGAAAAGGAAGCTTTCAACTGCGTAACATTTTGATCGGACTTTGAAGGAGTTTTAACGAGATTCAATGACGGATAAGGATTTCTTTGGGCCTGGTAGCGATTAATAGGCTTGATATGGAATTTAGATCCGACTGAGTTGGGCCAAATCATCGGGCATTCTATAAAACAGGGAATGAAGGTTTTTCGGGTTTATCTGAGTCATATGTGGAATAGGCAAGTGAATATCTTCCTTTTAGATTTCATTATATCTATCAACAGAGTTGTATTAAAAAGGGAAGACGCGTAAAGAAAGTAAAGAAAGAAGATTTACTTCTATTATCGAGAAGACATGGCAACTTTTACGGGAAAACTATATTAGGATTTTTAGAATTATATTTGGTAGTTCCGTGAGGATTTAGGAAAGGATATCTTCTCTGTAGGGTTCAACTATATACTGGAGTGAGTTTATAAAGTTTTAACAACTCACAGAAGCCGCATGAAAGAAGTTTAAAGAAGGAAATATCCGGAACTTGGCAGAGAAGAAAAGGAAGGATTGTATCGAGATTTTTGGGAAGCCTGTGTGTATAAATAGCTTGGAGGAGTTAAAACAGAGGTTGTCGAGAGTTTGGGGCACCAGTAGGGATAATTGGGAGGCTACAGAGCCGAACAAATCAAGTTGCAGAAAGGTATTCTGCTGGTGTATAGGAAGAAGACGACGAAGAACAGACTCACAGAGTCAGTCGCAGAGAACCGTGGCAAAAACTACTGCAGAACAGAAGTATCGTTTAAAGGCAGTCTTATTTTCTCTGTAACAGTTAAGCTGCAACTTTTATAAACGTTGCAGTTTCACTGATTTCTTCTTTTCATATATTTTCATCATGTAAACACTTTGCGAGCTATAAATATCAATTTTGAGCGTGTTTTGACCATGAGGAGCTAAACCCCATCACTGGGATGACGGAGGAAGCCTTATCACAATTGTTTGGTAACTATAATTGATTCTTTATGACTTTTTGCACTTATTTTAATTGATTTATGATTTTCACTAATAAGTTGTGATTTCGTTTGATGGTGTATGCTTAGACGTAAGAGCTTTTGATACATCATGCTTGTGATTTACATCTAATCTTTTAGAAATCTACTTTTGGCAAAGAAAAGAGTCAACAAAAGAGCTATAATTGTTATGAGTCATTATATGAACCAATTGAATGTGATTAATGGTGGAATCCGAAGTCCTAGTATCTCTCGATATTGTGACATCTTTGATATATATTTTGTTTTTTAGTGTTTTCTGTTTTTAAGTCTTAAATCAAATCCTTTACGAGTCCGAGTGAACGACAACTTTCTTACCACATAATCACATCAATTTTTGGCGCCACCGACGCGGACTTGTTTTTAGGTTTAGGTTTTAGATTTTTATTTTCTTTGATTTTACTTTGGGTATTTTTGCTTTTTTTGTGCAGGTTTTGCTTGAAACGAAGGTGAAAAGTTGGACTTGCCATAAAAGGAGAAAGCCGAAGCTTTTATTTTTGTTAGTTTTTATTTTCTTTATTTTTGGACTTGTATATATTGTTTGTTTATTTTTTATTTTATTTTAGTATTTTATTAATAAAAAAAATGACATGTGCACACACCAATTGCATCGTCAGACTACCGATTTTAGGAAAACTCGTGGATTAGTAAGCTGAACCCGTGCCTTGGGCCTTATGGGAGTTACCAGCTGAAAATCAACAAACCTCTCAGCCTCGTACCTTTGGGTATATTTTGATGTGGTAACTTGAGCCTACCCATTTTAGTCAATCTTGCATTTGCACGTGCACAATAGAATGTCGAACTTGTATTATAATAACCAATACAATGATTATTCGACTGAGCAACATGGACATTATCCTTATTATGACCATAGTGTGGATAGTGGTTGGGAACACCAGCCTTTTGAAGGATATGGGTCATACCATGGTGAGCCCAATTACTATTCACATGCATACCGATCATACGAGCAAAATTCTTATACTTCTCCTCTAGAAGAGGCACGTAAGATACTTGAGTCAACACGTAAGTTACTTGAGTCAGAACATAAGTTAGCGGACACAAATGACTTAGTTATGGATGAAAGAACTGTAACAATGAGTGAACCTTCTTTAGATGATAACCTCAGGAAGTTAGTTGAGTCAACATGTAAGTTAACTGAGTCAACACATGAGTTTGCTGAGTCAACACGTGAGTTTGCTGAGTCAACACGTAGGTTTGATTTAGAGACGGAAGAAAGAATTGCTCGAATTACACTGAATTGTCAATGCATTGCTTCACAAATCACCCTTGAAAATGAGGAAAATTTTTATTTACATAATCTAGATGACGAGGTTAGAATTGGAAGCAATACTTTAGATAAGGTTCGACCATCTTCATATTACTATGATGGTGAGAATAGTGTTGATGAAGAATTTGACATAAGTAGGCATAGTGATCAGGAATTTTTCACTCCAATTGAGTTTTATAATGATAATGTTATTTCTAGTTCAAATCCAAATAATTTTAATGATTATTCACCTATTCAAAAGGACGAGGATTTGACTAGAGATACCACCGTTTTAGACGATGTAGAATTTCCTAGTTACGAAGCCGATAATGATTTAGAGGAACGAGTTTATTCTGAGAATATTATTTTAGAGTCTACCGATTTAAAAACAGTAGTCTTAGACGAAGAAGATGAACTCGTAGAGCTTTTAAATATGAGTGAGGATGCATCACATGAGTATAATCTACACGAAGCAATTGACCATTTTCAGGATTCTGATGATCTATAAATTAGGGAAATTGTAGCTAGTCTATCTAGATACACCCAAAACTCTAAGTTTGGGGGTAATTATCATTCTCCATGTGCTTTAACTCTTAGAAAGGTCCCTCACTTGGGACTTGACATATGTGCCTCAACCATTTTAAAAGATTATCTTCATACACGTTTTCCTGAGCCTAGTGATGTCCATAAGGAAGTTCACTTGGGGCACCAGTAGGGATAATTGGGAGGCTACAGAGCCGAACAAATCAAGTTGCAGAAAGGTATTCTGCTGGTGTATAGGAAGAAGACAACGAAGAACAGACTCACAGAGTCAGTCGCAAAGAACCGTGGCAAAAACTACTGCAGAATAGAAGTGTCGTTTAAAGGCGGTCTTATTTTCTCTGTAACAGTTAAGCTGCAACTTTTATAACGTTGCAGTTTCACTGATTTCTTCTTTTCATATATTTTCATCCTATAAACACTTTGCGAGCTATGAATATCAATTTTGAGCGTGTTTTGACCATGAGGATCTAAACCCCATCACTGGGATGACGGAGGAAGCCTTATCACAATTGTTTGGTAACTATAATTGATTCTTTATGACTTTTTGCACTTATTTTAATTGATTTATGATTTTCACTAATTAGTTGTGATTTCGTTTGATGGTGTATGCTTAGACGTAAGAGCTTTTGATACATCATGCTTGTGATTTACATCTAATCTTTTAGAAATCTACTTTTGGCAAAGAAAAGAGTCAACAAAAGAGCTAGAATTGTTATGAGTCATTATATGAACCAATTGAATGTGATTAATGGTGGAATCCGAAGTCCTAGTATCTCTCGATATTGTGACATCTTTTATATATATTTTTGTTTTTTAGTGTTTTCTCTTTTTAAGTCTTAAATCAAATCCTTTACGAGTCCGAGTGAACGACAACTTTATTACCACATCTACAATCACATCAATGTACACATATTGTTTGTGTACACTAACCTATCTAATGTAGTGACAAGACCAACTCAATTAAATTCTCATATATAAACTAGTTTTTTTGTGTTTGATGGTGTTGTTCATCAGGCTCTACATTGAATAATGTCATTCAATCGAAGGTTTGTATAATATTAATTGTCAAAATCCACATTAGGTGGGAAAAATACTCACCTGAATCCATCTTCTTCATAACCCAGCAGCCAAGACACCAACCACCAGGGGGCACATCCTTCACGGGCCGGATCACGAAATTTGAGATGATAGTTCTTTTTACTAACATGAGAAAAACAATTAAAGATGCGGTTCCTCCCTTACACGTGGGTCACCACAAAAATAAGTTACATTTAAAATACTAAGCAACCTAGAATTTATTTGGGAATACATGCATAAAACATATTCATTAAAAACAACACAATATAATCAAAGAAAAAAGTGAAAACCCATTTCTTAAATTAACAAACAAGCACAAATACGACAAAATAAAGGAAATCTCAAAATGAAAATTTATCAAAAGTTCTAAGGAAAATGAGGAAAAAAAAAGCATTTACCTCTCTGTGAGAATTATGATTAGTATTAGAAAACAGTGCAATTTTATGTGCACTCATGTAAGTGGTGTATAAGAAAATACACCACTTAATTCTTACTTTTAGGATTAAGCATATTTGTTAGACAAATTACATTGGCGTGAAAGAACAACAAGCAATCATATGACTAAAAATGGATAAGAAAGAAGCAATGATCAGGGTATGTCATGCAATGGTCATCAATACATGTCTCTAATATTTTTACTAACATGAGAAGTGCCCTCCATAGAGTTTTGATAACCATTTCAGTATCATCTTGCAATCAGTGTTGAAGCAGCTTAGCATTTAAGATGGACTGTTTTATTTTTCTTCATAGGTGTGCTTGTTTCTTTCCCTCTAAAACAGTAAGAGGCCAAGTTAAGCGTCCACCTATAAGAAACCAGTACACAGTAAATTTGCAATTCCACCTATGACATATCAAATCTTGTTTTCCCATAGGTTGGGTGCTATTTTTGATTTCCAGTTTCACTCATAGTGTTGTAGTCATTTCTGTGAACTACTAGTTCAAATCTCAATTTCATATAAATTTTGCCGAATTTAAATGAGTGTTAATGGTGAGATAGAACAAGTCACGTCAAAATGGGTATTTGTAGGCGGAAAAGGAGGTGTGGCTAAAACAAAATGTAGTTCGATAATATCAAAACAATAAGCAAAAGTTAGACCTTCTGTTCATACTATCTCAACTGACCCTACTCATAATCTCAGTGATGCTTTTCAACAGAGATTTATTAAAACTCATATTCTAGTAAATGGATTCACCGATCCTTTTCCATGGTAATTATATATTTTCCTTACGTCAAATTATAAAGACTTTAGCTGAGTTCACCTTTATAACCGCAAGCTTGACTGAATTAGGGGATTTGGTTTAGGTAATTGATAGATTAGTCATCAGTAATAGGGAACTGGGGATTTTATGTAAATGCGCATTCAGTATAAAAGCATAAGCACATTCAATTTGAAATCCACGCATCAAACACCTTGGTTTTATCTTAAACAAAATTTCTAAGTATACAGACAAGTGATTCCCACATGTACCTATTAAGAGAATCACCAATAAATACTAGACGTTTGTCTCCCAAATTCATAGGATTTCCCACACAAAAACAGAGATGGACTGAAATTTTTCGAAATTTTTCAGGCAATTTTTTTGGTGGTTTTAGTCTTAAATCAACATTTACGATGAGATTATCACAGATTCAATCTCTAATTACAAAATAAAAATGAAATTCAAGATGAAATCAACGATACTAGGTTTTCAGTAACCATAAAACTATTTTGAGAATTTTATATCAAAATCGATAGGATTAAGGATGTGGAATGAGTTAAAAATGACGAGAGAAGATTAAACTTATCTTTCGATTAGCTTCCGATAGCTTCAGATTTAAGTGTTGGTGAAGATTTTCCTCGTCTGATCTCACCGATTTAGAGCACTATCTTCAATAACAACAGACTAATTCTCATGTATAAAATTAGAGAATTGCAGATCTTATCATTTTCTACGGCAGCTAATGGATCTATATGTTCATCTTCTTCGTATCAGAGATGTGTAGCTAGAAGAAATTGAAAAAATGAACGAAGAACAGATTAGATCTCACGTTTATACGTGAAGGTCATTTTTGTCATCACAAATAATCATTTTGGATTAAATCGTTTAAGAAAGGATTAACCCGTTCTAAATTTGGTGAAATTGGACATCCTAGTACTAGGCTTGAGAGGAGAGGACTAGAGTGTCCAAAGCCCAATAACTTTCGGGATTAAACGTTAATTTCTACTTTTTTATTAGCCATATATTTTTGATTAGGTGTGGCTCGGCTTCGGCTTCGGCTTCGCCTCGCCCCGTCCCGGTATTATATACCTGATTTTTCCATAAAAGAAACCAAAGTTGATGAGCTAACTAAACAATGTAGAGAGCTAACTCAAACTTGTGATTGGATATTGGTAGAAAAGTTCAAAGTCAGAAAAGAGAATATACATACCTTTCCAACTCAACTGTAAGAAAATGCATAAAATGGAAATCAATCATGCATTGGCAAAGTTGGATTAGGAAGAACATTTCTACTTATCTCATCAATGGCTTCCCATATGTATCTTGACGTACGACTGATTACTCTAAACACTCTCTTAGTTTGTCTACATACAATACCTAATCATTTTGATGTAAATTCAAACAAAATCAAGATAAAACGATTGTTATAAGTGAAGGTTTCCATTTTGTCATAAATAGAAATGTTGAGACAGTGAACATACATTGTAAAGCATACCCTTGCCAAACCACATTTTTTTCTTTTCCTTCTCTCGACTTGTCAATTATATTTCTTCCAGTCCAACCTTTCGTGATTCAGTTTGCCAACCATTTCTTTTAGATTTTTCGCCAGCATGCATCTTGTCTATCACCTAAAAGTTCCACAACATGCACCAAAAAAATCAGATGGTAAGTCCACCCCACCAACTCAATAAAAAAATTCGCAATCACTCAGCAAAAACTGCATTGACCATCAACCATAGCATATAACACTCATTGTTCAGTTTACTTCAAAAGAAACTTTCGAATGAAAATGTTATTTTTCCATCATTAGGACTCTTTTAGAAGGCACAACTGGGGATACTCTCACAAATTGGGGGATACTCAAAAAAAAAAAAACATTATGAAGTAATTTAAGAACCCTTATCGAAATAATTTTTGTAATGACTAAATTATCCTTAAATATCCCCCAGGTGAATTAACAGTCGGCAATGGAAATATTACCCGGTAATACCGACAAATACAATCGGTATTGGTTTCATAACCAAAACAATACCGACTGTTGCAGTCGGTATTGCCTTCAAAGCCAATACCAATACTGACTGTATAGTTGAAGACGAAAGTTATGCTTCAAGACAAAAGTATAGTTGAAGAATTCGTTCACAGATATTGAAGCACTCAACAATGAGAAGATTGTTGGGCCTTTTCTTTAGTTATTGAGCTGACAATGGATTGTGCCGAATGGAAAATTAACTTGGTGCTACAATCAGTAGGGGTTGTCCTTGAGAGTAGAAATACTTGATTAATTGGGTTTGTTGGTGATTCGAAATTCGTGGTAGAGGTGGTGACCAGATGGAATTGGGGGTTTATCATACTGTCCACAATTGGCTCTAATGGTTGCTGCTCTTCACGATTCAACATAATCCTTACTCAACAAGGAGAAGACAAACCAGCAAAGTGATCTTAAATTATAAAAACTCAAATTTCAGAAAACGTTGTTGGGAAAATTGGCACCCCAAGCGCAGCGGAAATCAGGATCACAAAGGGCAATTGGTGATTTGAACCAAACATGAGAGAAATAATAAGAAAGAGACTGAAGATAAAGAAGCACACAACCACAACACAAGATATATGTGGTTCACCTTTACAGGCTACATCCACGGCCAACACCACCAGAAAAACTTCCATTAAATCAAAGACCATTACATGCTCTTTCCGCAACCCAAGACAAGACGAAAGAGTTAACAAGACATACCCGATAACATGATTGAAGAAACCAACTCTTTAAAACATTCTTCAAACCAGCCTCATGTCTTCTCTTCTACACCGTCTTCATAGCTGCTACTAACAGAGGAGGAAAATGGAAATGATAGAGACTAGGTTTAGGGCAAAGCCCAAAACCCTAAACACTAGAACACCAAAATCTTCTCTCTACAAGTTTTTCTCTCACACCGATATTGACCTTCACGGTAGCACACGACCCTCCCTAACAAAGAGACCAAAAACCTAAGCACAAGGATTTATCACTCTTCTAGGATGGATTATTTATACACCTCTAATTCTAATCCTTTATATAGAGAAACTAACCTGGCCCTTAAGAATCCCTAACTTTGGGAACAAGTTTTCCTAACTTAGCTCTTAAGTTCCTTGACTTTAGAAACAAGTTTGTATCAATAAGTTTTGACCAAAAGTCAAACCTATATCCACCGACATAATCCCACAATTCTCCACCTCGGATCATGCTTTCAAGCATGAGACGATCACAGGAAACCACCTTCATCTTCCGCCAGAGCTTTCCACCATCTCTATATACTCGTAGAATCACTTTTGAAGCTCAAACCCGAACTTCCATCTTCATAGAACCATCTCTTGGACCAAAACACCATGACATCGATAAAAAATCTTCAAAACCATATTCTACTAGAAGAATACTTGTGAAATTGATCATGTTTCACAAACACCATGAAAATATTCAATTATCATCAACGAATCCTTGCACAGATTCCACCATTGATTACCAAGAGAACCATCCAGAAGAATCACCACTAGCTCCACCTAACTAGTAAGATAACAACATATTAATCTTTAATCCAAAAAATGAAGAATTAGCTTCAATATCATACTCCAGCACATGTCATTACCGTGTATATGAAACAAACCATCACATATATATCCATTGTGATTAACAGGCTTAATCCTTTAAGCGATTCCCAAAGCCATCACCAATATGACATACATTTTACCACCATCACACTCAACATACTCGCTTAGAATATATATAGTGTGAATGCCCAAATTACCGTGGTACATGCTTTCGAGAGGAACATTCTTAATATTACGTGCAAGCCATCAAGAATACTTTAACATAGACTTAAGAACATAAATCTATAACATCTCGTGCATAACTTCGAAGCGTTTCTGAACTTGCTTCTACATGAGACTTCACAGCCACATCCTTTCTTCAAACTTTGTAACTCATTCTTTATAGTGTATGATTACTAACACTCTTCAAGAAGTAAATATGTATTCCACCTCATTCGGCCTTATTATGCATCCCATACTACATCACAAACCCAAACAAGGAACATACACTTCTACCAAGTTGAACCTCCGATTTGTAAATCACATCATAAATCCATCTTTGTGTAAACACCGGTTGAAACATTATCTTCAAAACATATTTCTCCACTCGAACAATAAACCATCGTTCAATTCCAGGTTCAATCACACAAGCCCATCCTTGCTCGGATACCAATTCTTGAGAAAATTGGCACCCCGAGCGCAGCGGAAATCAGGATCACAAAGGGGAATTGGTGTTCTGAACCAAACATGGGAGAAATAATAAGAAAGACTAAAGATAAAGAAGCACACAACCACAACACAAGATATATGTGGTTCACCTTTACAGGCTACATCCACGGCCAACACCACCAGAAAAACTTCCATTAAATCAAAGACCATTACATGCTCTTTCCGCAACCCAAGACAAGACGAAAGAGTTAACAAGACATACCCGATAACATGATTGAAGAAACCAACTCTCTAAACCATTCTTCAAACCAGCCTCATGTCTTCTCTTCTACACCGTCTTTATAGCTGCTACTAACATAGGAGGAAAATGGAAATGCTAGAAACTAGGTTTGGGGCAAAGCCCCAAACCCTAAACACTAGAACACCAAAATCTTCTCTCTACAAGTTTTTCTCTCACACCGATATTGACCTTCACGGTAGCACACGATCCTCCCTAACAAAGAGACCAAAAACCTAAGCACAAGGATTTATCACTCTTCTAGGGTGGATTATTTCTACACCTCTAATTCTAATCCTTTATATGGAGAAACTAACTTGGCCCTTAAGAATCCCTAACTTTGGGAACAAGTTTTCCTAACTTAGATCTTAAGTTCCTTGAGTTTAGGAACAAGTTTGTATCAATAAGTTTTGACCAAAAGTCAAACCTATATCCAACGACATAATCCCACAAACCCATCATCAACATCAAACAAATTTAACCCATCTCTGTCCTTCCGTTGCAGACAAACATATTTAAGAACTCTGAATCCACTTAATCTCCACCGGTTGTAATTTTTTTCCTTTTTTATGTATTTAATTTAGAAGACATAATTGGGGGATTATTTCTACACCTCTAATTCTAATCCTTTATATACAGAAACTAACTTGGCCCTTAAGAATCCCTAACTTTGGGAACAAGTTTTCCTAACTTAGCTCTTAAGTTCCTTGACTTTAGGAACAAGTTTGTATCAATAAGTTTTAACCAAAAGTCAAACCTATATCCACCGACATAATCCCACAAACCCATCATCAACATCAAACAAATTTAACCCATCTCTGTTCTTCCGTTGCAGACAAACATATTTAAGAACTCTGAATCCACTTAATCTCCACCGGTTGTAATTTTTTTTTTTTTTATGTATTTAATTTAGAAGACATAATTGGGGGATACCAAACTAAAAACACCCCCTTAACCAAAATCCAGCTCTATATATCCATGAGTATCCCCCAATTCATCCTTCCTCTTTTATCCAATATGACTTCAGTCTTTTTCTCAGTTTCAAATAACCTGCAACACAGATAAGTAGAAATGATTGTCATTTTTGTATACTTCAAAAATTTCAGCACAAACCCTAAACTGATCAGCTAAGAACAACTCCACCATGTTTGCAACAGCAAGCATGTCTCATTGTTCGGTTAATTAGTGTCCAACTACAATGCATTAAATCAGAGGGAATCAGAGATTTTAGTTTATGGTTTATTTATCTCTTGGCAAATCCCCAAGATTTTAGTTTTGCTTATGAAGTAAGTTTGCAACAACCAAATCTCTATGCACGACCCAAATCTCTAAACAGCGCCACCAACATCATTTATATCATGTAGCTTTATGTATAATCACCTGTTATAAGAAGAAGAAAAAGAAATCAACTGAGAGAACAGAGAGGAAAGAATGAAAATCGGGAGAAGAAAGAGGATTTAATTAATAAAGATCGATCAAAAGAAAATTAACCCAAGAAAATAAAGAACAAACACACCCTGGATAAAATAACTACTACGTGATGATCTGAAAATAAAATAAAATTGAAAGACAGAGAAAATACCTTGAATCTTTTATGTCGATGATTAACCGACTTTATTATTTCTTAAACCTTCATCTTTTGGCTCTAGCTTTCCCGGTCGAGCTAGCTTGGAAGAGAGGAGATTAGGGTTTTATTTTTTGTGTAGTTTTTTTTCCCGGATCTTTTTTTATTCTTTTGTATAAATTTGTTAATTTAGGGAGAAAAAACAGGAAGCAAAACGAGAGAATTTCTCTGTAATTTAGTGAGGAGAGAGAAATTTGGAGCAATTTGGTGAGGGGGTGTCGTTCACTTTTAATGTACGGGGGAGTTTTTGTCACCGCGACGTGGGGCCCCATATGACTTAGGATTTTAAAGGTGTTAGATTGATTATTTTAATCATAATTGAAAAAATCCATTATTTCCATAAACAGAAAAAAGTTGTTTTGAAAATTTATTATAATCAATTATTTTTTCCGCTAAACTCAACTTGAATTTTTTCTTCATATTTTTTATAAACTATCAAGAGAGAGACATAAAAACTAAATAGGACTAAAAAAAATCCTAAATCATTGTTCTTTCCTCTCCTTTTTGAGATCATCATTCTAAGATAATTAATTATTTGAAAAAAATGTTTGGAAAAATTTATTTTAAAAATGATTATATCAAAATCATTTATATCAATTTATGATTGTCAATAATCATAAATTTTATTATAATTGATTATTTTAATCATAATTGAAAAAATTCATTATTTCCACAAACAGAAAAAAGTTGTTTTGAAAATTTATTATAATCAATTATTCTTTCCAACAAACTCAAGTTCAATTTTTTCTTTTTATTTTTTCTAAATTATCAAGAGAGACATAAAAACTACACAAGACTAAAAAAAATCATAAACCGTTGTTCTTTCCTATCCTTTTTGAGATCATCATTCTCAGATAATCAATTATTTGAAAAAAAAATGCTTGGAAAAATTTATTTTAAAAATGATTATATCAAAATCATTTATTAATTTATCATAAATAGATAATCATAAGTTTTACCAAACAAGGCATAATATTATCTCTTTTTTCTTTCTCTGCGAGGATAGCTATTGTGAAGGTGTGCAGTAATTGTGTTAAGATCAGACCTTCCGTGTCTCAAACCATTTACGGTAGGCTAACCGCTAATGGGCTGTGTATCGCACGTACGTGTGCGCGATACTCACACTGGACGCGCATTCTTGCATCTTTCAATCTATTTTCCCTATAAACAGGCGCGCAGTGGATGATTGGATAGAAATTATTGATTATCCGTAACTTAAATCACCATTAGCAAACATAAAAGCGTCATTTATTATGAAGATTTTGGCACTTATCAATTATACCATATAAATAAATGTATTTTGAAAATTCAATCTTTCATCATTAGATTGACAAATCTTGCTCTAAAGGGAAGATCTTCACATTTAACAACCGGTCACAAAAGTATTTAATCCCCTCATTTTAATAATTTATCTCATTTCATTTTGTTCGAAAATGATGCAAACTCTGTCCTTGATCCTGTTTGCAACATCTGTTATAATATTCATCATCCTGAAGTGGGAGAAAAAGAATCTCCCACCAAGTCCTCCTTCAAACCCAATTCTGGGCCATCTGCGTCTCTTGAAGTTACCGCTCTATCGAACCCTTGCCACCATTTCGAACAAATATGGTCCGATTATGTACCTTCGTTTTGGTACTAAACCCGTTATAGTCGTGTCATCACCCTCTATGGTCGAGGAATGCTTCAGCAAGAACGATGTAATCTTTGCGAACCGTCCACGTCTTTTGATAGGTAAGCACTTGGGTTATGAATATACTCAACTAATTTGGGCTCCGTATGGTCCTCATTGGCGTAACCTAAGACGAATATCTGCACTTGAAATTTTCTCATCCAGCCGACTCAAAATGTTATACAGCATTCGAACCGATGAAGTTCGGTCAATGATTTTACGGCTCAGTGGCGCCAGCTTTGATCAGATAATGAATATGAATTCGGTGTTTACTGAGTTAACAGTTAATATCATGATGAGAATGACGGCTGGGAAGAGGTATTATGGTAATGTAGATCAGGAAGAGGAGTCAGAATTGAGTCAAGAGGCAAAACGATTTAGAGAGATATTAAAAGAGGCGTTGGCTTTGAGTACAGCTGCAAGCTTGGGAGATTACTTTGTTATTTTGAAATGGATTGGGTTTTATAACAAAGTGGAGAAGCAGATGGTGAGATTGAAGGAAAGAGGAGACGAGTTCATGCAGGAATTAATTGAGCAACGCAGACGAATATTATCAAAGAGTACTGATGATGCTGATAAAGTAGTGAATAGAGAGGAAATGACCATGATTGATGTTTTGTTGTCGCTTCAACGCAAAGATCCAGATTGCTATTCTGATCATATGATTCGAGGTCTTATTGGGGTATATATCTCAACTCTCATTCTCCATGTCTTTTTCTTTGTCCTATATATGATTAGTAGTAGATCCCTTTTTGTAAAAATAGGCGGAATCTCTTTGGCAGAGATTCAGCAAGACTAGATCACTAGACCGCCCACCATAAATAAGATTACCTCAAACTAAATGACTTTGTGGCGATCGTTTGTTTTCACAATATTTTGCTTACAAGTGTATGTATCTTCTTCATATGTGCGTAGGTATTGATCTCTGCAGGAACGGACACCACAGCAGGAACGATGGAATGGGCTCTATCCCTATTACTAAACCATCCACAAGTTCTCAAAAAGGCCAAAGCAGAAATCGACATCCATGTTGGGCGAGATCGTCTAGTTGATGAAACTGACCTCAACAATCTCCCATACTTACATGCCATCATCCTCGAGACACTGCGAATGTATCCAGCTGGTCCACTATTAACACCTCACGAGTCGTCAGATGATTGCGCCGTCGGAGGTTACAACATTCCTGGTGGCACAATGCTCTTTGTGAACGTATGGGCCATACAAAATGATCCAAAAACATGGGAGGAGCCAAACAAGTTCAAACCAGAAAGGTTTTTATTTACTGAAGGAGTAAGACAAGGGTATAAGTTGATGCCATTTGGAGCAGGAAGGAGGGCTTGTCCTGGTGATGCCTTGGCTATGCGTGTGATTGGGTCAGCTTTAGGATCTCTAATTCAAAGTTTAGAGTGGGAACGGGTTCATGCAGATGAATTGGTGGACATGACCGAGGGTACTGGACTGACCTTGAATAAGGCACATCCTTTGGAAGCTAAATGTAGGCCTCGACCGGACATGTTGCATCTCATTTCTCAATCTTAACGATTGTAATTCTATCTACTGTATACAAGTTCAAATTTCAAAGCTCAAAGGAGGGAATAATCCAACGACCGTAACTCAATCTTCATATTTTTTCTTTTAATAAAATAAAAATAATAATAATATTTTTCTGATCAAACTTTTTGAATTGAAACAAAGGCTAAAAATCTCCTTTTATCATCATCTCTCGACTCTGAAACTCTTTCTCACACACCCAAAAACCTAAAAATGGAGGAAGAATTTGCAGCTACGAGTATATCTGATCCTAAATCAGTACAAGTGAAAGGGGTAAAAACTCATGGAGGTACATACATTCAGTATAATCTTTTGGGTAACTTGTTTGAAGTCTCAGCTAAATACATCCCACCAATCCAACCACTTGGTCGAGGTGCTTATGGAATCGTTTGGTATTACATTTTCAACTCTAAATTTGTGGTTTCATTTTTAGGTTTTAAGTTTAATTATAATCTGAATTTGATAGTAATAATTTTTAATTAGGGTTTTGTCATCTGAAATTATTTTGTACCTATTTGACTGTCCAGTTGGGAATTTCAAGGTTATTGTATCTAGTTTTAATTGAAATTTGTGTAGATCCGTGGTGGAAAATTCAAATTTATAGCTGATTTTTAATGTGTTTAGAGTTTATTCACTGTGTAGTATTTTTGTATTGGATAGGTTTAAAGTGAAAATTGTTTGGTTTTGGAGCTAAGGAATTGATTGATTCAATTAGTTTTAGCGGTATGTAGTGAAAAGTTTCATGAGATGAACGATTGAAATACTGTTTGTGGAGAAAGAATATGTGAATGCGGAAGTCTTGATGATGAGCTGCAACACTTGATTAGAGATTGCGTGAAATAGGTTATATGTCCACTGTTTCATTAAATAATGAGGTGAACTGTTGAGAAATTGATAGCAGAGAGATACAGACTTGATGAGTTTTAGGGTTGAATTCCCCTTTGTGGAATATTATAAACTTACTTAATAAGTGATTTGCTGTTCTTCACCCATAATTTGTTTATTGTTTCACTTTCTTCATGAATTTTATGCATTATTACTAATGCTCTTATTATACAGCTGCGCGAAAAATTCTGAGACAAATGAAGAGGTTGCAATAAAAAAGATTGGAAATGCATTTGATAATAGGATTGATGCAAAGAGGACACTCCGGGAGATCAAACTTCTTTGCCATATGGATCATGAAAATGTAAGATAAATGGAACTAACTCTTCTGGAAGTTTCTATCCTTGAATTCACGGACTCAGAGTTGAAGTTAAGTTGAACTTGTTTTTCTGCAACAGGTTATCAAGATTAAGGATATCATACGCCCACCAACACGAGACATTTTTGATGATGTTTACATTGTATATGAGTTGATGGATACAGATCTGCATCAAATAATACGCTCTACACAGGCACTTACTGAAGATCATTGTCAGGTAATTTTGTGGTTCTGTACACTGTATCTGTCAATCTTATTTTAGACATTTCCTTAAGAGAAGATATGTTCACCTCTATAGATTACATATAGCCTTCTAGCATATAAACTATTATAAACTTGTGTATCCAGTAAAGTCATGAAGTCATCCCAATTTAAAAGCAACCTTATGTTGCTTTTTGGCAGTATTTCCTGTACCAGTTACTACGAGGGCTGAAATATATACATTCTGCAAATGTTTTGCACCGAGATCTTAAACCAAGCAACTTGCTTCTCAATTCAAACTGTGACTTGAAAATTTGTGACTTTGGGCTTGCAAGAACCACTTCAGAGACAGATTTCATGACGGAGTATGTAGTAACACGTTGGTACCGAGCTCCAGAGTTGCTTCTTAACTGTTCTGAATATACCAGTGCAATTGATATCTGGTCAGTTGGTTGCATTCTCATGGAGATCATCAAGAGAGAGCCCATTTTCCCTGGAAAAGATTATGTTCAACAGTTGAAACTTATCACTGAGGTATTAGCATCCTCCCATCAGTTGCAGTTTTTCCTAAATGAAGATATGTTCGACCAAGTTAGACCTGATTTCATTGCTTTATCTCTATAATATGTTGTAATACAGCTATTAGGATCACCAGAAGAGTCAGACCTTGGCTTCATAAAGAGCGATAATGCTAAGAAGTATGTTAAACAGCTCCAACAAGTCCCAAAGCAATCATTTTCTCAAAAATTTCCAAATATGTCATCAGTAGCCATCGATCTTGTGGAGAAGATGCTAGTATTTGATCCATCCAAACGCATAACAGGTACATCTCTTACAGTAAAATATTCAACTGCAAGGTTTTTAAGTAGGCATCCCTTATGTTTCGAGAATTTAACAATTTTTTTCTTCGTGATATGTTTTTGAAGTTGACGAAGCATTGAATCACCCGTATTTGTTGAGCCTCCATGAGATCAACGAGGAACCCATTTGTCCATCGCCCTTTGTATTCGATTTTGAACAGTCAAACTTGAGTGAAGAAGATATTAAACAGCTTATATGGGAGGAGTCTCTTAAGTTCAATCCAGACGACACGATCTAAGTTTTTGCTTTGGTTCTCTTTCTTCGTTCCCGCAAAAACACAGTGGAGAGATTGTTTTCGCTTGAAAGGTATGTTCGTATACTTTCGCATTTTATGCATGAGCTGAGTGATCCAGGAGATAGGTTCTCCATGCGTATTCGTGGAGATGTTGTGTTCCAGTGGTGTTGTTGAAAGGCTTGAAGCCATTAAATCACATTTGTTTTTTTTTTACTTGAACCCGTGACTTGTGCTGAGAAGGAGACGGTGATCAAGTTTCCTACAAGTCTTATAGTTCATTACTCAAACCTTATTGCTCTGTAAATTCTGAGTTACTGTTTTTTATATATTGGAAGAATTAGAGATATTTTATGTTCTTACTGCTCTGTAAGCCTTACTGCTCTGTATTGTCGACTGCTAATTGTGTGTAAAGTGGAGCTGGAGTATTTCGGATGAAGAATGAAGTACGATTGTTTTTTTATTTTTTTATTTTTTTTTGATCAGAGAAGTACGATTGTATGTTCTTGGAAAATAAGAAACAACTTCGAGTATCTTAAATGACCAAATAAGAAAATGATCGCCTGTTCTGCCTTTAGGTAGGACTGCGAATAAGATCCCGAGCAATATATGGCCAGAGTCGTTGTGTCATTTGGAGTGGGATATCTTTTTCGCGTGGGAAATTGCACTATAAAGGGATGATTTTAGAGCCGTCTAATCAAATTTGGTGAGGAATAAGGCTGGATTTAGTAATGCCTTCTCTTTTTCAAAAAGTATATATGGTAATAATTTTTATATTAGAGTTTGGTAAAAATAAATTAATCTTGTGATATAGAATAAGAAGAGAAGAAGACAAAAAGTAAAGGAAGAAGAAGAGAGATTTCTTATTCATGTGTACAATAGACAGACATTAGAGCCTTTATTTATAGGGCTAGACACAAGGGCATCTCAGTAATAAACGGGATTTTCCCTAGATATTCTTAACATAATTACACGTTTATAACAATTAAAACATTTTTTAGAGTCGTGTTGTAATGTAGTCACCCACGCGAAAGCTTCTATAATAGCTCGCCTTTGAACCCTTGGATATATAAATGTGGACGAATCTCGGGACAAAATTAGAAAAACCAAAATATATTGTGTACTTTGGACGAGTATTATGGCACTCTAATGAGTGACTAATTGATTGAGTCTAGAGTGCTCCGAAAAACTCGGCATTGTTTATTTATGATTGCATTCAAAAGTAGTAGAAAGTAGCAGCAGCAGCAACGTTGATGATCAAATCGCTTAGAAAGAAAGTTTATGAGAACCATTAAGTGATATGCTGGTTCTCATGCTCCCTTCTATTGGGGAGATAGGAGTTCGAATCCCATAATTACCAAGTAAATTCTCATTTGAAGGAGTTTGCATGTACTATGGGGACCACTGTTCTACTCTATAAATCAAACTTATCAACAGGACCACTCACTCATAATTTGGTAAGCATTTGATGAAATGCGCAAACCAAAGTACTGTATAATCTGGTACGGTACGGGTATTGCATGTTTAGATCCTCTTTAGGCGCTACGTGGCTTTCAAGTGGAGACAATTCCCAAAAAGTTGTTGCAAGATTGAAGAATCCTCATTGCCTCTGAACTATCACCTGATTCCTCCAAAAAAATGTCGCTGGACTTGTTATGTGCATAGAGAATTAGCCTTTGATAGTCGTCTTCAACCCGGAAATTACTTAGCTCCATACTCTTTGCCCAACAATCTGCTTCCAGCAAACTCAAAGCCTCTGCTTCTTCTGCAGTGAAGACACCGATGGACCCAGCTTTAGCTTGTACAACTTTTCTTGTTTCATTTCGCAAAATTATACCATGTCCAGAGGTGAGATGTTATTAATCCAAAAAGCATCAAAGTTAATTGATTAGTTTGAGGTTTTTTCCATCATACATCTTTAAGCTCATTTGAACTTTGTCCATCACAATTAGAAAATCTGAAAATGTTTCATTTCTCAGTCTTACAGGTGTAAAGGTTTTCAAAGGGGACCAAAAATGTATATATCTTTGAACAACTAAAGACAATTGAAGACTAGTAGTTGATTTAGATTGAAAGTTCCTTAAACATCTGTATTTCCTAATCAACCATTACTTGGTTGCCATAATTTCTATTTCACCATTATTATACACTCTTGCGATCCAGTTTTCATACATATGTGCAAAGGAAAAGTTAACATCATTATTTGAATTAATGCCTACAAGAGGAGGTAACATGGCCATTGATTTAGCATAAGGGAAATCAAAAAATAGATGTCTAAGGATTCACATTCATGTTCACACAAAACACAGTTCATCTCTATATCTTTCATATATTGGCCTATGTTTTTCCTAATTGTCAAAGCGTTATGTATACATTTCCACACAAAGATTTTAATTCTCTGTGATATATTCAGTTTCCAAAAGGACTTCGAGAAGGTTGTAATATCAGTACTAGATGTGATCATAGATATATTTTTGAGTTTCAGGTACATGGATTTAACTGTAAAGTTTCCTTCTTGGTGAGTAGCCATCTAAGTTTATTTGTTTTCATTATTCCTTGACAGTTAGTAAATATTTTGATGCTAAGTATCTTTTCAGCTATATTAGCTTGAAAGGTATTTCTAACTTTCATTTCATTCCACTTCTTCGTATTAGAGTTTAGTAACTCAGATACAAGTGTTAAAGAATTTAATTGAGAACCACAATGTGTTAACAGGTTGCTTTCCATACCAGGAATCCGTTTGTCTAACCAAATGTTTATTGACTTACCGTCACCTACCTCCCAGCAGCTGTGATTATGAATCAAAGATATACCCTGTAAAATGCATCTCCATATCCAAGATGCATTATAGTGCTTATTGGAATGGAAAACAGAAGAGTTTTTAAAGTATTTCTCCTTTAGAACAAAAGCTAATAGAAATTTTTTATTTGTTACCAATCTCCAAGCTAGTTTGGCAATCATTGCTTTATTCATCTTACTTGCTTCATTAAAACCTATACCTCCCAATTCAACAGATTCACAAAGAAAGTCCCAGATAATAGGATAAAATCTTATTATTATTATTTTTTTCCAAACCAAAATTTTCTTTGAATGGCATTGATTTTCTCTGTAATTTTCTTTGGAAGATAGAAACACCCTATTTGGTAAATAAGAAGACTAGACATAACATATTTACTTGCTTGGACCATTGTTGTATCATTCCAGCTTTGAGCTCTATTTTCCATATTAGTTACAATCTTATCAAAAGTTTTTATTTTTGATCTATCAACGAATAAGGGTGCTACTAGATAAGTGTCGGAGATGCATTTTTTTTTTTAACAGAGCTCTGAGCTCTGATTCTTTGGTGTTTTGGAATGTATCTTTTTACTGGAAAAAATCCATAATTTAGAAAAATTAATCAGATGTCTTGATGCATTACTGAACTGAGTTATTATGTTTAGTAAGTTCTTACAACTTACTAGAATAGCTTTGGATAAAAGCAGACAGTCGTCTGCGAAAAGTAAATGAGAAATAGGAATACTACGTTTGGAAATTTTTATGCCTCTTATATGTTTAGTTTTCTCCCTAGCAGTAAGAAGCCTAGAAAAAACATCCATGCAAATTCAAAAAAGATATGGGGAGAGAGGGTCTCCTTGCCTGAGCCCTCGAGATGGGGTGAAAAAGCTCTCAGGTGGGCCATTAAGTAAAACTGCAATGGAAGCAGTAGAGAGACATTGGTATATTAGGTTAGACCAATCTTTACTGAAACCAAAAGCAGTTAAGGTTTGTATCAAAAAGTCTCAACTGACTCTGTCAAAAGCCTTTGACATGTAAATTTTATTCCTATCCCTCCATTTTTAGTTTTCATTTTCTTTAGAGAATGAATTACTTCATGAGCCACAACAATATTATCTGCAATTTCTCTTGAAGACAAAAATGCAGACTTGTAAGGTGAGATCATTCTTTCTAGGAAACCTTTAAACCTATTTTCTAACAGTTTGGATAATATCTTGTAAGGGGTATTACTCAAACCTATGGTTCTGAAGTCATTAGGTGATTTGTGGTTTTTTATTTTTGGGATTAAGAATAAAAAAGTCTCATTTAATTTAGGATTTATCTTTTTTATTTTGAAACTCTCTTGGATGATGACGACTATTTGGTTCCCTACTAAGCTCTTGTTGTGTTTGAAGAAACTCATCGGGAAGCCATCCGGTCCCTGTAATTTATTTGGCTTCACAGATTTAACTACCAACCAAATTTCTTCAGCGGATGGAATCTCAAGTAGAGCAACGTTATCCTGTTCAAATATAACTTTTGGTATTAAATCCATAAGTTCCTGATCATGTACAATGCTGGAGGCAGTAAAAAGTGTTTCAAACTGAAATTTAAGTTCTTCAGCAATCTGGGGTTTTTGCTTTAAGATATCCCCATTTTGACTCATTAAAAAATCTATTTTATTTATTTTCCTTCGTTTAAGGTTGTGTTTGATAGGAGTTAATTCTACGGAATCAACCATTTTTTCATGGAAATAACGTGTTTTCCATCGTTTGATCAAAAATCGTTTCCATGGAATTGTGAATTATAAAAAAAAACGTGGTCTGAAATATGTTTTAAACTTAATTCCATGGAATTTCATGGAAAGTCTTTCCTTGCCTTCCCCGGGAACCATGAAATTGTTTCCTTTCTCTGTTATCAAACACAGACTAAGTGTTTTTATATGGAAATACTTAGTATTCCTTTCACCTAGTTTAACATAATTGTCACGTGAGAGCTGTTGAGGTTGCCTCTTGCATATCATACAAATGTTCAAGCTCAAGGTATTTGTTATTTAGAATAAAATTTTTATTTAAATTTTGACTATTAGATTTAATATTTTCAATACTTTTCAGAAGTTTAGAGATTTTTTTGTCCGGTACTTTGAAGACATTTTTCCGCAATATTATTTTCTCCTAAAGTTTTTAAATTTTGAAGAACCACCTCAGCGGAATTCAGCTTGAAAGAATCGCTAAGTATTCATTATTGGTTGAATACAATAACTTACCTTGAGCCAGGTATCAAAAAATTTGAATGGCACCAACTGACTATAATTTGATTCCTGGTTTAGGTCTAATCTAATTGGACTGTGATCAAAACCAAAAAAAGGAAGATGTGTGAGAAAAGATTCTAGAAACTGGCTTATCCAATCACTATTAGTATAAGCTTTGTCTAGTCTCTCCTAGATGTTTTTTACAACTTCCCTTTGGTTGTTCCACGTAAAAATGTTTCTTTTAAATTCTAAGTCAGATAGGCCAGCTCTTTGCAAAAGTCTGAGAAAAGGTTCAATTTCCATACTATTGATAGGCAATCCTCCTAACTTCTCATAGGACTAAGGACTTGGTTGTAATCCCCTTTTCCCACGGCATACCAAAGAGAGCTAGCTTACATATCCTAGCTAAGATGCAGTCATAACAGTGAAAGTTATGTAGATTTAGTAGTTGGACCCAGACAAAAATAAACTTAAAAGCATCTCTTTCAATTAGACCATGAGAGAATATGGGGCACATATGAAATGCATCACCATAAACCTGCCATGGTCTATAAGACAGTATTAGAGCTATGTGTTCTCTCTGTTGAAATTCAACTAGAAACAAATTCTCTGAAATAGAAGAAATTTTGAATTTAATCCTAGGACCCCCATCTATTATTTTAGAGCATATTTGATGTAGCCTTTATCAAAGACAGATGTGGAGCAAACTCTGCCAAATAGGGGTTTTCATTGTTAACATCATCAAGAATCAGAGAAAATAAAGGTGGTGGTGGGGGGGGGGGGGGGTAAGTCTCTAGTGGACGCACGGCTTTAGATTAGTTGAGCATGTAATGGTTGTTGAAAAAGCGGGAATCTAACAACCACACCCAATATTTTGCTAAGCAATCTGTATGGACAGCTCCAATATAATAACAAGAGAATCAACTAGACAGTCAGACTCAATCAATGGAAATATATCCAAGAGTTAGATCTCGATTTCTCAATTCAATCCGCAATCAAACAAATAGGAATTTGCGAGCCCGATTGAATATAAGAAATAACTTGGACGGTGTCAAAAACCAATATCCAAGTGTCAATAAATTTAATCAACAACCAAATGTTGGATTCACAATTGATTGAACTTACGCACAACCTGTGATATTTCAATTATATAGAAAATATAATGCGGAAAAGAAAAAACACATACACCAGAAGTTTTGTTAACAATAAACCGCAAATGAAGAAAAACCGCAGGACCTAGTCCAGATTTGAACACCACACTGTATTAAGCCGCTACAGACACTAGCCTACTCCAAGTTAACTTCGGACTGGAATGTAGTTGAGCCCTAACCAATCTCACACTGATTAAGGTACAGTTGCGCTCCTTACGTCTCTGAATCCCAGCAGGACTATACACACTTGATTCCCTTAGATGATCTCACCCACAACTAAGAGTTGATACGACCCAAAGTCGAAGACTTGATAAACCAATCTGTCTCACACAAAAAAAATTACTGAATAGATAAATCTGTCTCCCACAGATAAACCTACGAGTTTAGTTCTGTTTTTTGATAAATCAAGGTGAATAGAAACCTGATGAGTCGGAGAACCGACTTTGTTTTACCGCAAGTGCACGGTGTCAAAAATAGCACACAATAGCAAGCACGGTTCGTTCCCTCAAGGAGTGTGAAAACTACTACTAATTAATATCAAAAACTAACCAACCAGTTCAATATTCAGAGATTGTTGTACCAAGAAAATAAGCTAACAAGTCGAATAAAGCAAATTTATAAAGATTGTAAATTAGGGATGTGGAAATATTAGGGCTTCGAAATCCGTTGCAAGCTATATTTACTTATATTCTATCACAGGGTCTCGAGTTACTCGTGCATAGTGGCAAACCTAGCTACTAACACACGGAAGATATTTCGTTAAGGACTTGTAGACAAGAGTTATCATAAAAGATTGTTTGTTCTCAACCTAAGTTAGAAATCCATAGTACTAAGTATACATGGCATACATAGTCGTCGGATATTCATAAAACAATCCATAACAAGGTTCAGTGAGTATCTCTATCAAACTAACAATAGACTATACATGGCATAGAATATGAGAAATTGAATAGAAGATAAATCATTGTAGAGAAACTCAAACAAATAACATTAAGCTCAAAGTTGGTAGAAACCCTTGTTTTAGAACATGAGTAAATCTGTATGGACAACTCCAATATAATTCCAAGAGAATCAACTAGACAGTCAAACTCAATCAACGGAAATATATCCAAGAGTTAGATCTCGATTTCTCAATTCAATCCGCAATCAAACAAATAGGAATTTGCGAGCCCGATTGAATATAAGAAATAACTTGGACGATGTCAAAAACCAATATCCAAGTGTCAATAAATTTAGACAACAACCAAATGTTGGATTCACAATTGATTGAACTTACGCACAACCTGTGATATTTCAATTATATAGAAAATATAATGCGGAAAAGAAAAAACACATACACCAGAAGTTTTGTTAACGAGGAAACCGCAAATGCAGAAAAACCGTAGGACCTAGTCCAGATTTGAACACCACACTGTATTAAGACGCTACAGACACTAGCCTACTCCAAGTTAACTTCAGACTGGAATGTAGTTGAGCCCTAACCAATCTCACACTGATCAAGGTACAGTTGCGCTCCTTACGTCTCTGAATCCCAGCAGGACTCTACGCACTTGATTCCCTTAGATGATCTCACCCACAACTAAGAGTTGATACGACCCAAAGTCGAAGACTTGATAAACCAATCTGTCTCACACAAAAAAATTTACTGAATAGATAAATCTGTCTCCCACAGATAAACCTACAAGTTTTATTCTGTCTTTTGATAAATCAAGGTGAACAGAAACCTGATGAGTCGGAGAACCGACTTTGTTTTACCGCAAGTACACGGTGTCAAAAATAGCACACAATAACAAGCACGGTTCGTTCCCTCAAGGAGTGTGAAAACTACTACTAATCAATATCAAAAACTAACCAACCAATTCAATATTCAGAGATTGTTGTACCAAGAAAATAAGCTAACAAGTCGAATAGAGCAAATTTATAAAGATTGTAAATCAGGGATGTGGAAATATTAGGGCTTCGGAATCCGTTGCAAGCTATTTTTACTTATATTCTATCACAAGGTCTCGAGTTTACTCGTGCATAGTGGCAAACCTAGCTACTAACACACGGAAGATATTTCGTTAAGGACTTGTAGACAAGAGTTATCATAAAAGATTTTTTGTTCTCAACCTAAGGTAGAAATCCCTAATACTAAGTATATATGGCATACATAGTCTTCGGATATTCATAAAACAATCCATAACAAGGTTCAGTGAGTATCTCTATCAACCTAACAATAGACTATACATGGCATAGAATATGAGAAATTGAATAGAAGATAAATCATTGTAGAGAAACTCAAACAAATAACATTAAGCTCAAAGTTGGTAGAAACCCTTGTTTTAGAACATGAGTAAATCTGTATGGACAACTCCAATATAATTCCAAGAGAATCAACTAGACAGTCAGACTCAATCAACGGAAATATATCCAAGAGTTAGATCTCGATTTCTCAATTCAATCCGCAATCAAACAAATAGGAATTTGCGAGCCCGATTGAATATAAGAAATAACTTGGACGGTGTCAAAAACCAATATCCAAGTGTCAATAAATTTAGACAACAACCAAATGTTGGATTCACAATTGATTGAACTTACGCACAACCTGTGATATTTCAATTATATAGAAAATATAATGCGGAAAAGAAAAAACACATATACCAGAAGTTTTGTTAACGAGGAAACCGCAAATGCAGAAAAACCGTAGGACCTAGTCCAGATTTGAACAACACACTGTATTAAGCCGCTATAGACACTAGCCTACTCCAAGTTAACTTCGGACTGGAATGTAGTTGAACCCTAACCAATCTCACACTGATTAAGGTACAGTTGCGCTCCTTACGTCTCTGAATCCCAGCAGGATTCTACGCACTTGATTCCATTAGATAATCTCAACCACAACTAAGAGTTGATACGACCCAAAGTTGAAGACTTGATAAACCAATCTGTCTCACACAAAAAAAAATTACTGAATAGATAAATCTGTCTCCCACAGATAAACCTACGAGTTTTGTTCTGTCTTTTAATAAATCAAGGTGAACAGAAACCTGATGAGTCGGAGAACCGACTTTGTTTTACCGCAAGTACACGGTGTCAAAAATAGCACACAATAACAAGCACGGTTCATTCCCTCAAGGAGTGTGAAAACTACTACTAATCAATATCAAAAACTAACCAACCAACCAATTCAATATTCATAGATTGTTGTACCAAGAAATAAGCTAACAAGTCGAATAGAGCAAATTTATAAAGATTGTAAATCAGGGATGTGGAAATATTAGGGCTTCGAAATCCGTTGCAAGCTATTTTTACTTATATTCTATCACAAGGTCTCGATTTTACTCGTGTATAGTGGCAAACCTAGCTACTAACACACGGAAGATATTTCATTAAGGACTTGTAGACAAGATTTATCATAAAATATTGTTTGTTCTCAACCTAAGGTAGAAATCCCTAGTACTAAGTATACATGGCATACATAGTCTTCGGATATTCATAAAACAATCAATAACAAGGTTCAGTGAGTATCTCTATCAACCTAACAATAGACTATACATGGCATAGAATATGAGAAATTGAATAGAAGATAAATCATTGTAGAGAAACTCAAACAAATAACATTAAGCTCAAAGTTGGTAGAAACCCTTATTTTAGAACATGAGTAAATAAAACCTACAAGTTCATCCTTCACCCTAATGAGGAGTTTAGCTAGACATGGTTTTCTTAAAAGCCATCAAAAATGATATAGATAATAACAAGTAAAGCATATGAATTGCAGAAAGCAAAATAGCAAAACCTAGTTTCTTCCCTGATTACGGCGTGTCCTTCTTCTCCGTCCACTTATGTACATATAGGAGTTGTATAAAATCTAATATGGACCTAGCTGTAGTTGCCAGGCCCAATCCATGCAACAGAATCAACTCCAACCCCCGGCCAATGCCTAGTCCGGCCACAGCACCCTTCCTGTCCTCGAGAGTTGATGCAGCGGTTAGTTGTTGGGAAGCACCACCACAGCCTGCTAATATTTCTTCTCCATCAGTTGTTCTTATCACTGGCAGCAACAACGTCTTTGGATTTGTATCGATCCATGAAGACTCCACTGCTGTCAACTTTCAAAACCTTATCATCTGAAATCTGTACACAATCACCCAACTCATGGTTAACTTTGTTTACTGCCAGTTGCTTCTCAACAAAGACCAAGATGCCCCATACAATCATCACCACTACGAATTCGAACCAGCCAACCTACAGACAAAGCCACAGCTCCTCTTTTCCCTTGTATTTCAGTTCAAATCTAACCATAGAAGACTACAAGTCATCACCAGCAACACTAATCCAGCTGCCTGCAACGGACCTGCTTAAATTGGTTGCAATCAAATCATTTAACCCTTAATCGAACTAAGTTTCAGATGATTACACAGCCGCATACCACCATCATCAATTGACTGCAATCTCGTCTTCCGTTTTAACAACCAATAAGATCCAAGCTTGTATCACAGAAAACCACCCATTAACTTGCAATAGTCTTATTCGAAAACCTTTCATAATCTATCTTACACGACCCCATCAGTAGCACCACTATCTTCACCTCCTTGTTCAAAGCAATGACCATGGAAGCATCACCTTCCTCCAATTACAGTCAGCTCCACCAATGACTGAATTTAATCCATCGGCTAGAGAACTGAAATCGACACCAAGATTGGGTGAGAACCCATCACAGACACAACTAGTTTCAACCAGAGGAATCACTTAATGCCCCTTGTTGTTGTTAAACCATCACCAAAAATACCAATATTTCATCACCAAATACCACCACCTGAAATCCTTGTCTCTTGCAGTAAAACCAAACCCTTTATTCAGTTCCTGCTGCTATTGTCATCTTCAAAAATCTGTACCTTGTCTTCACTTCCCTGCGACTCCAACAGCTTCAATCCATCGTCTGCTCTACTGATATTTCCACCACCAGCAGCAATTGTTCTTCACCATTCAACACCAGTTCTATCTCAAAACCCCTTCAATCGACTCCTGTTGTTGTAGGAACTCGAGATAACTAGCACCTGCATCTCCTGGCTTTTCTCACTGATTTCTTGGCTTGAATCCGATCCATACTCTTAGACAAATCGAACCCCTTTTCTGATCTTCATTCACATCTCATCCCTGCCTGTACTGCCACCATTTAATCCTCCCAAATCCATATTCAATGACTGCTCCAGCTGAACCCATCTCCATTACTGATGTTGCTGTTGAGTTTCACTCTTGAAATTTCATCACTTTGATTCTTTCATCTGCTGTCTCTATGAACCTGTTTGGGCAAAAATTGATCTTCACCTCAAACAATCTCGATTGAAGTTGATGACCTCCGCAGCTATCTTCTCCAAGCACACAGAGGGGTACCTGCAAAACAAATACTCCGACGCTCAAGTTAGTCTCAAGTATTTGCAGGTGATTTTTCTAGGGTTTGATCGCATACCTGTGTAAAGGTCAAAAGCACGTACTTATAGAAAGGGAACCTTAATCGATAAGGATCAAATCCCTTATTTTGCTCTGACTTATCTAATAACTTGTGAAGAGTGGATTACGCGATAAGTATGACGAGTTGCCACATATTTAGGATGCCACGGTTTTCATCAAGTGGACCCATATGCTCGATGAAAATGCTAGGTACACACATCGCCCCCTCTTAACCTCCAACTTGTTGGGGGTTAAGAAAATTATATGTGTGGGTATGTAATTAGGAGCAACAAGCCATGTCGCCCCCATTTGCAGCAGATGTAGCTGATATAGGGTATGGCGTATTTGTTGTCCATAGTTGCATGCAAATGCGATAGTCATTGGAATGATGAGATATGCTCTCGTGCCCAAAACTTTTAGTTACTACTAACACCTGTACCACTAAATCTAGTGCAACGGCATAAAGCAATCAAGGGACTCAAATTCAAGATGGTTATGGAGATGGGCAATATGAAGGAGTCGTTGGACGCAGATTTGTACATACGTGCCACTGCCTGTATATTAGCTTCCGCATCTGTTCATCTCTCAGTAAGAGACCTATCATGAATAATACCAGTGACCAAACATCGTTGATATGTGGAAGTCATAAAACCAAAAGGATAAGGCGAGAAGAATTTGAGATCGTCCGCCTATGGACGTCTACCACGAAAAAGAAAGTCAAAAACCAATATACACCTAATTTTCGCCCCCACTAGCATTTAGGCTACGGAGTAAATTGGTGTAATATAGTGGACTTTGCAACATTATTGTAATCGAGCTACAACCCAGGATGGCTAGCCGGTGTTGAAACTGCTGGTGGAGTTACTGCCATGACAAGTAGTCATCCTTGTTGGTGTATCCTTTGACGTATGCCTCGGGCCGAGAGAAGAACTGGTTCATTTTCTGCAAAGAACGTGTCTCGCCTTTGAGCTTTAATACGGTATAGCCGTGATGCGGGATAAGGAATAGGGGAATCACGTGATCGGGCCATTGTGGTTGTATAGGCACAAAAACTCCCTCAAGATTTCGTTGTTCGCCCTAAGAAATCATTGGTAAAGTTACTCGGTTCTTTGCGAGCTTGGATTTGAGGATTCTATAGACAATTGCCGATGGGTGCCTTGATGAGACACACCGGCCTTGTGCCATTTTCAAACCTTAATTAGTAGAAGTTACACAGATTCCTTTCGAAGCTATTTGAGTTGTTGCTTTGGGGAGGCTTTGTTTAGAACCATCACAACTGCAATTAGGAAAGTGTGTACTTTTCCGCATTGAATATGTGTTGTTAGTAGCAAAAAAGATGGCGAGTATACAACGTTAACTGCTTATTGACACAAAAAGATGAAACATCAACTCAACATCAACTCAAAGATCTTAAGTTAACCGCTTCCAAACTGTAACGATAGCTTTTAAAGCCAAGCTAGGCAAAGACCAGTGTAGTCTGATTCAAAGCTAAAGGTGTAAAGATGTCATTTTGGATCTTGCTGTTTATATGTATAATCAAATTAGATAAAAAGCAAAAAGATGCGCAAACCCAGTTTATACGTGATGGAGGAGAAGATTAACATGCTTGGATTTATATGGTTATAAGTCCATCTGTATTTGATGGTGATCAAACATGATTTTCTGAAGGTGCGGGAACGGATCTCCCCTTAGATCCCTACCATTCACACTTAATATCTTTCCACACTGCACAAATATGGTTAACTGGCTGGAAAGATTATTTAATGAAACAAGTTATAACGACTACACATCGTATAGCGAGATCTTTTACTGAGAACACTACTACGAGATAGCATTAAAGGCCGGGATAGGCAAGGATCTCTGAATTAAAATTGTTGTAAATGGCTTCAGATCACAAAGCTATAACGCGTACAGAAATCATTACGTAATGTTCATGCTTTTGGTTATGTATGTATGTATGTATAAAAAGAGACAAAAATTAAAAGTTAAAATACGCAAACCCAGCTTAGACGTCCGAAGAAGATGAATAGCCGTCTGTGGATTTTATCCTTAACTCTATATATATTTGGTCATCTCCAACAGACCACTAAAAGCATGAATTTTTTGAATCGATGCAGGGACAAGATTCCTTTCCCCTTAGTCGGCGCCAAAGATGTTTGGGCAAAAATTGATCTTCACCTCAAACAATCTCGATTGAAGTTGATGACCTCCGCAGCTATCTTCTCCAAGCACACAGAGGGGGTACCTGCAAAACAAATACTCCGACGCTCAAGTTAGTCTCAAGTATTTGCAGGTGATTTTTCTAGGGTTTGATCGCATACCTGTGTAAAGGTCAAAAGCACGTACTTATAGAAAGGGAACCTTAATCGATAAGGATCAAATCCCTTATTTTGCTCTGACTTATCTAATAACTTGTGAAGAGTGGATTACGCGATAAGTATGACGAGTTGCCACATATTTAGGATGCCACGGTTTTCATCAAGTGGACCCATATGCTCGATGAAAATGCTAGGTACACACAGAACCCTTAATCCCAGAACCTAATGAGTGATGATGACGGCTAGGAAATAAAAATGAGAATTCATTTTCTCTTTTACAAAGAACAGAAGATGTGGAGAAAGTGATTCCACGTCCACTATCTTCTTACCCCTCACAAGTGCGGCTCACACGCTTGGTATGAGACATTTCTTCCACCCACCGACACATGTCTGGTCGTGTAAGTTAGCCTAGATGTGAACTTGTTAGAGCTTTACTCGGTCGAACTCGCATGTGTTGCTATCTCAAGCATGTTTGTCAATGTTAGTGATCAAAATTATAAGTCTTGATTTCTAGTCTACTATAGCTAAGTCTCGGACTAGGATATAAAGTGTAGTTGAGCTCAAGAACTCAATGGCAATCATCATACAAGACGAAGGACTACTCAAGGAACTGGTGGAACTTCATCGACTAAAAGGTATGTGGATACTTGAACTTATCTATCACTCAAAAGTTTATCTACTCTATCTCCTATCTTGAGACAAAAGTCGTTTTGCTATATAGACTTTGATTATACACATTTGTTATTTCGAGCCGAGTTTATCTCGCCTATCTATTTCTCGAAATATGTGTTGGTAAGCTTTCGCTTTGGCCAAGTTCATCTTTACCTAGTGACGAAAGTCATGTTATGTTTCAATCACTTTGACGAAAAATGGTTTGTGAATAACAACTATATAACGTCCTATAAGAATGTTTCAATGATTGAAATGGGGGTTTAGATTATATAACCAATGGTGGATATAAGCATTGTGTGGCAACACATATATGTATAAGTCCTTTTTCCTTGAACCGAAGTTTGCGAACTTTGTTGATCAAGAGAACCGGAACAAGAGCCGTGAACTCAGTCCGCGAACCCAGACCGCGAACTGGCGGAAGTTCTCGACCCGATAAATTCTGTTGGAGTTTAAGAACTCCTTCCGGGTTCTTAAGTCCGCAAACTAAGTCTGCGAACTTAAGTTGGTTATATCTAAAAACGATTGTTTGTGAACTTATATTTATATTAACTAAGTAATGCTAAATGCAACTGTGGCTATAAAGTTCATGAACCGATTTGAGTGAATCAAATCATTTTTGCTTCGATTGTGTCTTGTGTAGTTACATAAGATTTCCTTGCAATTGAACAACTCTCTAACTAGTTCATTTGAATCATTTGAACTAGTTATGGTGAAGAAGAATATGGTTGATATGAAAGTGCTCATATGGATAACCATTTGGTTAACTATTTTTGAACCAACAAATGTACATGTTTGGGTACGGTTATACAAACCTAAAATCGTGCATTTCATTTGTGTGTAACAAGCTAAGTTTTCGATCCAACGGTTGAAATATATTAGCTTGAATCTAATCAGGTTTTCATCTAACGGTGAATATTGAATGCTTTGTTACCAAGCTAACATTGATTGCAAACCCTGATTTGAAAAACTATATAAGGGAGAACTCTAGCAACTGGGAAACCTAATCCCCACACCTTCAGTGTGATACTAGTTGTATTAGCTAGAGTCGATTCTCCTTTAACCTTAGGTTTCTTCTTGAAAACTAGGTTAACGACTTAAAGACTTCATTGGGATTATGAAGCCAGACCGATACTACTTTCTCGTAGTTGTGTGATCTGATCTTGTTGATTCTATCGTTTTGAGTACAATCGTAACGATTGGCTTGAGATTAATATCTCCGATAGGCAAGATATAAAAGTAGTCATAAACATCTTCGTCTCATAGTTTGTGATTCCACAATATCTTCTTTCGTCGCGTCGATTAAGATTATTGTGAGGTGATTGATAATACTAGGCTGTTCTTCGGGAATATAAGTCCGGGTTATTAATTGGTTCATGTTTATCTTGATTTATCAAAAGATGGAACAAAACTTGTAGGTATTTCTGTGGGAGACAGATTTATCTATTATCATAGACTTTTTTGTGCGATACAGATTTAATTATTAAAGTCTTCGACTTTGAGTCGTAGCAACTCTTAGTTGTGGGTGAGATCAGCTAAGGGAATTAAGTGTGTAGTATCCTGCTGGGATCAGAGATGTAAGGAGCACAACTGTACCTTGAATCAGTGTGAGATTGATTGGGGTTCAACTATAGTCCAGACCGAAGTTAGTTTGTAGTAGGCTAGTGTCTGTAGCGGCTTAATACAGTGTGGTGTTCAATATGGACTAGGTCCCGGGGTTTTTCTACATTTGCGGTTTCCTCGTTAACAAAATTCTGGTGTCTGTGTTATTTCTATTCCACATTATATTTGGTTACATAATTGAAATATCACAGGTTGTGCGTTTGAATCAATCAATTGGAAATCCGACCTTTGGTTGTTGATTGAAATTGATTGATCCTTGAACATTGGTCTTTGGTACCGTTCAAGTGATTTCTCTTGTATTCAATTAGACTCGCATATTTCTTTTTGCTTGAGAAAGAATTGAATCAAGAAAGAGAGATATAACTCTTTGATATACTTTTTATAGATTGAGTCTTGTTGATTCTCTTAAAAGTATATTGGAGTTTGTCCATACAGATTCCAAAGAGAAATATTGGGTGTAGTTGTTGTACCCCCACTTTTTCAATTGGTATCAGAGCAGGCAAACACGTTAAACCTTATAAGTTTGTGTTTGTTCGATCCTCAAAAGTCTATCCCTATGGGAAATCTTTTTAGGAGGCTTGCTCTTGGCATCTGTAACACATGCCAGGAATCCTTAAAGATTGCTCAAAGATTATTATGTATAAAACCTCCGGTTTCTCATAATAATCTCAATTGGTCTAAAAAGGATAAATTAGATGATGAGATTCAATCTAAAGAAAAAAATAAAAAGAAGGGAAGATTGAGGAAACATTCGTCACGCTCAAAGATATGGACTCTCACTAGATTAAATCTTAATCTCTTTGAGGAATACTATCATAATGGATCAATTGACAAAGATCTATTCAGAGCGTTCGAAAGTGTTTTTAAATTCTTAGAAAAACTTAATTCTGTTAAGTCTAAGAATCATCCCGATAAAGGTCATGTACATATAAAACTATCAAACAATAGTGTACGGACTAAAAATCGGAAGAATCTTCTTTCTAGTCATCCAAAGAGGAAAATAGAAAGCTGAGACAACCCTGATTATCATCATTACTATGATTATGTCACTGGTACTATTCACAAATATCAACCGGAAATGATACATGAGAATCTCTCTGCACACCTCGCCACCTGGTAACTTGTTTGGCGTTACCCCATTTGTATATATTCTTGAAATGGGGCAAGAACGGTTTGATTTGTGTGTACTTGGGTTAATGTTGTTGTTTTCTATTCTCCCTTCATAACGTATGCTTGTACGCTTATGATTTTGCATATCTTGGTGTTTGAACGCCTAAGAAGTCCTACAATTCCTTTTGTGGGTCGCGGTTTTCTAAACGGGTCCAAGCCCATTAGCCGTGCATATAAAAGAAGGAAGTTCGCGTACTCTCTTCCTCATCCCAACAGTCCGCGTACGAGAACCTCTAGGGTTTTTGTGGTTCCTCCATTAAAACTTCTTGAGAAATCAAAAGAAAGGGTGTTCAAGGTTCATTCCAAGTAAGTAATTTCCTCTTGGTCCTTTCAATTTTCTAGATCTCATGATGAATGTCAAGGGTTCAAAAAGAACTTCAAAAAGTTTGGGTTCCTCTAGCATGGATCTTCCTTTAGACCAAAATTATATTAGAATTAGGTTTGTCAATGATTCTGATTTTTGTTAAAAGGAGAGCAAAAATGGATCCGAGGAGAGCGAAAATCGTAGTCGACTCGCTAACTCGGACCCAGTCGACATATTATCTTAAGCTTGACAGAACTACCCATGCTAAGTACACCCATCAACCAAGCAAAATTCACACACAGTTTTATAGCAACCCACCACCACCGTCTCCTCCACCACCGACAACCAAAAAATATACTATAAAAAAATTGTAATGACTTCATCCAAATCTAGAATGATTAAGTGTAACTAAATCTTCATCAAATTAACAATATAAGAAGACAACAAATTTTAACAAGAACGAGAAGAAGAAAGACTTCATTGGTATACATATGTATAGAACAAATCATGCAAACATCAATAGTGTTTCTTATCAATAAATACATATTCTGAAGATTCAAGGTCGTGATAAACATGGCGTAATCGAATATTCTTCCTGGTGAGTCTTTTTTTCCTTGAATTTCAAATTGTTTCTTCTTTATATTTCTTGTTAGGGTTTATAAATTTTAAATTTTCTCGATATTGAAAACAGAACTATTCTGAATTTTCTTGTTAGGGTTTATAAAATTGAGTGCTCAATCATGGAAAAATATTTGGAAGAGCCCAATTTTCTAAAATTCGGGGAAAGACAATCTCTACCGTATATGTAAAGATGAGCATGGTATTGGTGATATACAGATCTTTTCTAAAGAAACTCAGTATGGTTGGCGTCCCGGTAGAGAAATTGTTTGAGTGTGAATTTTTCTTGGCTGATGGGTGTGTTTAACAAGGGTAATCTAGTCAAACTTAAATTAATATATCGACTGGGTCCGAGTTAGTGAGTCGACTACGATTTTTTCTCTCCTCGGATCCATTTTTGCTCTCCCTCTAACAAAAATCATGATTCTTGTGCTAATATTTTTGAAAGGATTTCATCTATGGGTTTCTAGAAAATAAATTTGATTCTTCTAGTGGACATAAAGAGGATTTAGTTTTCTTTGAAAAATTCAATCTTGGAAACCTATTTGATGGTCTTGGTCAAGGATTTGATACTCTCACAAGAATTTTTTATGCCAACATTCATGATGTTGATCTTGGTAAAATGGAATTCAAAACCATGATAAATAGAGAGATATTTCTTGTTGAGAGTTGATTTCGAAGATTACCAAAATTCCATTGGGTAATGTTCGCCTACCTAGACCTAGTGATGAACAACCATCGCGTGATGACATCTCTCTTGGCCTTTGCGGTAAGAAGGTGACTTGGAATCAAGGAAAGTTTCGTACTAAAGCTCTTAGTGTTGCCTTGATGGCTTTTGGCAAACTTGGTATCTCTAATCTTTGTCCCTCCATAATTGAAAATTCTAAGTGGAGTCTTGAGTTTGCGGAATTGGTCTATTTCCTTGAATTGGGTGTTCTGAGTATCGATATTTGTAGGTTCATCATTTCTCAAATGATCTCGATGACTTCACCCAGCAAGAAGTTAGGTTACCCGTGCTTGACTGGTCAAATCTGCTGTGAACGTGGTATTGATGCGATTGGCAACTCACTTGGGGTTCCCAAACTGGTTCGTCCCTGTACTTTCAAACGTATAAGGGAGAATGTGTGCAAAAGACAAAGAGATAATTACCTTGATGATTGTGACCCTACCACCTTGAGTCTACTTCACAAAATTCACAAGGGTGTGTGTGAGGTAAATTCAAGGGTAAAGTGCGTTCAAGAAAAATTGTCATTGGTTGCAACTAAGTTTCCCGAGATCAAGGAATAATTGAACATGATTCAAGCATCTTGGAGTGTTTCCGATGATGAAGATGATGAGTAAATTGATTTTGTTTGCCTAGTAAATCTTCTATTTTCTTATTTTGTTTAAAAGAATAACTAGAGTTTGGTATAGCCATTATTGTTATTACACATAGCTATGTCCAACGTTTTCATCTTCATGTTTTTAGATTTATTGGTTTAAATTCTAAAATTGTTTGGAAGATGATTTTTGCAGTATTAATCTTTATGGTTTTATATATTGCAATTTGTTATGGGATATGTGTGTTTGCGTCCGTGAACTATGATTGTCCCATACCTTGTCAAAAGTTAAGTCCTTTATATGTCGATATGCATGTGTTGATAAAAGAAGGAATGAACTTTTGACAAATACAAAAGTTAAGCCTATTATGTCAACTATTGATGGAAGATAGGTTAAAATCTTTTGTTTACAAGGATTATGTCTATTATATGTCATTGTGCAAATGGTGATGGAAAATAAAATGAGTCATTGCTTATTCCAGGGTATTAGGTCGACCTCCGATCAAAAATTCGTGTATATACTATGTTGTTCCATAAGGTGTCTTATGTTGAGGTCTATCGACTGAGTTATTCTTTGGCTTAGTTGTTGCTCCGTGAGGTACTTTATGTCGAGCATGTTCAACTAAATTAATCATCCTTGTTTGGTTATTTAGTTGTTACTCCGTAAGTTCTCTTATGTTGAGCAAGGCCAATTAAATTGATTACTTTTTGTGGTTAATTTGGTTGTGTATTCCGATTAGATTAATTATGGGTTCTCTTGTGATTAATCTAATTGAGTATTTTTGAGTCTCCATAAGTTCACTTATGTTGAGCATTTCCGATTAAATTAATCATGGATTCTCTTGTGGTTAATTTAATTGAGTATTTTGGATTCAAATTCATAATTTGAAATCTTAATTAAATGAGTTGTTAGAAACAATAGTGGTATTTTAAATAGGTTAATTAGTTTTTGGTACTTACATTTTGTCCAAAGTTAGTGTTTGGTCTAACATTTGTCCAACTTAGTGGTCGGTACTTGAAATTAACGTTGACCGTGACTGACTTTCATTGACCATAATTTAATTAATTATACATAATATATAAAACGATTTTACAATTATACCCCTCAAGTGGGCCTCATATCCAATGGCTACCATTAATCCTATGGTCGGATGACATATATTCCCTTGACCGAACCATCTGCTGTTCTTCTTCTTCCTCCAACTTCCGATCAGAAACCCCATTATGCAGAAACCCTATTCATCCGTTAGACATTCAAACAACTAACAACAAAATCGATAAAATATCTAAACCCATTTCCACAAGATCCAATCTCAATTCATCAAATATACTAAAAAAAGTAAAAGCCCTGTCTTTATTCATCAAAATCTCACCAATTTTTTTTTACCAAACGGCATCTTATGGTTTCGTTTAGCTAGCCAAACAAATCTAAAGCTTCTCTAATATCACTGTAATGACAATGGAAGTTCTTCCCCCTCTTCTTATACTATTCTACTGATCCGTATTAAAGATGATTCGTCTTCTTGGGTTTGTACTGGTAATTGTTCATCTTCAATTAGATAACCGATTTTAGTGGTTGTACAACAGCTTTTAAAGAACCAAACAGACGATAGATATCATCTGATTTAGGAGCTCTTCTATTTGTTTTATTTCTATTGCCTCCGACAATTAGATCTTTACCCTAGAAAAATCACATTTTACAAATATGATGTTAACAATCAAATCACAACCCAGAAAAATGAATGAAATGATTTAGGGTTTACTTATCATTTTGAATTACTTTCCCTTCTTTGAGTGAAAGTGAGGAAATTCTAGGATTTTGCAGGGAGGATGTAAAGAAAAGGGATCACAGGTGAATCGGAGATGGAAGTTTTTTTGGATGATAACGATCTGTGGAGGAGAAATGGGAATGAGATACGATGGAGGCGTCGTAATATCCATTGTAATTCTTTAGCAAGTGAAGGGTCGAATCGTAAATTTATATATAATTTAGATAATATATTTATTAAAATTTGACTTGACAGAGTCAACCAAAGTCAACGTGATTTCCAAGTACTAAACCCTAAGTTGGACAAATGTTAGACCAAACACTAAAGTTGGACAAAATATAAGTACCAAAAGCCAAATAACCCATTTTAAATTCAGGATTGAACAAATGAATTAGATGATTTAGTGAAAATAATATTTGTGAGGTAATGTTGTTGGTTGAATATATTCGTCGAAGTTGCACTGTATTTCTTATTGTATGTTATTCCTGATAAAATGATTTTGTTTCCGCATCTTTAGAGAATACGGGTACATTCTATTGAGCTATCATCTCACCCCAATTGACATCCTTGCAGATTTATCAAAGTGGCGCAGCGAAAGCTAGGAATGAGTAGCTTAGTGATTGAATTGTTTTATTGTATTGCTTGAAATGTAGTTTGAAATAATATGTTTGGTTGAAAATGTTGTTAAAGAAATTAGTGGATTTATATGCTTCAATTCATGTTATATAAAGTTTCAACTATGTTTTGTGTAAAAGTAAATTAGCAACAAAAACAAAATATGCATAAGTCTCTTTCCGACCCGTAACGCTTCGAGTTCGGACCCCCATACGGGTTTGACCCTGGTCCGGAACTCAGGGTGTTACACGTTTAGGTACGGTTACTCAAACCTAAATGAGGGTGCATTTAATTTGTGTATAACAAGCTAAGTTCACATACCTTTGCGTACCCGTTTGCAAACTTAAGTGGTTCAGGTTCTTAAATCGGTTAAATATGATTTCATACTCATCAACAATTACATTTATAAATTAAGGAATGCAATCTTTGTAAACCGTGGCTAAAATGTTCATGAACTGATTCTTTTGAATCAATCCGATTTTGCTTTAATTGTGTCTTGTATACTTCTATGAGAATATAAACAATTGAACAACTCTATGAGTAACACAATTAGATTCATTTGATTATCAATTGATCTAGGAGTGTTAAGATGAACATAGTTAAGACAAAAGTGTTCATATGGCTAACTTCAGTTAACTGTTATTGAGCCAACTCAATATACAATTTAGGTACGGTTACCCATATCTAAATGAAAGTATATTTCATTTGTGAGTAACAAGCTAAGACCATCTAACTGTGAAAATATATTAGCTTGAATCTTGAATCAGGTTTCATCTAACGGTGCATATTGATTTCTTTGTTCCAAAGTTATCAAACCCTGATTTGAAGACTATATAAGGGAGAACTCAAGATATTGGGAAACCTAATCCCCACAGCTCCTGTGTGATACTAGTTACGACTAGAGTCGATTCTCCTTTAACCTAGGTTTTTCCTAAAACCATTATAGGTTAACGACTTAAAGACTTCATTGGGATTCTGAAGCCAGACCCAACTATTTTCTCTGTAGTTGCGTGTTCCGGTCTTACTTGTTATATCGTATTGAGTACGATCTTCTCTAAGATTTGCTTGAGATATATCTCTGATATGTAAGATATAAAAAGTAATCACAAAGCTCTTCTTCTCAATCTTTGTGATTCCACAATAACTTGTTCTACTACCATATAGTTAAGTTATTGTGAGGTGATTGACATTTCTAGGCTGTTTTTGGGGAATATAAGACCAGATTATCAATTGTTTCCTGTTCACCTTGATTTATCAAAAGACAGAATAAACTTCGTAGGTATTTATGTGGGAGACAGACTTATCTATTAAAATAGACTTTTCTGTGGGAGACATATTTGTTTATAAAGTCTTTGAATTTGGGTCGTAACAACTCTTAGTTGTGAGTGAGATCAGCTAAGGGAATCAAGTGCATAGAGTACCTTAATCAGTGTGAGATTGGTTAGGGCTCAACTGCATTCCAGTCCGAAGTTATCTTATAGTAGGTGTTAGAGCATTGCTCGGTCAAACTCGCATGCGTTGCTATCTCAAGCATGTTTTTCAATGTTAGTGATCAAAACTATAAGTCTTGATTTCTAGTTTACTATAGCTAAGTCTCAGACTAGGATAGAAAGTGTAGTTGAGCTCAAGAACTCCATGGCGATCATCATATAAGACGAAGGACTACTCGAGGAACTGGTGGATCTTCATCGACTAAAAGGTATGTGGAGACTTGAACTTATCTATCACTCAAAAGTCTATCTACTCTATCTTTTATTTTGAGACAAAAGTCGTTTTGCTATATAGACTTTGATTATACACATGTGCTATTTCGAGCCGAGTTTATCTCGCCTATCTATTTCTCGAAATATGTGTTGGTAAGCTTTTTCTTTGGCCAAGTTCATCTTTACCTAGTGACGAAAGTCATGACCTGTTTAAATCACTTTGAAAATTGCTTACTATGACGAAATGTCCTCTAAGAATGTTTCAATGATTGAAATGAGAGTTTAGATCATATAACCAATGTTGGATATAAGCATTGTGTGGCAACACATATATGTTTAAGTCCCTTTTCCTTGAACCGAAGTTTGCGAACTTTGTTGATCAAGAGAACCGGAATCAGAGCCGTGAGCTAAGTCCGCGAACTGGCGGAAGTTCTCTTCCCGAGAAATTCTGCTGGAGTTTGAGAACTCCTTCCGGGAACTTAAGTCCGCGAACTAATTTTGCGAACTTGAGTTGGTTATATCTAAAAACGATTGTTTGTGAACTCATTTATAAAAACTAAGGAATGCAAATTGCAAACCGTGGCTATATAGTTCATGAACCGATTCGAGTGAATCAAATCGTTTTTGCTTCGATTGTGTCTTGTGTACTTACATAAGATTTCCTTGCAATTGAACAACTCTCTAACTAGTTCATTTGAGTCATTTGAACTAGTTATGGTGAAGAAGAATATGGTTGATATGAAAGTGCTCATTTGGCTAACCATTTGGTTAACTATTGTTGAACCAACAGATGTTCATGTTTGGGTACGGTTACATAAGTACATTTCATTTGTGTGTAACAAGCTAAGTTTTCGATCCAATGGTGAAATATATTAGCTTGAATCTAATCAGGTTTTCATCTAACGGTGAATATTGAATGTTTTGTTACCAAGCTAACATTGATTGCAAACCCTGATTTAAAAGACTATATAAGGGAGAACTCTAGCAACTGGGAAACCTAATCCCCACACCTTCCGTGTGATACTAGTTGTATTAGATAGAGTCGATTCTCCTTTAACCTTAGGTTTTCTTCTTAAACCAGGTTAACGACTTAAAGACTTCATTGGGATTGTGAAGCCAGACCGATACTACTTTTTCGTAGTTGTGTGATCTGATCTGGCTGATTCTATCGTTTTGAGTACAATCGTAACGATTGGCTTGAGATCTTTATCTCCGATAGGCAAGATAGAAAAGTAATCACAAACATCTTCGTCTCATCGTTTGTGATTCTACAATATCTTTTTTTCGTTGCATCGATTAGGATTATTGTGAGGTGATTGATAATACTAGGCTGTTCTTCGGGAATATAAGTCCGGGTTATCAATTGGTTCTTGTTCACCTTCATTTATAAAAAGACGGAACAAAGCTTGTAAGTTTATCTGTGGGAGACAGATTTATCTATTTTGTAGACTTTTCTGTGTGATACAAATTTGTTTATTAAAGTCTTCGACTTTGGGTCGTAGCAACTCTTAGTTGTGGGTGAGATCAGCTAAGGGAATCAAGTGCGTAGTATCCTGCTGGGATCAGAGACGTAAAGAGCGCAACTGTACCTTGAATCAGTGTGAGATTGATTGGGGTTCAACAACAGTCCAGACCGAAGTTAGTTTGTAGTAAGCTAGTATCTGTAGCGGCTTAATACAGTGTGGTGTTCAATATGGACTAGGTCCCGGGGTTTTTCTGCATTTGCGGTTTCCTCGTTAACAAAATTTCTGGTGTCTGTGTTATTTTCCGTATTATATTTTGTTATATAATTGAAATATCACAGGTTGTGCGTTTGAATCAATCAATTGGAAATCCGACCTTTGGTTGTTGATTGAAATTGATTGATCCTTGAACATTGGTCTTTGGTACCGTTCAAGTGATTTCTATTATATTCAATTAGACTCGTGACGAGGTGTCGAACTCGCAAAAATAAATTTCTCTACTTCTCTTTAACTAGCAAGTAGTATAATGTAAGTAGGATCGTCCCAAGGGAGGTATGAAGTTCAAGTTGTTATGCAAATACTCTTAGCAAAGATGATTTTGTTGTAGAAATGCTGAAAATTGTAAAATGTATTCAAATATGAGATGTAATTGATTAAAGGTTCATTCTAGACCACGGAATACAAACCAAATTGATAGATAGCTATGTTCTTCACATTATCATGTTACTAACAACCCTAGAATAATTAGTACGCTCAACTATTCCGTTATTATCTCCTAGCTCACCGGATACGGAAGCGCTCGACTACCGGTTCCTAATTGCCAAGTTTCCTAGAGGTACGCTTACTAGGTTTAACTTAAACAAGTGCTTTAAGTTCTGTGAGATAAGGTTGCTCCTAGTGATGAACTCAAAAGCAAGAATCACCTACTAGTGTTGATTTCTACATATGGGTACTTAACAAAGTCCCATCATCAATACCCACATATTACTACTTGTGTATATCTTCTCTAGACAATTACGGGTCGAAGAAAATCTAAACTAGCAAATAGATTAATAATTAATGATTCAATTTCGAACTTAAACCCTTAACAAATAGTCCATAGACAATATTAGCCTGGTAGAAATCAATCAATAACATTAATGAATGCAAGAGAACAAGTTATTTCATATCAAATATAGATTCATATTTCGGGCTTCGAAATCGCCCTTAATCAAGAAGAGTTTTAGTTACTCATAATATTGGAGTTCATCATCAAATAATCATGGAAATAAAGTAAAGAAGATGAAAATATTAAATGAAAGCAAACCCTAGCTCCGGCTCTCTGCAAAACTCCAAGAAGAATACCTGTTTTTTTTTTAAGTTGTAGAAGTCCTCCCTTTTTGTAGCTTTCTTTATCCAAACTAGGTCATATCCTCAAAAGTCCAAGCCAAATATATCCACCAAGCCCATATAATTCATGTGTGGGAGTAGCCAAAAGAGAAATCTCTTCCAAAAACAAGTCACCGGAAAATCGGTGTAATCGCGGAACAAGGCCGGAAATATGCTAGGAATCCAAGCACCGGTCAAACGAGTCAGTACCTTGTCGGATAGTCGATGAACCGACTAGGCTAAGCGATCCGAGTAAAGTGGTTCGGGCCACGGTCTTGTTGCACCATCTTGACTTGTTGCCTGCCCTCTCTTGCACATGCCTAAGCTTTGTGTTGCATCATTGTTTCATAACCAACTATGATGGTTGTTCAAGCATCTCACCTTCACAATCACCCGCAATCCTTGCCCAGCTCATTGCCCATACAAGGTCACCAACTCATCCTCTGTAGCTCACCATCTGACTCCATTCCTTGGCTCGTGCAAGAATCTTCAAATCTACTCGAGCATCGTCATCGCCTTGCTATTGAGCTACCCCGCAGTAACACCGGCTTGTCTCGAATCGCTCCGCACCCTAAATATTGAGCATCTCGCTCCACCTGCTGTCCCGAGATACAACAACAACAATTTGTACGGCGGCAGATCCAGTTAACTCCTACAATTTCAGTTCAACCTGCAATTCAGTAAGCCCCTGACAGTTCAGTTCAACACCTTGATACTCGCAGCTATTCCCCGTAAAACATTCATATTCGAGTTCACTATCTCGGCTCCATTCTCTTCTATTCGAACCCAAAGAACTACGACTTCCTCATCGTCGTCTCTCAAAGATGACGACCATCTTATATGTAGCATCAGTTCCAACAATCCACCTTCATTAGCTGCAAACATTACAGACTCGACCATTGCCGCTTCTCGATTCAACACAGATCAACATCATCACCTGAGTCTAGAATTCAACAACTCCCAACATCAATGGCAAACCAATCCTAACCAATGCACCAGTCTGCTACCTACAATTCAAGCCATTACACTATTCTTTCACGGTACCAGGACCTCAAACTACCCTTAACAGCAACAAACAAACATTTCCTTCTAATATCAATCCCTGCATCTGCGATATGCCTGCAATCCATCAGTTCTCATTCTTGTTCTTCTGGTGTACACTGTACCATCTGAATTACAGCTACAATAATCTTTACCACTGCATCATTCCAATTCAGCTCCAATCCTTCCATTTAACTATCGTCTCCAATCAGAACCCATTCTAATCAAATCAATCGCATTAGTTCATGTGCCTTCACCGCAAGCCCGCAATGCTCCCAGTTCCTTGTAATAGTTCATACACACTTTTCAGAAGCAAAGCAACTTCATCTTGCCTAGCCATTACATCTTCACTGACCAACACCAAGAAAGTACCTATCTCACTGCAACAACTTGCAGTACAACAATCGCACCTAATAGCGAGTTCAAAACACCACACATCAGCTCTTGCTCATAGATGCACCACCAAGACATCTCTCTTGAGTGCCTCATTCCAGCTTGCTTCAAATTGAGCTACATCTACCAACCACGGTTCCGCAATTCACGACTCAAATTCTTCTCACCGAAACCCTAACATACATCTAAATGTTCATTCAACACCCATCTCGTAAACAGCCTTCAACCGCAAATCTTTCTTTGTAATTTGCACCTCCAACTAGAATGAGATGTAAATTCGACCAAAACCCATCTCATTTCCTTTGTGTTCTTATCACTGCCAACCTAGAACCCTAACTTCCATTTATGTCGAAACCCATCAGAACCCTTGAATTCTTCATCTAAGCAGCCACCAGTTCAACTCTCAAACGACGAGTTCATCTCAAACCCTAATTTAATTTCACGGGTTTCATCTTCTCTGGATTTTAATGGTGCCACCTCTCCTCTCAATCTCAGGTGGGATGAAAGAGAGACAAACCAATGATTGGGAACTGAATTTGATTTTTAGGTTTCTGTAGGAATGTGAGTGGATATAGCCACTTTGGTGAGGTGGATAAGGGGTAGTAGCTCTTCTATGGCTTGTCGGTTTCAGATAACCGATGGCCTAATTTCTTTGTTGCTCCTTTTCGCTCCAAAAGAACGCCTTTTCCTTCCTAGAAATCTTATGCCAACAACAGCTCGTCTCTTACTTCTCATATTCACTTCTTCTCTTCAATGAAAGTCATCATTAAAGTTGTCGTGCTTTTCAGACATTTAAAAGTTGCATCACTAAAGCCAACATACTTTTCAGACAAAGATGAAGAAATAAAAGTAAATTGTGAGAAATAATCCGCCTCCAAAAGCATTTGCACATGAGATGAGACTTTTGCCCTGTTTCTTCTTCTTTAGTTCCAAGTGACTCCAAAGTACCTAAATATTCAAAAGCAAACATAAGATACATAATTTACAAGAAAACTAGCAGAGAAAGCATAAACAATAGATAAATACATAGGTGTTTTAGACACCTATCAAATTCCCCCACACTTAGACTTTGCTAGTCCTCGAGCAAATCAAACAAAATAATTCTAAAAGATACATACAACTCCGTCTCGTCGAGGCTACGGTTACTCTAAGCATGAACAACAGGCCTTTGAACCCCTAGGTGTCCCTAGTGGACGAGTTTTAGTCTCGTGAAGGTTTACAAGAGGTCTGCCTACAAAACCTATATTTCCAACTCCGTCTATTTGTGACAAATCAATGAACGAATCCAAAATGACTACAGGAGGAGGTACCTTGCACAAATTCAGTTCATATATAAGTAAATAAAGCTCTAATTAGATAGTCGAACAAGCCACAATACTCGGAAATTAACAAACCACAATCACAATGAAAAGATTAAGAAGATGGATATAGATGTAGATGTTGGCGAATGTTCACAAGTGATCGATGTTTCCCATATCCGTCTCAAGGTCACTACCAAGATGAACCTATGCATCCTATTGGATTGAGCTCTTTGGTCAATTCTAGTGTCAACACACTGGCATATACAAGGGAACCAGTGGTCAACAAACTTATTTCTACATCAACTCACCGGCATATACAAGGGAACCAGGAGTGACTTTATTCAACAATAATACTATTTTTCTTTTCTTTTCTTTTTCACTTTTCTTTTTTCACATTTTTTTTTTTTTTTTTTTAGACGGCATGATTAGACCTTTTGGATCCAAGCGCATGCTTCTTGTTAGCAAGTACGTGATAGTTGCCTTGGATCCTGCATTCCACGCTTGTTTAGGCGACGGAGACAGGGACTACGTTTCACACATACTGCTATCCAAGTGTCTTTTTATTCCGTTTGGTCTAATTGGTCGGTCTCTTTTTTTTTTTTTTTTTTTTTTTTTTTTTAGCAACTCAATCACTCTATTTCATCCTAGCAGTAATAACACGTCGATGTTTAGTGACCCACCAAAGCACTTAGAGAACAATAGATAAATATGGAAAATAAAATAAAAATAGAATGCGACATGGTGATATTCCGAGATATGGTAACGACTATCATGTTATTTGTGATTCCTGAGCTATGTTCGTTCTTGTTAATTAATGGGTTCCTCAACTCCTGCAATCAAAATGATTCCATCCACTAATGGTGTCATCCTAAAGGCACAAGTTTCTAGATTTCGGAGTTCAAAAAGCACAAATTTTTCTTGGTTTTTTTTCTATTTTTATGATTTTTTTTTTTTTTTTTTTTTTTTTTTGTTTTAAAGGCATAAAACAAACTAAAACAAACTATACAAACATATAAATGCTCCCCCACACTTAAACTTTACATTGTCCTCAATGTAAAATTGAATCGTCCAAAGAAAGTTCAAGGTGGGAAATTCAAAGAAACGAAATGCAAAAACAAAGAAAAATAAAAGATAAAATCTTTGAAAAAAAAATAAAAAATAAAAAGATAAAGGTAAAGATACAAAACCGGTGGGTTGCCTCCCACTTAGCGCTTGGTTTAACGTCGTCACCCGACGTTCGGCTCCAATTACTCCTCCGGAGGGAGTGGGTCACTCAATGTGATCATATCCACGATTCTCCGTCACAAACCTGTTCATAGTATGGTTTCAAGCGATGGCCGTTAACCTTGGAAATCAGCCCTGTTTTGGGACTAGTTATCTCAACTGCACCATGTGCAAACACATTAGTAACAACAAATGGTCCAACCCATCTGGACCTAAGTTTACCCGGAAACAATTTAAGACGAGAATGGAATAAAAGTACTTTCTGCCCTATTTCAAAACTCTTTCGGGAAATCATTTTATCATGGAAAGCCTTGGTCTTTTCTTTATAAATGCGTGAACTTTCATATGCATCATTTCGTATCTCTTCTAACTCATTGAGCCGAAGTTTCCTATGTTCACCAGCTGCATCTAATTCCATATTACATACCTTGATAGCCCAATAAGATTTGTGTTCAAGTTCGACGGGAAGATGGAAAGGTTTACCATAGACAAGCCTAAAAGGAGACATACCGATGGGTGTCTTATAAGCTGTCCTATACGCCCACAAAGCGTCATTGAGTCTATAACTCCAATCCTTCCTTGTGACATTCACCGTCTTCTCTAAGATGGACTTAATCTCCCGGTTGGAAATTTCAGCTTGTCCACTCGTTTGTGGATGATACGGTGTGCCAACTTTATGAGAAATGTTATACTTCTTTAGAAGAGCGTGAAAAGATCTCTTGAAGTGCGAACCTCCATCACTAATCACCACTCGAGGTGTTCCAAACCTAGAAAAGATATGTTCCTTCACAAACTCACAAACAATATGAGAATCATTGGTAGGGGTGGCTTTAGCTTCCACCCACTTAGAAACATAATCTACAGCAAGAAGTATAAAGAATTTCCCATTGGAATTCACAAAAGGCCCCATAAAATCGATACCCCAAACATCAAAAATCTCAACAGCGAGAATTGGTGTTTGCGGCATTTGGTTTCTAGCACCAAGGTTGCCTGTCCTTTGACACCTATCACAAGCCTTACAACATAGATATGAATCCTTAAACAATGTAGGCCAATAAAAACCACTTTCGAGAACCTTGAGGGATGTCCTCTTGGCTCCGAAATGGCCACCACAAGCATATGAGTGACAAAAATTCAGAATTGATTGGAACTCAGATTCAAGTACGCACCTGCGGATCATTTGATCGGAGCAATGCTTCCACAAATAAGGTTCATCCCATATATATTGCTTGGAAATCTTCTTGAGCTTGTGTTTTTGGAATGTAGACATGGAACTAGGTACTTGTCCCGTCACCGAGAAGTTAACAATATCAGCGTACCATGGAGTTGTGCCACCAACCGCAAAGAGTTGCTCATCCGGGAAGCTATCATGCAAAGGAATCGCTTCTTCGGACACAACCAATCTGCTTAGATGATCCGCTACGGTATTCTCACTACCCTTCTTGTCCTTGATTTGCATGTTGAACTCTTGAAGAAGAAGAATCCACCTTATGAGCCTTGGCTTAGCATCCTTCTTTGTTAGCAAGTATCGAAGTGCAGCATGGTCGAGAAAACATCCACCTTTGTACCCACTAAATAAGATCTAAACTTCTCGAGTGCAAACACTATGGCCAAAAGCTCCTTTTCAGTAGTGGAGTAGTTGATTTGTGCTCCGTTGAGAGTTCTAGAAGCATAATAAATGGCATATGGAACTTTGCCATCTCGCTGTCCCAACACGGCTCCAACGGCATAATCACTTGCATCGCACATCAACTCAAATGGCTTGCTCGGTCCGGTGGTTTGATGATTGGTGCGGTAGTCAACAACTCTTTCAAGGTGTCGAAAGCTTCCTTGCATTCCTTGTCACAATCAAAGGCCACATCTTTTTGCAAGAGTCTACACGGGGGCATTGCAATCTTGGAGAAATCCTTGATGAATCTCCTATAAAAACTCCGCATGACCAAGAAAAGAGCGAACCTCCCTCACATTTGTGGGGTATTGTAAGTTCCGAATCAAATCTATCTTAGCCTTGTCGACTTCTAACCCCTTAGAGGATACAACATGACCTAGCACAATCCCATGATTGACCATAAAGTGACATTTTTCCCAATTAAGCACAAGATTAGTTTCTACGCATCGTTTAAGAATAAGTGCAAGGTTATCTAAGCATTTGTCAAAAGAATCACCATACACGCTGAAATCATCCATAAACACTTCTATGATGCTTTCCACATAATCGAGAATATACTTACCATACAACGTTGAAAAGTGGCTGGTGCATTGCACAAGCCAAATGGCATACGTCTATACGCAAAAGTGCCAAAAGGGCAAGTAAACGTCGTCTTTTCTTGATCTTAGGAGCTATTACAATCTGGTTATAACTGAAAAACCATCAAGGAAGCAATAAAAATCATGTCTAGCCAACCTTTCAAGCATTTGATCAATGAATGGTAAGGGAAAATGGTCCTTTCGGGTGGTAGAGTTGAGCTTTCGTAATCAATGTACACTCTCCAACCGGTCCTGGATTCTAGTTGGAACCAAGTCATTATCTTCGTTTTTCACCACCGTGATTAGGACTTCTTTGGAACGACTTGAATCGGGCTCACCCATTTGCTATCGGATATGGGATAGATCACCCCTACTTCCAACAACTTCGTGGATTTCCTTCTTGACTACTTCCATCATTGGAGGGTTCAAGCGACGTTGAGCTTCTCTTGTTGGTTTTGCCCCCTCCTCAAGAAGTATTCGGTGCATACATGTGGAAGGACCGATTCCTTTGATATCGGAAATAGTCCACCCAATGGCAGACTTGTACTCTCTTAGCACTCGAACAAGCTTCTCCTCTTGCACCTTGGTAAGGTTGTTGGCAATGATCATAGGTAACTCTTCCTTGTCACCTAAATACACGTATTTAAGGTGATCCGGAAGAGGTTTCAACTCAAGAATAGGTGCCTGCACAATCGACGGTAAAAGTTTCTCATTAGTAAGCGGCAAAGAAACATAAGACACATTATATTTTGGTGGAACTTCTTGTAATGAGTTAAGAGATAAAACAGACCTCTTTAAGCTCATCACAAATAGACAATTCACTTTCAATGTCTTTGTATTTTCCATAACCTAAACCTTCCACTATGGTGTTTTCTAAAGCATCTTCACCATTCAATTCAAAAATCTGTTGAGCTAGAGAATCAATAATATCAATTGAAAAACAGAATGCACATCACTAGGATATCTCATAGCTTCAAAGATATTGAAACTTATGATTTCGTCATCAAATTCCATAGTTAAGGCGCCTTTAAAAACATCTATCTTTGTTCTAGCGGTTCTCATGAACGGTCTACCCAACAGCAAGGGAGTAGACGATGGTGAATCTTCATCCATCATGTCAAGAACATAGAAATCAGCTGGAAATATGAGTTGATTAACCTGCACCAAAACATCTTCAATAACCCCTTTCGGGTAAGAATTAGACCTATCGGCAAGTTGTATAACAATACCGGTATTCTTAAGAGGTCCAAGATTCAATGATTCATAAACGGAGGCAGGCATAACATTAATGGATGCTCCTAAATCTAACATAGCACGTTCAAACCTGATTTTACCAATAGTACATGGTATGGTGAAACTACCGGGATCTTTCAACTTAGGTGGGAGTTTCTTTTGAAGATATGCCGAAGCATTCTCCCCCACACTCATTACCTCGTTACCGGTCAATTTGTGCTTGTTAGTGCACAATTCCTTTAAGAACTTTGCCCAACGTGGAACTTGCCTTATCGCCTCAATGAGTGGAATGTTCACTTCAATCTTCTTAAAGATTTCCAAAAGCTCTTGGTACAATGTCTCCTTGTTCGACTTTGCAAACCTGCTAGGAAAAGGAGGAGGAGTAGCATAAGTAGAAACACGAGTTTTAGAGTTAGAATTTGTTACCGAATCAGCCTTTTTAGGGGCTGTTTCACCCTCTTCTTTATCCAAATCAGGTTCATGGGACGCCGGTGATGTTTCCGGTTTCTCTACTTGCTTCCCACTTCGTAACTCAATAACATTGGCATTCTCTTTGTGATTTATTGGTTGCGAAGGAAGTTTTCCCTCTGCTTGTGCTTCCAATTTGTTCACGGCATTAGCTAATTGACTCATTTGTGTTCGGATGTCCTTCATATCCATTGCTGACTTTTGCTTATCTTGCACCATTGTGTTGAGAATGAGATTCAACTTGTCATCTATACTCGTGCCTTGAGTTTCTTGTGGTGGTCTTTGCATGAATTGATATCCTCCTTGTTGATTGAAAGTAGGATTTGCAGCAGCTTGCTTGTTGGCATAGCTGAAATTCGGATGATCACGCCAACCTGGGTTGTATGTGTTGGAGTACGGATCGTACCTCGGCCTTTGCTGATTTTGGTACATAGCACTTGCTTGCTCAACATCTTCGGTATATGATGATGGTATGACATGCAGACTATTTGAGTCATCATTCTCTCCATGTTGCCCATCCTTTGTTCCATGTGTGAAGAATTGCCAACTTCATTCACCTTCCTTACTGCTGATTCATCTCGAGTGTAGAATTGTTGAGTGTTCGCAGCCATATTCTCCAACAAACTTGTAGCTTCCGCCATGGTCTTGTTGGTAAGTGCACCACCACTTGCGGCATCGATCAAATTTCTATCATTAGAAAGCAACCCTCGTAGAAATATTGAATCACAAGTTGATCACCGATTTGGTGGTGTGGACAACTAGCTAAAAGCTTCTTGTAGCGCTCCCAATACTCATGGAGAGTCTCTCCCGATACTTGCCTAATACCACAAATCTCCTTGCGAATCACAGCTGCTTTTGATGCTTTGGAAAATACTTCTCAAGGAACAATTTCTTCATCCCATTCCATGTGGTTATGCTTCCAGATGGGTAAGCAAAAGAACCACTCTCTGCAAGATATCTAAAAGAGAGAAAGGAAAAGCTGTCATCATAGCCATATCCGCATCTGCAGTTGCTTGCTTCATACTAGTCACCACATGATGGAATTGTTGCAAGTGACGATTAGGATCTTCTCCTGCTAAACCTCTGAATTTGGGCAGCAAGTTAATCAATTGTGGTTTCAACTCAATGGTTCCATTCAAATTTGAATACATAAAGGCTGCCGATCTAGGTTTGGAGAAGTGAGCTCCTTGAGTGTTCTTGGAGCAGGTGGTCGACCTCCCATTGTGTTGTCTTCCTCTTCGTCCGAGTCCGAGAATTCACTTGGTGTAGAACTTTGAGGAAGTGGAGTGTTGACTGCTCGAATGAAATCCTTAAGTAAAGTGCCCGAACGAAGACGTATACCAATTGGACTTGGTCTGCCCTCTCCACGCATTCACCAAAGAAATAGTACCTGAAAATCGATTCTAAGAGATTGAATAAGTAAACTGAAATCGTAACCAAAAGCAAAAATAACAACTAAGAATAAAAATAACAACTAAACTTGCCACTGCCTCCCCGGTAGCGGCGCCAATTTTGACGAGGTGTCGAACTCGCAAAAATAAATTTCTCTACTTCTCTTTAACTAGCAAGTAGTATAATGTAAGTAGGATCGTCCCAAGGGAGGTATGAAGTTCAAGTTGTTATGCAAATACTCTTAGCAAAGATGATTTTGTTGTAGAAATGCTGAAAATTGTAAAATGTATTCAAATATGAGATGTAATTGATTAAAGGTTCATTCTAGACCACGGAATACAAACCAAATTGATAGATAGCTATGTTCTTCACATTATCATGTTACTAACAACCCTAGAATAATTAGTACGCTCAACTATTCCGTTATTATCTCCTAGCTCACCGGATACGGAAGCGCTCGATTACCGGTTCCTACTTGCCAAGTTTCCTAGAGGTACGCTTACTAGGTTTAACTTAAACAAGTGCTCTAAGTTTACGTGAGATAAGGTTGCTCCTAGTGATGAACTCAAAATCAAGAATCACCTACTAGTGTTGATTTCTACATATGGGTACTTAACAAAGTCCCATCATCAATACCCACATATTACTACTTGTGTATATCTTCTCTAGACAATTACGGGTCGAAGAAAATCTAAACTAGCAAATAGATTAAGAATTAATGATTCAATTTCGAACTTAAACCCTTAACAAATAGTCCATAGACAATATTAGCCTGGTAGAAATCAATCAATAACATTAATGAATGCAAGAGAACAAGTTATTTCATATCAAATATAGATTCATATTTCGGGCTTCGAAATCGCCCTTAATCAAGAAGAGTTTTAGTTACTCATAATATTGGAGTTCATCATCAAATAATCATGGAAATAAAGTAAAGAAGATGAAAATATTAAATGAAAGCAAACCCTAGCTCCGGCTCTCTGCAAAACTCCAAGAAGAATACCTATTTTTTTTTAAGTTGTAGAAGTCCTCCCTTTTTGTAGCTTTCTTTCTCCAAACTAGGTCATATCCTCAAAAGTCCAAGCCAAATATATCCACCAAGCCCATATAATTCATGTGTGGGAGTAGCCCAGTAGAAATCTCTTCCAAAAACAAGTCACCGGAAAACTAGTGTAATCGCCGGAACAAGGCCGGAAATATGCCGGAATCCGGCACCGGTCAAACGAGTCAGGTACCTTGTCAGATAGTCAGATGAACTGACTAGGCTAACTGATCTGAGTAAAGTGGTTCAGGCCACAGTCTTCTGTTGCACCATCTTGACTTGTTGCCAGCCTCTCTTGCACATGCCTAAGCTTTGTGTTGCATCATTGTTTCATAACCAACTATGATGGTTGTTCAAGCATCTCACCTTCACAATCACCTGCAATCCTTGCCCAGCTCATTGCCCATACAAGGTCACCAACTCATCCTCTGTAGATCACTATCTGACTCCATTCCTTGGCTCCTGCAAGAATCTTCAAATCCACCTGAGCATCGTCATCGCCTTGCTATTGAGCTACCCCGCAGTAACACCACTTGTCCGAATCGCTCTCCGCACCCTAACTATTGAGCATCTCGCTCCACCTGCTGTCCCAGATACAACAACAACAATTTGTACGGCGGCAGCTCCAGTTAACTCCTACAATTTCAGTTCAACCTGCAATTCAGTAAGCCCCTGACAGTTCAGTTCAACACCTCGATACTCGCAGCTATTCCCTGTAAAACATTCATATTCAGGTTCACTATCTCAGCTCCATTCTCTTTTATTCGAACCCATTAACTACAGCTTCCTCATCGTCGTCTCTCAGTATGACGACCATCTTATATGTAGCATCAGTTCCAACAATCCACCTTCGTTAGCTGCAAACATTACAGACTCGACCATTGCCGCTTCTCGATTCAACACAGATCAACATCATCACCTGAGTCTAGAATTCAACAACTCCCAACATCAATGGCAAACCAATCCTAGCCAATGCACCAGTCTGCTACCTACAAGTCAAGCCATTACACTATTCTTTCACGGTACCAGGACCTCAAACTACCCTTAACAACAACACACAAACATTTCCTTCTAATATCAATCACTGCATCTGCGATATGCCTGCAATCCATCAGTTCTCATTCTTGTTCTTCTGGTGTACACTGTACCATCTGAATTACAGCTACAATAATCTTTACCACTGCATCATTCCAATTCAGCTCCAATCCTTCCATTTAACTATCGTCTCCAATCTGTAACCCATTCTAATCAAATCAACTGCATTAGTTCATGTGCCTTCACTGCAAGCCTGCAATGCTCCCAGTTCCTTGTAACAGTTCATACACACTTTCTGTAGCAGCAACTTCATCTTGCCTAGCCATTACATCTTCACAGCCAACACCAAGAAAGTACTTATCTCAGCTGCAACAACTTGCAAGACAACAACCGCACCTAATAGCAGTTCAAAACACCACACATCAGCTCTTGCTCATAGATGCACCACCAGTACATCTCTCTTGAGTGCCTCATTCCAGTTGCTTCAAATTGAGCTACATCTACCAACCACAGTTCCCTGCAATTCACAGCTCAAATTCTTCTCACTGAAACCCTAACATACATCTAAATGTTCATTCAACACCCATCTCAGAAACAGCCTTCAACTGCAAATCTTTGCTGTAATTTGCACCTCCAACTAGAATGAGATGTAAATTCGACCAAAACCCATCTCATTTCCTTTGTGTTCTTATCACTGCCAACCTAGAACCCTAACTTCCATTTATGTCGAAACCCATCAGAACCCTTGAATTCTTCATCTAAGCAGCCACCAGTTCAACTCTCAAACGACGAGTTCATCTCAAACCCTAATTTAATTTCACGGGTTTCATCTTCTCTGGATTTTAATGGTGCCACCTCTCCTCTCAATCTCAGGTGGGATGAAAGAGAGACAAACCAATGATTGGGAACTGAATTTGATTTTTAGGTTTCTGTAGGAATGTGAGTGGATATAGCCACTTTGGTGAGGTGGATAAGGGGTAGTAGCTCTTATATGGCTTGTCGGTTTCAGATAACCGACAGCCTAATTTCTTTGTTGCTCCTTTTCGCTCCAAAAGAACGCCTTTTCCTTCCTAGAAATCTTATGCCAACAACAGCTCGTCTCTTACTTCTCATATTCACTTCTTCTCTTCAATGAAAGTCATCATTAAAGTTGTCGTGCTTTTCAGACAGAAAAGTTGCATCACTAAAGCCAACATACTTTTCAGACAAAGATGAAGAAATAAAAGTAAATTGTGAGAAATAATCCGCCTCCAAAAGCATTTGCACATGAGATGAGACTTTTGCCCTGTTTCTTCTTCTTTAGTTCCAAGTGACTCCAAAGTACCTAAATATTCAAAAGCAAACATAAGATACATAATTTACAAGAAAACTAGCAGAGAAAGCATAAACAATAGATAAATACATAGGTGTTTTAGACACCTATCAACTCGCGGATTTCTATTTGCTTGAGAAAGAATTGAATCAAGAAAGAGAGATAAAATTCTTTGATATACTTTATTAAGATTGAGTCTAGTTGATTCTCTTGAAAGTATATTGGAGTTTGTCCATACAGATTGCTAAGCGAAATATTGGGTATGGTTGTTGTACCCCCGCTTTTTCAATTGGTATCAGAGCAGGCAAACACGTTCAAGACCTTACAAGTCTGTGTTTGTAACGATCTGACTCTATGGACAGAGGTGCTATCTCTATCAACGTACCACCAGTCTTCGATGGCTCTAATTACTTATGGTGGAAAATTCTATGCGAGCTTTTCTTAAAGAACGTGATTTTCAATCATGGGTATATGTTGTTAATGGCTATGATGCTCCCGTTGTGGCAGCTGGAAATGTAAACGTTCCCAAGAATATTGGTGAATACAGTCCTGCCGAGATACTTGCTCCAAAGCAAAATTCCGATGGTTTGAATGCCATCATACATGCCATTACCCCAAATCTTCAGCACCATGTGTCAAATTGCACTACGTCTAAAGAAGCTTGGGATATCTTAGAAACCGTATTTGAAGGAAATACCAGTGAAAAGGAAGCTAGGCTTCAAAACCTTAATTCTGGTTGGGAAAACCTTCGTATGGCAGATGAAGAAACATTTGATGAGTTTAATCACTAAGTGTCTGAAATCGTTAATGCATCTTTTGCATTGGGTAAGACCATTCCTGAAAAGGACATTGTGATGAAAATTTTCAGATCGCTGCCATCTAGATACGATTCTAAGAAGCATGCCATCGTAGAGGGAAATAACCTAGATAATCTCTTCAGAAATAGGCTGGTTGGGAAACTTAAGATCTTTGATCATGAGCATTCATCTAAATCTAAGGATGTTGCGTTCGAAGCACTAAAGGACACTAAATTACTTGATAAAAGTAAGAAAGTGTATATCTCTGAAGATGATCACTCTGAGACTGATTCATCAGATGAAGATCTTGGCAAATCGGTTTCGATGATCACAAAACAGTTTAGGGATCTTCTGTTGAAGAGAAGTAAACGGTTCTCCAGAGATAATCCTAAGGCATCAGTCAAACCTCATAATCGTGTTCCTCCTAAAAATAGGGATATTGATGAAACTGATGACGAGGATATGCCTCAGTGCTTTAAGTGTAAAGGATTTGGTCATTTTGCAAACGAGTGCCCAAATCGTAAAAAATACACCGGGAACAAAGGTCTTGCTTTGCAACTCTTGATGAAATGTCTGACAACTATGATTCTAATGAAGACGAGAAATCAAGTGTTGCACTTCTTGGTGAAAATATTGATTTTGATAATTGTAGCAATACATACATCAATCTTGATATTCTTTCAGAAGAAAATCTAACTAATCTGGAAGAAAAGACTAACCCATTCTTTGGAAACTCTATATCTAATGTTTCAGGTTCCACCATGTGTCTAGTTGCTTGCACATCTCAGAAGCCTGATTTTTATCCTAGTTTGACGTGCTCGTATTGTTCTCTAAAGGGTCATGAACTTTCAATGTGTTACAAGTATAAACACCAATTGAGGCATGTCAACAAACTTCAACGAAGAGCAAATCAATTAGCAAATAAGCTTAAACTTGCTCAGAAGAACGCTGAGGTATGTAGGATTTTATCTTCGTCTAAGAAGTTAGTTTCCAAGGATAGACCAAGACCATTAGAGAAGAAAATATGGTCAAGTCGTTTTGATAGACAAAGGTCTGTGGATTCCTCTAAAGAGGAAAATGGTGGACAAATTGTTGTTCACCGCAACGCAATTATGTAGTTCTCAGGCTTTAGGAAAAGGTTGTTCTCTTTTTTTCTTAGTTTTTTTTTTAAAATCCATGTCTATCAATAAAAGAGGGTTATTCTCGACAATTCTACTCTCGTTAGGATTCAGAATTGTGCGTGCATGAACCTGTTAAAGGTTAACCCTACATTCCTTTTTCCTTCTTTGAACTTCCTTTTATCTCAAGACCGCTTGTTGAGATTGTGATTTCCTCTCACAAACCCATATACCTATGGATGCTCCAAGTACCATGTCTTCTGATGGAAAGGATGTTAATATGATTGTCAAGACACCAATCATGAAGGAAAAAGAGAAATCTCCGTTAGCTCCGACATTGAAAAGAAAAAGAAGGACTGTGAGGAAGCCTAAAGCTGTTCCTTCAAATTCTCAGAAGTTTTCTGATGTTCTTAAAGTGTTGAAGGAGATGCAAAAAGAGATTCATCAAATAAAGGCTTTTGTGTTTAAGACTCATGAGATTCAGAAGGCCCTGGTTCGACATCAGTCAAGAAGGTTTATTGATATTAACTCCTATCTTCATGAACCTTATGTCCCAATGGCTGTTGACGACAAGGAGTTAGGGGACGATAAAGAATTCTTCAAAGGTCTTAATGTCTAGTAAATCTTCTATTTCAGTTTTGTTTAAGAAGAATAACTAGAGTTTGGAATAGCCATTATTGTGATTACACATATCTATGTCCAACGTTTTCATCTTCATGGTTTTAGATTTATTGGTTTAAATTCTAAAATTATTTGGAAGATGATTTTTTTGCAGTATTAATCTTTATGGTTTTATATATTGCAATTTGTTATGGGATATGTGTGTTTGCGTTCGTGAACTATGATTGTCCCATACCTTGTCGAAAGTTAAGTCCTTTATATGTCGATATGCATGTGTTGATAAAAGAAGGAATGAACTTTTGACAAATACAAAAGTTAAGCCTATTATGTCAATTATTGATGGAAGATAGGTCAAAATCTTTTGTTTACAAGGATTATGTCTATTATATGTCATTGTGAAAATGGTGATGGAAAATAGAATGAATCCTTGCTTATTCCATGGTATAAGGTCGATCTCCGATCCACAATTTTTGTGTACATACTATGTTGTTCCATAAGGTGTCTTATGTTGAGCTCTATCGACTGAGTTAATTTTTGACTTAGTTGTTGCTCCGTGAGATACTTTGTGTCGAGCATGTACAACTAAATTAATCATCCTTGTTTGGTTATTTAGTTGTTGCTCCGTAAGTTCTCTTATGTCGAGCATGACCAATTAAATTGATTACTTTTCGTGGTTAATTTGGTTGTGTATTCCGATTAGATTAATTATGGGTTCTCTTGTGATTAATCTAATTGATTTTTTGAGTCTCCATAAGTTCACTTATGTTGAGCATTTCCAGTTAAATTAATCATGGGTTCTCTTATGGTTAATTTAATTATGTACTTTGGATTCAAGTTCATACTTGTATGTGATTTGTCATGTCCAAAGAAATCCTTCTTTTCTCTTGAAATTAAGGTCGCTCTTGTTGTTCTTTCGGGAATGACATATCATGGGGGAGAATTCTTAATTGAATTTGTGCTTAATTGCCAAATCTTTGTGGGGAGTGCGGCTGTGGAATATTATAGGGGTTATCTTGTATCTTTATAAACTCCTTGATGAATGCATTTAGGTTCGGCTATATGATTGCATCTAAATAAGATTATATGTGCTTTCTTTTGGTCATGAAATGTCTCTTTCGGAAATTTCATTAGGATCTCGTTTTCGTACCTTTGCCATTTTTATTGACAAAAAGGGGGAGAATTAATATGTAGTTCACACTACAAATACATATGGTTTTCGGATCATTATGTAAGGGGGAGTGGTTTCCATGTGAGATGGAGTATTGACTAAGGGGGAGTGATACATATTACCATAGTATTGTTGTCGAAGTTGTGATGCAATTGAACTTTGATACTGTATAATTATACTATGACATTGTATAACAATGATTGGGAACTCTTGTTTTCTCGTTGTTATAGCTACGAATTTTCAACAACGATGATGCTGAACTTACAACCTTTGGGATCAATGGAGTACTTGGAAGTGACGAAGATTTCGAGTAATGTTGAAGATTAGGCATGTGGAATAGGAGCTACAAAAGTTAATTCATTTATTTTTTGTATTCCATATGTATCGATAGTTTTGTCACTAAAATTGACAAAGGGGGAGATTGTTAGAGCATTTCTCGGTCAAACTCGCATGCGTTGATATCTCAAGCATGTTTGTCAATGTGATCAAAGCTATAAGTCTTGATTTCTTGTCTACTATAGCTAAGTCTCGGACTAGGATAGAAAGTGTAGTTGAGCTCAAGAACTCCATGGCGATCATCATACAAGACAAAGGACTACTCAAGGAACTGGTGGATCTTCATCGACTAAAAGGTATGTGGAGACTTGAACTTATCTATCACTCAAAAGTATATCTACTCTATCTCCTATTTTGAGACAAAAGTCGTTTTACTATATAGACTTTGATTATACACATTTGCTATTTCGAGCCGAGTTTATCTCGCCTATCTATTTCTCGAAATATGTGTTGGTAAGCTTTTGCTTTGGCCAAGTTCATCTTTACCTAGTGACGAAAGTCATGACACGTTTCAATCACTTTGAAAATTGCTTACTTTGACGGAATGTCCTCTAAGAATGTTTCAATGATTGAAATGAGAGTTTAGATCATATAACCAATGTTGGATATAAGCATTGTGTGGCAACACATATATGTATAAGTCCTTTTTCCTTGAACAGAAGTTTGCGAACTTTGTTGATCAAGAGAACCGGAATCAGAGCCGTGAGCTAAGTCCGCGAACTGTCGGAAGTTCTCTTCCCGAGAAATTCTCACGGAGTTTGAAAACTCCTTAGGGAACTTAAGTCCGCGAACTAAGTTTGCGAACTTGAGTTGGTTATATCTAAAAACGATTGTTTGTGAACTCATTTATAAAAACTAAGGAATGGAAATTGCAAACCGTGGCTATATAGTTCATGAACCGATTCGAGTGAATCAAATCGTTTTTGCTTCGATTGTGTCTTGTGTAGTTACATAAGATTTCCTTGAAATTGAAGAACTCTCTAACTAGTTCAGTCATTTGAACTAGTTATGGTGAAGAAGAATATGGTTGATATGAAAGTGCTCAAATGGCTAACCATTTGGTGAACTATTGTTGAACCAACTCATGTTTGGGTACGGTTACATAAACCCAAAATAGTACATTTTATTTGTGTGTAATAAGCTAAGTTTTCGATCCAACGGTTGGAAGATATTAGCTTGAATCTAATCAGGTTTTCATCTAACGGTGAATATTGAATGCTTTGTTACCAAGCTAACATTGATTGCAAACCCTGATTAGAAAGACTATATAAGGGAGAACTCTAGCAACTGGGAAACCTAATCCCCACACCTTCCGTGTGATACTAGTTATATTAGCTAGAGTCGATTCTCCTTTAACCTTATGTTTTCTTCTTAAACCAGGTTAACGACTTAAAGACTTCATTGAGATTGTGAAGCCAGACCGATACTACTTTCTCGTAGTTGTGTGATCTGATCTTGCTGATTTTATCGTTTTGAGTACAATCGTAACGATTGGATTGATATCTTTATCTCCGATAGGAAAGATAGAAAAGTAATCACAAATATCTTCGTCTCATCGTTTGTGATTCCACAATATCTTTTTTTCGCTGCATCGATTAGGATTATTGCGAGGTGATTGATAATACTAGGCTGTTCTTCGAGAATATAAGTCCGGGTTATCAATTGGTTCCTGTTCACCTTGATTTATCAAAAGACGGAACAAAACTTGTAAGTTTATCTGTGGGAGACAGATTTATCTATTCTGTAGACTTTTCTGTGTGATAGAGATTTGTTTATTAAAGTCTTCGACTTTGGGTCGTAGCAACTCTTAGTTGTGGGTAAGATCAGCTAAGGGAATCAAGTGCGTAGTATCCTGCTGGGATCAGAGACGTAAGGAGCGCAACTGTACCTTGAATCAGTGTGAGATTGATTGGGGTTCAACTACAGTCTAGACCGAAGTTAGTTTGTAGTAGGCTAGTGTATGTAGCGGCTTTATACAGTGTGGTGTTCAATCTGGACTAGGTCCCGAGGTTTTTCTGCATTTGCGGTTTCCTCGTTAACAAAATTCTGGTATCTGTGTTATTTCTATTCCGCATTATATTTTGTTATATAATTGAAATATCACAGGTTGTGCGTTTGAATCAATCAATTGGAAATCCGACCTTTGGTTGTTGATTGAAATTGATTGATCCTTGAACATTGTTATTTGGTACCGTTCAAGTGATTTCTATTGTATTCAATTAGACTCGCAGATTTCTATTTGCTTGAGAAAGAATTGAATCAAGAAAGAGAGATAAAATTCTTTGATATACTTTATTAAGATTGAGTCTAGTTGATTCTCTTGAAAGTATATTAGAGTTTGTCCATACAGATTGCTAAGCGAAATATTGGGTGTGGTTGTTGTACCCCCGCTTTTTCAGTAGACTAGAGTCTGCAACGGCTTAATACACTATGGTGTTCAAATATGGACTAGGTCCCAGGATTTTTCTGCATTTGCGGTTTCCTCGTTAACAAAACTTCTGGTGTCTGTGTTATTTTTTTTTCGCATTATTTTTTCTATATAATTGAAATATCACAGGTTGTGCGTAGTTCAATCAATTGGTAAATCCAACCTTTGGTTGTTGATTGAAATTGATTGACACTTGAACATTGGTCTTTGGTACCGTTCAAGTTGTTTCTCATAATAATCAGGCTCGCGGGTTTCTATCTGTTTGATTTGCTGATTACATTGAGAAAATGAGATTTAACTCTTGGATATATTTTCGTTGATTGAGTCTGACTGTCTAGTTGATTCTCTTTGAATTATATTGGAGTTAGTCCATACAGATTGCCTAAATGAAATATTGGGTGTGGTTGTTAGACCCCAACTTTTTCAATTGGTATCAGAGCAAGAAAACACGTTTAAGACCTCATAAGTTTGTGTTTGTAGCAATCTTACTCTATGGACAGAAATGTTATCTCTATAAACGTACCACCAGTCTTCGATGGTTCGAATTACTTTGGTGGAAAATTGCTATGCGTGCCTTTCTCCAAGCACGTGATTCTCAATCATGGGTTCGAGTAGTTAATAGCTATGATCCTCCGGTTATTACAGAAGGCGATGTAACTGTTCCAAAGGATATCGGTGCATATGATCCTGCCGAGATTCTCGTTGCAAAGCAAAATTCTGACGGATTAAATGCTATCATCCATGCCATTACCCCAGATCTTCAGCACCATGTGACTACGTGCACTAAGTCTAAAGATGCTTGGGATATCTTAGAAACTGTATTCGAAGGAATTTCCTCTGAAAAATAAGCTAGGCTTCAAAACCTAAATTCTGATTGGGAAAACCTTCGTATGGCTGATGAAGATTCATTTGATGAGTTTTATCACAAAGTGTATGAAATTTTTAATGCATATTTTGCATTGGGTAAGATTATTCCTGAAAAGGACATTGTGATGAAAATTCTTTGATCGTTGCCAACTAGATACGACTCTAAGAAACATGCCATCGTTGAAGGAAATAACCTTGATACATTTTTCAGAAATACTCTTGTTGGAAAGTTAAATATTTTTGATCTTGAACTGAGTAAAAGAGAAAAACTTTGCATGTCTTGCAACCCTGTTGCTACATCTGATGTAAAGTCCCTATGTCCTGAATTGATTGATACAAAAAGGATGAGAATTGCTTTAATTCAACTCTCTCACTGTTTGTACAACAATTAAAGAAAACTATAAGACAGAGAAAAAAAAGTCTCAAAAGAATTTGTCTTCAATCAATGAAAATGATAGAAAAGTTCACAAAAACTATGATAATGTAACTTGTTCCATGTGCTCTGGTTATTCTAATAAGGAGGTTAGTGAGTTAACCAAAGCATGGATGGCAACTCTTGACTACTTTCATGAGGAAGAAGTCTGTGAAATTTCTCTCACCTACTTTGCTGATAATCACACTTGTCCGTCTAACAGCTCTGATTGTTCCATGATAAACGTTCTAACTTCCCCAGAAAAGAAAATTGATCTTTTAACCAAAGATTTGTACTCAATAAAGAGTATGTTTCAGCTGGATTAAAAGGATTGGAAATCTGGAAAGTCAACTGAAAAAATTAAGACAAGAGAAAGCGATATCTAGCAGTCGTGATTTTAAGAAGAAGAATCGATCATCATCGATAAACTATTTTAAACTAAATCAGCATATTACTCCTGAAAATATGTCATACTCAAATCTCTCTTGTAATGAGAAAGACATAAAATACAATGGCACAACAAATCAATCATGTCTCTTGTATAAAAGCCAGGATCACCCAGAGATGGTGTACACAAAGGTTCTTGAAAAATCTCCTTTCACTAATTCATGTTATCATGAGGAGAAAAGAAAATCTCATAAGAAATCTACATCACTTTCGAAAGAGATAATCAGAACCATTCATAGTTTACAAAAATCGATAAACAAGGCTTTCGGAACATTGCGGGAAAGGAAGACGTCTATCCGTGATCGTATCCCCATAAAAAGATATCTGAAAAAAAGAATAACAAAATCCTCCTATTCTCATAAGAATCCACCCGATCCTTTATTGGATGGGAGAAATTACAATATGTAATAGGTTTTGAGATTGTTCTTGTTTTCCCTTGGACAAGGACTGTAATCTTCAAGAGGGGTGTGAAAATATTTCTGTTATTTTTCTTATGTCTTGTCTCTGTATTTTTTTTTCCTGGAACTGTATTTTTCGAGTCAAGAACCGTTTCTGTACTTAAACGGTTTTTCCTAGTAAAGACCTTTTTGGATATCCAAAATTCTGTTAGGGTTTTGGTCAAAGGTCTTTTTAGGAATTTGTTCTATATCTTTTTCTTTTTAAGTTGGAAGATTTCATTCCTCTAAGCAAGCATTTCATTTATTGTATCCTATCATTTCATCTTCAAGTCTTTCTAGTAAAGAAGATGATGCATGGACTATTCTTTTTCCCTCTAAGAAAGTTCGTTTTGGTTCCTCCAATAATGAGATGTGTCAAGACAAACGTGATTTCTCGTCTGATGTGAAGCCTTCTTCTCTCATTTTGAAAAAATCTCATTAACTATGAATCTTGTCTTGGAACAAGTACGTGCTTTGAAAAGTGAACTCGAATCTTTAACCAAAAGACTCGAGGAAAAGATGGATAATCTCGAATCCAGGATTGACCTAATCGAAGATGAGCTTGATGATTATAGGGAATATGAGAAGAGTCTTCAAAGTAAGTGAAATGATTTTTGTTTCTTGCTTAAATACTGTCTAGGAAACTTCTTATGAGAATTTTTTCTTGTGTTTTAAGAAGGATAACTAGGGTTTGGAATATCATATATTATGATTACACATAGCTATTGCCAACGATTTTCATCTTGCAATGTTTTTAGATTTATTTATTTAAATTATAAGTTATTTGGAAGATGATTTTGCAGTATTAATCTTTATTGGTTTTATATATTGCAAAAATTGTTATGGGATATGTGTGTTTACGTCCGTGAACTAAAATTGTCCCATATATGTCAAAAGTTAAGTCTATTATGTCATTATGCAAATATTGATAAAAGATAGAATGGACTTTTGTATATTCCGCAGTATTGATCTTTCCTTGATCAACTTCTATTTGAAAGTACTCTATGGCTCCGTAAGTTTTCTTATGTTGAGCATTTTCGATTAAATTAATCATTGAGGTTCCTTAGTGGTTAATTTAATTGAGTATTCTGGATACAAATTCATGTTTCATGTGATTTGTTAATGTCCAAAGAAATCCTTATTTTCTTGTAAATGTAAGGTCGCTCTTGTTGTTCTTTCGGGAATGGAATTTTATGGGGGAGAGTTCTTAATTGAACTTGTGCTTAATTGCCAAATATTTGTGGGGAGTGCGGCTGTGGAATATTGTAGGAGTTATCTTGTATCTTTATAAACTCCTTGATGAATACACTAAGTTTCGACTATGTGAAATCATCGAAACAAAGTTGATATGTTCTCTTATAGTCACGAAGTATCTCTTTGATAATTTCATTATGATACCGCTAGTTTTCATACCTTTGCCAATTTATATTGACAAGGGGGAGAATTATTTTATAGTTCACACTACATATACATATGGTTTACGGATCATTATGTAAGAGGGAGCGGATTTCATTGTGAGATGAAGTATTCACTAAGGGGGAGTGATACAAATCACCGTAGTATTATTGTCAAAGTTGTGATACAGTTGAACTTTGATGTTGTGTAATAATACTATGAAACTGTATAACAATATGAAAAAAATCTTGTTGATTATTGTTATGGCTATGGATCTTCAACAACTATGATGTTGAGTTGAACACGTTCAGAATCACTGGAGTACTTGGAGTGACGAAGAATTCAAGGAATGTTGAAGAACCAAGGAAATCAAGCATTTAGATGAGAAGCTACAAAGTTTATTTATTTTCTAATCCATATGTATTGATAGTTTTGTCACTAAAATTGACAAAGGGGGAGATTGTTAGAGCACTGCTCGGTCGAACTCTAGCGTTGCTATCTCAATCTTGTGGAACTTCATCAACAAAAGGTATGTGGAGACTTGAACTCATCTATCACTCAGAAGTCTATTCTATTTTATCTCCTATTGAGACAAAGTCGTATAGCTATATAGACTTTACATTATACACATTTGATATTACGACCTGAGTTTAACTCGCTTGTATCTTTCTCGAAATATGTATTGGAAAGCTTTTTGCTTTAACCACGTTCATCATTATTCTTAACGAAAGTCAAAAGATGATCATGTGAAAATCACCTGGTAACATCTCACATGATCTGTGTGAGACAGTCATTTGATGTAGACTCGGAATGTTTCGTATTGATCATTCGATCACTTGAAAAATTTCTTATAAGCTAATAGTTTGTGTGAGACAGCTATTGTCATCTTCTAAGAATGTTTCAATGTTTGAAATGGGAGTTAAGAGCTAAAACCCATGTCTGGATACATTACGGTTTGTGTACTTAGTGTACGAACTGTTTTGACGGAATTCAGGACCGGAAGTTTGCATACCCATTCACAAACTTATTCAACTGTTTAAGTCAGGGTACTTAAGTTTACATACCCGTTTGCAAACTGATTTAACAGTTGAAGTCCGGGAACCAAGTTTGCAAACCCGTTCGCAGACGGTTTCAACTGAGTTCGGACCAGAGCTAAAGTTTGCGTACCTGTTTGCAAACTATCGGCTTGTGACCAATGTTCAGAACTTAAGTTTGCGTACCCGTTCGCAAACTTAAGTGGTTCAGGTTCTTAAATCGGTGAAGTATGATTTCATACTCATGAATAAATACATTTATAAATTAAGGAATGCAATCTTTGCAAACTGTGGCTAAAATGTTCATGAAGTGATTCTTTTGAATCAATTCGATTTTGCTTCAATTGTGTCTTGTATAATTCTATGAGAATATAAACAATTGAACAAATCTATGAGTAACACAATTAGATTCATCTAATTATCAATTGATCTAGGAGTGTTAAGATGAACATATTTAAGACAAAAGTGTTCATATGGCTAACTTCAGTTAACTGTTATTGAGCCAACTCAATATACACTTTAGGTACGGTTACCTATATCTAAATGAAAGTATATTTCATTTGTGTGTAACAAGCTAAGACCATCTAACAGTGGAAATATATTAGCTTGAATCTTGAATCAGGTTTCATCTAACGGTGAATATTGATTGCTTTGTTCCAAAGTTATCAAACCCTGATTTGAAGACTATATAAGGGAGAACTCTAGCAACTGGGAAACCTAATCCCCACACCTCCAGTGTGATACTAGTTACGACTAGAGTCGATTCTCCTTTAACCTAGGTTTTTCCTAAAACCATTATAGGTTAACGACTTAAAGACTTCATTAGGATTCTGAAGCCAGACCCAACTATTTTCTATGTAGTTGCGTGTTCTGCTCTTACTCGTTCTATCAAATGAGTGCTATCTTCTCTAAGATTTGCTCGAGATTTATCTCCGATAGGTAAGAAATAAAAAGTAATCACAAAGCTCTTCGTCTCATTCTTTGTGATTCCACAATAACTTGTTTTACTACCATATAGTTAAGTTATTGTGAGGTGATTGATATTTCTAGGATGTTCTTCGGGAATATAAGACCGGATTATCAATTGGTTCCTGTTCACGTTATTTTAGCAAAAGACAGAACAAATTTTCTAGGTATATCAGTGGGAGACACATTTATCTATTAAAATAGACTTTTTTGTGGGAGACAGATTTTTTTATCAAGTCTTCGACTTTGGGTCATAACAACTCTTAGTTGTGGGTGAGATCAACTAAGGGAATCAAGTGCATAAAGTCCTGCTGGGATTCAGAGGCCTAAGGAACGCGACTGTACCTTAATCAGTATGAGATTGGTTAGGGCTCAACTACATTCCAGTCTGAAGTTAACTTGTAGTAGGCTAGAGCCTGTAGCGGCTTAATACAATGTGGTGTTCAAATCTGGACTAGGTCCCGGGGGTTTTCTGCATTTGCGGTTTTTCCGGTGTCTGTGTTATTTCTTTTTTGCATTATATTTTCTATATAATTGCAATATCACAGGTTGTGCGTAGTTCAATCAATCGGTAAATTCAACCTTTGGTTGTTGATTGAAATTGATTGACACTTGAACATTGGTATTTGGTACCGTTCAAGTTGTTTCTCATAATAATCAGGCTCGCGGATTTCTATCTGTTTGATTTGCTGATTACATTGAAAAACAAAGATATAACTCTTGGATATATTTTCCTTGTTTGAGTCTGACTGTCTAGTTGATTCTCTTGGAATTATATTGGAGTTAGTCCATATAGAGTACCTAAGCGAAATATTGGGTGTAATTGTTAGACCCCCACTTTTTCAAAAAGGTAGTCCAAACCCATTCAAAAATGAAGAGAGATGATTGTAGTTCCATAATTTTGGTGCTTCAGATCTTGACCAGGAGGTTCATTGAGAAATTTACTTCATATCCGAGCTTAGAGAGAGGAGAGAGGATAAAAGCTTGAGTTTGGAAAATGAAAAAAATAAACATTATTAGAATGCTTGTATGATTGAAGAATATAAATGTCTAATCGAAGAACTAATATAAGCTAATTAGAAAACATTATATGTAAAAAGAGTGTACACGAACAAGTTGCAGTTTTACTCTTGATGTGGTGATCTGGTTAATGGGAAACAAAACTCTAATGAACCCAAGTTATAGATTCATTCTTAGTTGATGTTTTCTTGTTATATACTCCCTCCGTCCCAAATTAATTGAGCTAATTGGTTTTAAATTTTGTCCCACAAATAATTGAGCTATCTCACTAATCAAGGGGATATTTCTAAAACTACCATTTTAATTGATTATTGTTACTATAAGAAATATGTATAATTTGATATGTCATGTTTATATTCGTTACGTAGGTGTTTTAAAATGCTTTTCAACAATATAAAGTTTAAGAAAAACCGTGGTATAGTTTAAGAGATAAATCATTTCCAAGTTTTACTAGTTATCATCCATAAGGGGTATAATTGTAAAAAATACTTAAACATACTCCCCTTTTCTCCTTGTCTTAATAATTGTGCAAACTACAAATAACTCAATTAATTTGGGATGGAGGGAGTATCTGGTTAACGGAAAATAGATTTTCATCGGTGTTCATAGTTATCTATAATATACTCACAAGTCAAAGAAGATTAATTTAGGGTTATGGATATAAAAATATGAAATTTTTATTCTAAATTTTGTCTCGAGATTCATTTGTGTCTATGATGTAATATCCAATGGTTAGAGGGTGAGCTCTTACGGAAACTGTCACGAGGATGACCTCGTCACAGCAGGACTCGTGCGTTTTATTCAAAACATTTCCAAAAGTCCCCAACTTTTAAAAGCTGGGAGGAGGAGCATTTAAAAGATACAAAAGCATAAGCTTCGGTCCCACCTGAATTTAATACTTGATTTATCTTATATATCCCTATTTAATTTTATAAATGACAAAAATTACCCTTAAATTTATAAACAATCAATTTTTTATCCCTATTTAATTGCATGTGAAGGATAACTTTTGAGAAGTCTTAATGAGTTATATAGTTTCAGTTTAAGATTTGAGTGTGTTGAAGCAGTAACACTTTTGATGGAAACTCACATATCTTAATGAGGAAGTGGGCCGCTTCCTATGAGAATATGAGCTTTGATTCTCTAGTGCATTATGAGAATACGTCCAGGACCAAAATGGACACAATGGCACGAACTTTGCAACGCCAAAAGGATATCATGCGTGGTTATTGTTGCAAATTACACCAAACGCTAGCAGTTCAAGACATCACATTCACTGTCTCTAGCAAGTAGTTTCAGTAATTTTTCTCTAAGGGTTCAAGACTTTATGAACACCTTTGCCTATATGGTATATTCCGCTTTTTGATTTTTCGATTTTTACCGGGATTTCATTCATGTGGAGGATTTTTGGAGAAAATGAGTTTAATAAAATGGTTTTTTGATCTTTGTGTGGTTTGGCATGGGGCCGTGAACGACACATGCCTTTGACCGGGGGCTTGTGGGCATATGCGCATATGTGCGCATAGGCATTAACCAAAATTGATTGAAAAAAATAATATTTTACTTTTTTTTTTTTTTTTTTTTTTTGAACCCAAAGATGAATTGATTAAGATGAAGAAGGATTACAAGCGTTCTGTCTATCTAAAAGAAGTTGAGTTATGATCTCAACTGTAGATAAATCAGACCAAGTACATGATAACTGTAACAAAACCAAAAGGAGGTGGGTTCCAATGGGTTATTCTACGACTACATCTGTTATCAGTAGAATCAGTTTTGTTCCACTGAATTGCATGATCTTCGAAGAAGCTCTTGCACTTCTTGATCGTCTTCTCAGGTTGAGCTGTAATGTGTTGAAAAACTTTATCACACCTATCAGACCATAAGCACCAGGCTGTAATTGCCCTTTTACAGATTTCCTCCTCTGAAATCTTTTTAGCATGAAAGTCATCAAACCACGCAACAATCCATTCTGCAAAGGAAGGATCACCATTTGCATACCAACCGAACAGCGCAAACCAGACCTTTCTAGGGTGATTACAATCTCGTAAAACATGAGCATGCGACTCTTGATCTTGTTCACAGTACGGACATATATCAGCTACTCCCGGAACTTTCAAACTGAGTACATCTCTAGTAGAAAGAAGAGAAGAAGAAGCCTTCCACAGAAAGTGTTTAATCCTAAGCAAAACTAGTAGTTTCCATAAGGATTTAAAAATTTTCACCATTCTGTCCCCTACTGTGTCTGAGCCTTGATCTTCTTCATACATCTTACGGTAAGTGGACGTTACAGAGAATGAACCACTTCTCTCCAGCAGCCAAACTAATATATCCTCTTGATTTACATGAATTGTGATACATAGAATATGATTCACTGTGTTATCATCAAAAATTTCCAGCAAAACGTTAAGATCCCAAGAAATAGAATCTGAGGAGAATAATTGATGCACATACTTGTACTGAAGGAAAAGAGGAACTTCCTTGTTTAGGCTCAGGAGGAGAATTCTTCTCTTTAATCCATCCGTGCTTCCATATTAGTATCTTTTTACCATCACCCAAGCACCAACAGCTGTTACTAAGAACAAAACTCAACTCTGAGCTAATGCTTCTCCAAGACCAGGTTGTGTTTGACATCTTGTTCAAGTTATATAGATCCCCATCAGCGTAGATCTAGTCATCATAGAGTCAGTATCTGAGCACAGCATCCAAGCAGACTTTGCCAATAAAGATCTGTTAAAGATTTTTACGTTCCTGAAGCCCAAACCACCTTCTTCTTTGGGTTTTTGGGTTTGTTTCCAAGTAATAACATGATTACCCCTACAAGACTTTTTATTTCTCCAATATTTTAGTTGAGAATATTTCATCTTACTGATGGTAGAATCAGGAAGTTTAAAGCTTGTCATATGATGGATTGGAATGGCACTGGAAACATTTTTTACCATAACAGATCTGCCTGCTTCACTAATATTGATTCCGTTCCATTTTGCAAATCTGTGGTCCATCTTGTCACACAGGGAAGAGAAAGGAATCCGCTTTTTCCTTCCAACAAAAAAGGGTAACCCTAAGTATCGTTCTTCTGAGATATTAAGGTATCGAACTTGTAGGGTACCACTGATGAGTTGACATGACTCTGGATCCATATTAGAACTGAAGTAGATTGCTGACTTGTTGAAATTAATCAACTGCCCAGAACATTTTGAAAACTGATCAATCACTTGGAGGAGCTTGTTAACTTGAGTTTCATTAGCTTTACAGAACAATAAACAATCATCCGCAAATAACAGATGATTTATTTTTGGAGCAGAACGAGAGATCTTCATACCAGTTAATTGACCAGAAGCTTCACAATGTGCTAAATACCTAGAGAAGGATTCCATTACAAAATACTTTCTTTTAGTGTTTTATTTATGGGATGGGATAATTCCTTTTCCGATTTTGCCTTAATTTGTTTTCCAGGAAACTAACAGCTTGTTTTTCAACAAACCGAAACCCTAGATATTTGTTTTCTCCTATAAATAAGAACGCAAGCTTTGTCGAAAATTTGCGTCCAGGAGCGAATATTATCCCGTCTTCTTTTTACATCTTTTTGCTTGGTTTTGCATACTACGTGTTTATTTACTCCACAAGAATGGGTATCTTTCGTTGTGCTAACACGAGATATATCAGGCAGTCTTATCCTGAACACATCTTTGCACGTTGGGGTTTAGTATTACTCATTCTTGAGTATATCCACGAACTTAAAGACAACTTGCTGAACCTGTGATTCTGCACCCGCCAAGTTGTTCGTGGTAAAGTTATTTTCACTATGTATTTCATTAACGTTGTTGTTCATTGTTGCAAGAATTCAACAATAACTCTCATTTATGTATTAATTTCTACAATGATGTTTATTTCCCCACTGAGCGTGAATGACGTTGGCTTGATCACACTCGGGCACGTAGGCATTTACTTTAGTGATGCAACCACTCCGGTTAAAAGTTTTTTACTATGTTTTTGTGTTTCTTCATTTTTGAAAATAGGGGGAGATTGTTGTATATTTTCATAAGTGTTTGCAGTTTACTAGAAATTCTACATACGCGTCTTTTCCCATAAGGTGTTTCTTCCATGAGACACCATTCAGGGATGTCTTTTGTAGGCGTCTGTTGGAGATGAAGATACATCTCCAATAGACATGAAACCCTCTATAAATTGCGAAGGCTTTCTCCCACTTCAACACATCAAAATCTATGATTTCTTCTCTCTAAGCATCATCAAATTCTAATAACAGTGTGTTTTTTGTTTGGTCAAGAAAGTACAACCCTTGAATCCAATAACATTGTTAAGGCTTCATTGTATACTGAAAATATTTCATACTCGCCAATTATTCGGAGAGGGTAGGAATATTTAGTGAAAAGAATCACAAGGCCTTAACCCGGGTGTTACAACACTCTTTTACGTTCTCTGATTTGTCATCCTCTAATGCCTAATTTCCAACATACTACACTACACTGTATAGGCAGGCACACATGGTCCCCAAATGTGTATGTTGTTTGTACCTATGCAGAATCCATCCACAGACTCGATTAAATAGCAGGCAGCCCATCAGGAGGTGTTCCTCTGAATCCATTCCACTCGCTCACAACTACTGGTGGTGTGCCCTACATCCGCCGCTGGTTCCCGTTCTGCTTTCCGAACCTATATGGAACCAGAACTGGTTCGTTTGCATCTACGACTTTCGTTTACATACAATGCCCTAATACATACTACAATGCCCTAGTAATGGGACTCCCATTTTTCCCGCCTCTGTAATCCCTAAACCCGATAATTTCCCGCTTCAACACTGTAATGGCGGACAAGAAAAAGCGAGTCAAAGTAGATTCAGATTCAGATTCAGATGATGAATACAACAGCAATCGGAAATCACTTCCCTTCAAGAAACGTTTGAAACCAGACGAAGAGATCCTCTCAATTCTGAAAGACTTAACTGAATCGATTCAAGCAAAGATCAATACAAACAAAGCCTTAACGCTTGCAGATCTTCAACTCTCATCATCTTGTCGTGAAGTTACAGATCTTGATCTTTCATCTGTTCAAGATGAAATAGAACGATGTATTCTTCGTATTACTCAATCGATTATGTCTGGTAAAGGTTTTGCATTTGATATTCCTGCTCGATCAAATACTAATCAGCTTTATGTACCTGAACTTGATAGAATCGTGCTTAAGGATAAGACATCGCTGAGACATTACGCCAATGTGGCTACAGTACGTAAAACTACAATTACTACTAGGATTTTGCAATTGATTCATCAACTATGTTTGAAAAAGATTCATGTTACCAAGAGAGATTTGTTTTATACTGATGTTAAGTTGTTTCAAGATCAGAATCAGTCTGATGCTGTGTTAGATGATGTATCTTGTTTACTTGGTTGTACAAGATCTAGTCTTAATGTTGTTGCCTCTGAAAAGGGAGTTGTTGTTGGTAGAATAATATTTAGTGATAATGGAGATATGATTGACTGTACTAAAATGGGTATGGGTGGGAAAGCAATTCCGCCTAATATTGATCGAGTTGGTGATATGGAAAGTGATGCTTTGTTTATTCTACTTGTTGAGAAAGATGCTGCTTATATGAGATTAGCTGAAGATCGATTTTATAATCGCTTTCCTTGTATTATTGTTACTGCTAAAGGGCAACCAGATGTTGCTACTAGGCTGTTCTTGAGGAAAATGAAGATGGAATTGAAGTTGCCTGTTCTTGCTCTTGTTGACAGTGATCCTTATGGATTGAAAATTTTGTCCGTTTATGGATGTGGTTCAAAAAATATGTCTTATGATAGTGCAAATTTGACTACACCTGATATTAAGTGGTTGGGAGTTAGGCCAAGTGATTTGGATAAGTATAAGATACCTGAACAATGTAGGTTGCCCATGACAGAACAGGATATTAAGACCGGGAAAGATATGCTGGAGGAAGATTTCGTGAAGAAGAATCCAGGGTGGGTTGAGGAGTTGACGTTGATGGTGAAAACAAAGCAGAAGGCTGAGATTCAGGCATTGAGTACCTTTGGTTTTCAATACTTGACTGAGGTTTATTTGCCACTGAAGTTGCAACAGCAGGATTGGTTGTGATTGATGTTAGAAAGAGATACCGTTGAGAGAAAAGGAAGGAGAGAAATGCGGAGATAGAATGAAGAAGTTACAAGGTGAGCCACACATAAGTTGTAATTCATTGAGACAATTTATTTCTTAATATGAAATTATTGATGCTAAAATATTCCTGTCTCTTTAAACTTTATTGGTAATATTACTGAATTCGTCATTGTATTTTGATTGGCATTGACCTTGAGTGATAGCCATATGGGTCAGATAGAGGAAAAAAATGGGAAAATCAGATGGTTATATCTTTTGTCTAAGCTGTAGGGTTAAATATTGATTTTCTCTTATTATCAGTTTTACTGGTTTGGGCTTATATAATTTAAATTTCGTGCCGTTAGCCTTTTTAGATTGTAACTTGTTGAATTCTCTTTACTCTTCTGCTGCATTGTCGAGGTCCTGAATAACCTGGTCATAAATAATATCATCTTATAATAGATCTTACAACCTCAACATTGTTATCACTAAATGTCCAATTTACTTGCAGTTTGTGGCTTTGTGCACTTGTGTTTTTTTGTCGCTGTAAAACAATGTTGATTTTTGTTGAATAAGCGAAGCTCATAGGGATTTCCTGTTTCGATCAAAATTTGGATTAAAAAGAGGCACCTGTCCAGCTTAACATTTTGTGTTTAGCTTTCATGTTTCTTATGTCAAAATTTATCATCAGCATGGCAAGGGAAGTATCAACTTTTTTGCAATATACTTTGCTCTTCTGCTTATATTTTTTGCATCCTCACTGCTGTTCAAAAGCATTCAACCTTTTACGAACAAGTGTCAAATGTCGAACTGCAATGCTTATTTATCATTCCATGTTGCCCAGCATTTGGACATTTTGTGTTAGTCTACAATGCTTCACACTGTACCAGCCCCTCATGCAAGTACAACCAAGAAGGATAGCCGTATGCTTGTTCCCTAGCCCGTTAACTTTTTTTTTTCTTTCAAATCAATGGATCCATTTGTTTGTTCAAATGAATTTGTTTTTTAACATGAAGCATTAGCCGAGTGTTCGTGTCTCTTTAAACTTAGTTAACATAATTGCTAAATTCTTCTGTAAGTTCCAATTATATGGCAGATGAAGTGTGTTTCCTGTGCTTAAAATCTCGTTTACCTATATTAGTACTTATGTGGGTCAGATAGAGGAGCAATATGTAGGACAGATAGTCATATAGTTTGTCTACTTTTAAGACTTGTATCTTCTGTTATACTCAGTCCTACCATACCAGTCTGAAAACTACTTACAAATGCTTTTAGTTCAATACCCAAGTACAACTGTTAGTGTGTTTTCAAGTTGCAAACTGTTGGAACTTTTGAAATGGATTTCCTTTACACTTCTGTTGCAGTGTCAAGTGCCAAGGTCCTGAAGAACACCCCAAACTGAAAAATTAATCACTTGAAGCCAAGGGAGTGAAGAATTGTTAGAAATTGTACCAGTTGTATTACAAGTCTCTAATTGTTAGAATTGTTGGATTTGCCTTTGGGTTTTTGTTAAGAGTTTTTTTACATGTCTCATTCATCTGCAGTTTGTGCATCCCTTGTTTTACTACTACTGATCTAAGTTTATGGAGTTTTTCTGTTTTCGTACTTTCTTAGCTAAGCTTTGTGCTCTGGCTGAATTTTTTTTATATCAAAGTGTAACACCAGTGTGGGCAAGGCATGAGAATTCTTTTTTTTTTTTTTTTTTTTTTTTTTTTTTAATAAACAACGGCCTTCAAAAAGGCTAATGATCCCCTCAACAATAGGCAAGAGCCAGATTGGAGGAACAGACTAGTACATAGAAGATTTGTGAGTTTTAGCCCATTGAGCAAGCTCATGAGCAACAGAATTACAAACACGAGGTTGAAACGTAAATAAACAAGCAACCAAATCGGAAGAAAAGTACTGAATATCCCTTAAAGATAGCATCCATTCTAGAATTTCCATCAAACACGCAAGCAGAAAATTGGTCGATGAGCGCATCACTTTCAATGATGATGTGAGTAAGATTTTGCTACATAGCTTTCTTCAAGACTGCCCAAATAGCTCTGGCTTCATCTTCTTCAGCAGAGTTTTACTTCAAAAACTATAGACGCACAAAATGAGGTTTTGCTTGAAAAATCTCTCATCACATAGCCTGCACTATTGTTCCCAGATAAATCATCAAAGGCACCATCAGTATTACATTTTATCCAGCCAATGGGAGGGGGCATCCATTTGTCACAATACACAATGGTTATAGTGGGGGAAATGTGCAGCTTAAGCTTCCTAGTTAAAAGCATGGCTCTAGCTCTATGCAAGACAGCAAAATGAGTTTCCTTAGTGTTTTGAAAAACCAGGCTATTTCTACTTTTCCAAAGAGACCAAAGGATAGAGACAAATAAGCTTTGAGCTTCATCGGGAAGCTTGGAACCAGGGTCAACAAGCCAAAACAATATCCAATCCAGAAAGGACTTGTTACTAAAAGCCTGAGTATTAACACAGAGAAGAAAGAAACGAGACTCGAATAACAAAAGAACAAAGAACTAAAGCATGCATAACAAATTCATGAGGGTCATTATGTCTAGAGTAGTCCACGGTATGCATATGCATTCTAGTATTCAAAACAGTCCTAATAGGTATAGCATTTCTAGCAGCTTTCCAGGTAAAAACTTGAATTCTGTAAGGAACTCTGATTTTCCAAATGCGCTTCCAAAGATTACTACAAGAGGAAGACCTAAGTCCTCTGAGTCCCAAGTAAGAAGATTTAAAAGTAAATCTACCATTCTGTTTAAGTTCCCAAGCCCTCCTGTCAGGAGTGCATAACTGGCTTAAGGGAATGTCGATGATCTTCCTAACAAAAGCATCATCAAAGTGGGTATTTAGTCTATTAACATCCCAGGATCTAGTAATAGTATCAATAAAATAAAAAACTTTAATATTATGATCAAGGGGAACAAGGGGATTAGGAGAAGCAGATCCCAAGGTTGGAATCCATTTATCACACCAAGGATCAATAAATTGACCATCTCCCACAATCCAAGAAATAAAAGGTTTAATCAATTCTTTAATAGCATGTAAACACTTCCAAGTCCAAGACACTTAGCATTTAGAAAATTAGACTTGGGAAAATATCTAGCTGTAAGAGTAGTAGCTAACAGACAATTAGGATTTTCAATAATCCTCCAAGCATTCCTTGCTATCATAGCCAGATTGTTTAGCTCAGCTTTCCTAAAACCAAGACCACCTTCAGATTTAGGAGAACAAAGAATATCCCAACCTAGAAGGCGTAGCTTCTTATCTTTTAGGTACAAGGTCTCTCCCCACCAAAACTTGCAGAGATGGGAATCCATCTTTCTGCAGAGATATTTTGGATTAAGGAAAGCCCCCATTTGGTAAAGACGGATACCCTGCCCAACATGTTTAATCAAGGAAGTTATGGCAGCCTAAGATAGAAGTTTATGGAACCAAATGGAAATTCTGGCATCAACGGCTTGGAGAATACCCATATGAGTCTGAATTTTAGAAGCTTGAAAAACTGTAGGAGTACCCAGGTATTTTTCTCCTAAGTCTTTATTTCTAACATCAAGGATGTCAGAGAGTTGTTCTTTTAGAGAGCCAAGGATCTTTTTACTAAAAAGAATGCCAGACTTTTCAAAATTAATTTCTTGGCGAGAGGCCAAGCAGTACTTTTAAAGACACTCTTTGATAGTCTGGAAATCCTTGATAGTAGCTTTGGAAAACAGTAAGGAATCATCAACAAATAAAAGATGTGTAATAACAGGGGCATCTTTACACACTTTTATGCCATCAACCAAACCTTTCTTAGTAAGAGTATCAATATAAGAGGACAAAGCCTCAGAACAAATGATGTACAAATAAGGAGAGAAAGGGTCTCCTTGTCTAAGACCTCTTTCAGGTTTAATTAGTCCAGTTGGACTGCCATTGAGGAGGACAAAATAAGAAACATAAGAGACACACCGATCATTACTTTAACCCAGTGATCATACAAACCCATTTAGTAAAACCTTTTCAAGAAAAGACCATTGCAGCTTATCATAAGCTTTGGACATATCAAGCTTAATGACAACAATGCCTTCAGGTTTCATATGATGGTTAACAACAAATATAGCCTCATTAGCTAGAAAAACATTATCAGAAATACTCCTCTTAGGAATAATGGCACTTTCGTTTTGATAAATAATGTGATTCATAAAAGGTTTCAGTCTGTTTGCAAGGGTTTTAGAGAGAATCTTGTAAATAAAGTTACAAAGACCTATAAGCCTATATTAGGAGACTAATTCAACAAGGGTAAATGTTGGAATAAGAGAAATATTAATATGGTTAAAGACTTTAGCTATATGCCCAGTTCTAAAATAAATCTGGGTCATATCAATAACAACCTCACCAACAATATCCCAATGTTTTTGATAAAAAAGATCAGTGAAGCCATCAGGACCAGGGGTCTTTTTTTCCCCATCTGGAAAACAACATTTTTAATTTCCTGAGCAGTAAAAGGGGAGCTCGGATGAGTGTTATCAGCCTCTGAAAATTTCACAGGGAGATCTTGGAGGATTTCATCCTGAAACTGTTGAGGATGAGAAGAATAAAGGGTTTTAATGAAAATAATCAATAAAGGAGTTTCCAATACTATCTCTATCGGTTAGAATAATACCGGAAGAGTCGTTGATCCAACTAATGACATTTATTTTCCTTCTGAAAAGAGTGACTCTATGAAAATAGGGAGAATTTCGATCTCCTTCCATAAGCCAGACCTTCCTGGATTTATCCTTCCAATAAAGTTCCTCCAAATATAGAGGTATTCCAATCTGGCTCTAAGTCTGGATATAGAGCTAGAGTCAGTAAGACTAGAAGTTTGAATTTCAACTAATTCCTCTATAATAGTTGTAATATTAGTTTGTATGTTTCCAAAGGAGGATTTGTTCCATTCACGGAGGCCTTTTTTAGTAGTTAACATTTTAGCTTTAAGTTTACAGGCAGGAGATCCCACAACATTAACAGACCAATAATTAGCTATTATATCCCTACAAGTAGGGTTTCCATAAAATTAAAAGGTATAGGCATGCAAAACTCATCAAAGTTGAAACCTATATGCATAGGGCAAATGGTCAGAAGTTTCTCTAGGAAAATTATTAACACACAATTTAGGAAACAAAAGCTCAGCAGTACTATTAATGAGACATCTGTCCAATTTCTCTAAAATAAGGTCAGTACCCTGTTGCATATTAGACCAAGTAAACCTAGGAACAGAAAAATCAAGATCATGTAAAGCAGTTGCAAAAAGTTTCTAAGATTAAAGAAATTAGAGTCATCTACTTCTTAGCCACCATTTTTATCTTCAGTTCTTCAGTTCCTAGGAGCGCATTGAAGTCACCCACAAAGAAAATAGGTTCACTATGGGTACTTTGTGACATTTGACATTGTCTATCCTAGAAGGCATGTTTAAGACTACTATTAGCTTATCTATACATGAAGTGAATATGAAAGAGTTTAGAGTGAATAATGTCATTGGTCGTAACATGGATGCCCCTTAAAATGGAGGATAAAATGTTACGATGGATCTATTTTTTCCAAGCCAAAACTAAACCACCACTTCTTCCAACACTAGGGACATGAAAGGTACAAGTAAATCCCATGTTTCTCATCTTCCTAGCAGCAATATCTTTCTTCATTTTAGTCTCAGAAAGAAAGACTATATCTGAATTAATATTCTTGCAAAGAATGTTTAATTCTTTATTAGCATATTTTTTTCCTAGTCCTCTAACATTCTAGCAAAGAAGATTAACATTAAAGACAGGACAAGAAAGCACGGGATTTGAAGCAGAATTAGAAGCTTAGGGGAGGGGAGGTAGAAGAATGTACCTGATTGGTGGATAGAGGATCACCATTAAGCTGGGAATTTGTTGTACCGCCAGATTGATTAGTCCCTTGAGCCGAATTAAGATCCATATTGGCAGCATTGTGAAGATAATTATTGCGGATAACATTATTCTATGGAGAAGCATCAGAAGGCACATTGTAGGTACCATAGGGATTGACCAAGGAATGGTTAATAGCTGGGAGATCTCCTAATTTTGTAATATGAGGACAAAGGTTGTTGTAATCAGGCTCAGAGGAATCATTTGATTTAGGAACAACCACAATACTATCTAGAGTAGAAGTGTTGGCTCTAGTACGTTTACAGAGGTCAACTCGAGGATTGATCTTCCTTTTATGATTAGAAAGAGCATCATGTTCGATAACCATAAAAATAACTTTATCTCTTGAGACATTAGTCTTTTATAAAGGAACAGTTGATGATTTGAATCTCCTAGTTGAACTGGAGGTACGAATCGGACCCGATTTCTCCAACTCAGGAGTCAGACTAGATTCAACAATAACTTCAAACTGATTTGGTGGTTGATTCAGAATAACCGGAAGACTGTTATTCAGTTGGAATGGGTTATGATGGATTGGACCAACATCGAAGATTTTGATAGCAACATATCGATTGATAAAGGGGCCTGTTTGGTACTTGACTTGATCTGTTGTAGCAGTTTGTTGATTAGCATCAACAACTTTTCCTTTATCCTTGTTTTGAGATATAGGCGTCTCATCCTGAGTCTCCGAAACAGTTTCAACAAGAGTCATAGTGGCATCACTAGCAGTAGCTGGGACATCAGATACTGGTGTTGTAACAAACACTTTGGGTGGCATCATGAGTTTACACACTCTAGAAAGAGTGTACTTTGGTGTTGAAGTATCAACTTCTTTTAGGAGTTTCTGTTTTGATAGCCAAGCTGGACACACTGCATCTTTATGATCAATTACTCGACATGAGGTGCAAAAGTTTCTTGGAACTTTAAAGTATCTACATTCAATCAGAAATTGTTGAATTTTGCCTCTTGTGATCAAGGGAATACCAGCAAGGAGGGCACGTTGAACAGAAATGCGCACACAAACTTTGACATCTTTCTACAAAGGATGATTTCCATAAGGCTCTTTTGCATCAATGAGGGTACCAAGCTTGAAAGTAAGTTTTTTCAAGTCTTCAAATTTTGTACATTCCTTTGGAACATTATACAATATGATCCACATGAGTTCTTCTGCAAAGGAAACTTGATAATTTTCTGGCCAACCAGATGGTGGAACAACACTTAGCATTATTAAGAAACCACAGGCAAACCAAGGCCGCTGGTCGTGTACTTTGTTGAAATCAGATTCAGCTAGAAATCTTATAAGAACTTTATTTCTCAAACCACTAAAAGTAGTGACAGTAGGGTTTGGGATAAAGGCCATTGAGAGCAGATATAATGTCTAATAGATGAAGTAGGAACAAGTGTCTCGCTACAAATATACCCCACCATACACTATTTCCAGTTATTATCAGACTCAACAAGAACAACCGCCTTATGAATAAAAACTGGTTTGGTAAGAGTTGAAGGTAAGGTCAGTTTTTCAGCCATTTGAGAAGAGAGGTTTTGAATGTCAAGAGAGGTAGGTTGAATGTTCTCTTGAGGAAGTGACTGATCCATATAAATAAAATGAGTTAAGATAATGGAAAAGTTTAGATCAAACTTGGTTTTGAGATATGTGTTGGGGATATGTATATACAAATTTATCTGGATGTGACAATGCCATATGATAAAAGAGCATGTGTTTAGATGCTGACTTATCACAAAGATATTCAGATGATAATGAACAAAGGTGTCGGTTTGAGACTGAGCCTTAAAATAGGAAATATAAGAGGGTTGAAACTGGTCTTTGTTTTGAGAAAAGGGAAAATAAGAAGAAATTATGAAATCAGTGTTGACGTATCTAGGTAGCAAAGTAACACTTGGTGGAGACCCAACTACTTTCTCAACCTTCATCTGATAGATTCTGGATAGTTGATCAGTACAAGTGTTCACGTGAGATTGGTGACGTAAAGTTAATAAAAAAAATCTGCCTTGGATATGAAATTGGGCATGGTGTGTGGTATAAACTGAATACGTAAGCATGAGATACAGGGTAGCGGTTGAAATATGAATGCAGTTCTTTTATGTTGTAGCTGTAATTCCTCCAACATATACTACCAAATATGATTAAGGTGATGATTTTTTTTTTAATGAAATGATACAATGATGGGGTAGGAAAGAAGTACACATCTTTTACAAAAGTTTTTGAGCAGTGACAAATGTCTTGGTCTTTCTCTGGTTGTTGAAAGAACTAGTGGTTTGGTTACACCCCATATTGCATGTAGCTACAACCTGGCTAGCCAATATGCTCCAAAGTGCAATGCCGCCTCTCAACAGGTGCTACCTTATCTAAATCTGCCTAACATCAGAGATTTTAATTAGGGCCCAAACAAACTTTTCAAAATTAGTTGAAGCACCGATACACCTCTTAATTGTAATTCTAAGAGGTTTATCGAATAATGAAAAGTCTAGAGTTTGACCATTTCCTTATTTGACCTAGTTTATCCCTATTTCTGAAGAGACAGGAGAATTGTTACGCACGGCCCATAAATCAATCCTTATCTTCACCGACTTGAGATTAGAGAATTCAGGTATAAATAGGTCATCTGTTTTCCAAGCTACGATCAACTTTCTCATAAACTCTCAGAGCAATTCTTTTTCAAACCCTAGAATTATGCGATCTCTCTCCCTTCATCTGCTTCCCTCCCTAAGACCAGCCCAAAATTTCTTCTTTGTGACTGAAGCAGCCTTTGAACGGCCACTGTGCGTAGTTTAGGCGAAGACTGTTCGTGCTCAACCTCCCGTAACTCACTTTCAGAAACCCTAGAATCCCACTTTAGCCTCTCACCGATTTTAGGTAACTATAGTTGTGTATATAAATGTGTAACCACTTTCAGACACTTGTTATACTTCTCTCTGAATTTTTTCAGAGGGATCGAAAGTCGAAGAGAATTAGGGTTTTGCGGAAAATAACCCTAATTTGACTCAAATAAGGAAACCAAGGTCTTTTCTACTTCCAAAACACTTCCAAGACGTGGCCAGACCTTTTTCATGCGTGAGGATGCTCTCCTACCAGTGGGATGTGATTTATTCTCCCGGAATTTTTTTAGAGGGATCAAAGTCGAAGAGAATTAGGGTTTTGGCGAAAAAGCCATAATTTCAAGAATTTTGTGAAAAAGGGATTTTTTCTAAAAGAGAGGGGACCTAGCCTCTCCCATTCTATTAATGGTTCTCTAATACTCTTTCAATCCCTTTTATCTCATTGCTCTTCAACGAAAACGAGCTCATAAGGGATTTTGACCAAAATAACCTTATATTGTAGTTTTGAGTATTTTCAAAGGAGTAAGCCTTAATGCATCTAAATACCGACCAAGCTCTCATATACACATTCCAAAGGCCTCACACACGTGAATATTGAGTTCTCTAAGTGTCTGAAGAAAAACGGGATTGAAACGGAATCCAGAAAAGCAGAATTTCAGGGAAAATAAAGGGAATCTGGCTTAAAACAGGGAATTCGGGTTCATGATTTCTAAAAGCAAATTCAGAGACGCGCCAATCCATATTTCAAGACGTGAATATGCTTAGGGAGGCTCCATATTTCTTTCATGCAAAAAAAAAAAAAAATCAAGCTCATATTGGTTTTTGACGAAAATACCCTTGGTTTCGAAGATAGGCATTTTCTCTCAGAAAAGGGGTGTCTTGATTGATACAAGGAATCAAACAAGTTATCAACATGCAAGGTGCTGACCCCACAATATATGTGAACGCCTTCCAAGCCTCTCCAGAGTGTCTGAAGGAGTCAGACGCAAAGAAAAAAAAGAAGTTAGGGTACAGTACAAGCCTGGATTCAGAATTTACATGGAATAGGGACTCCGTTACTTCAAAAGTCAGTGTCCATCTTTTATCACGGACCTTCACCAACATCAAGGCCAGTAAGGAACCGTTCAAGAAATTTTCTCTTCCCCGCATGCTCGCCTATTCAGAAACTCAAGGATGCACAAAGAGAAAAAGTTAGGGTTTTGGCCGAGTAAACCCTAATTAACAAATTCCATGCGTTCAAGACGGAAAATTTTGTCTCATCAAGACTTCATTATCATATTATTAATGTCCAACACAAAGTCCCAGGAAATCCCAAGGTCCAGAATCGATTCCAAGATCAGAGTCATAACAATCGAAGGCTAAACATCAATTCGGGGATTCTGCAAGTCTAAAAGGAAGAACAAATTGTAATTGCGTGCGAATGGTTTGTTACAATCTATATACTCATCATAGAACAATCAAGGTTCTACTCTGAGTAGGGGACTTATTGTAGATGGTAAAATTTGGATAAGGGGGAAAAGTGTCATTTCAACCCTCTTGTTATTTCTTTCAAGCCCATGCCCAAGACTAAACTTGATATGCCCAAGTTTACATTTGACATGCCTAGAATTCAACTCTCACGGGAGATATTAATCCCTTGGCCCTCAAGGCATCCTTAGCCATGATTTCTAGTATACGTACCCGCGAGACACTGTTGGTCGTGATGTCGTGATTCCTAACGCACATCCTCGACGAGATACTGTTGGTCACGTAGGTTATGTAGAGCGTAAAACGTCCCCGGCACACTTATGAACCAGAACAACCACAATTCCAACATATCTTCCGATAGACACTGTTGTGCTCATTTTATGACACAAACTGTCATGTTTATGTTGGTTCTAAGCCATATTGACATGCAAATTACGTGTCTTGGGCTGATACTCTACACATATGGTCTCATCAGTAAAGTGGTCGAAAAATTATTACTTTGAGTTGTTTTGGGCTAGTAAAAAGTGATAACAGTGGACGCAAGGGTAGACACATGGCTGGGATCATGTTTGCTATAGACCAAGGTTGGACCCGAAACGAACTAGGAAGTTTTGTGCCGTACAGAGAAGTATTGTTGCTGTTGGAAGGGATTTTAAGTAATTCCAGTTCACCAAGAGAAGAAAACAAGTGAACGAGATCTGGTCGTGAGGAGTTAGGGTTCGTTTTGGGGACAGAAATTCTATGAGGAAATACACCTCTCAAGGAAGAAAATCTGAATAATCCAGGTGCTGCTAAGGTTCTCATTCAACTGAAGATGGATGAAGTAAAACTAATTTTAGTCTTGTCGACACCGTTTTAGAGAGATGAATTCACAAATCAATTTGGGATTATTGTTCTCCGATTCTCCTTGCACTAAATCAGGACGTGGATGTGGTTTGTTTTCAGTGGGTTTTATGCAGAGAAATGAGGAAGAATATACAACACTTTGGAGTGATTATTTCGAAAATCAACAAGAGATTTTGTGGAGAATAAAGTATGGGGTTCCGGGGATAAGGGTTGGTTCAGTTCTTTTAGGCATGAAGATAGGACTGAAATTGTGGAGATGGACTAGAAGTCAGAGAACAAGTCAAGCTGGAGCAGTGTATAAATCGAGAAGGAGAATAAACCAAGAGGGTACGATTGAATTCAAGAATTGAAAATCTATTTTGGTTTTCTAATTAGAGTCTGTTTTTAGTTTTTTATTTTAGAATTTCCATTCAATACTTTTAATGGATTTCTGCATAACCATGAGAAGCTAAACCCCTCTCAGCCAAGACAAGAGGGGAAGCTTAATGGGTTCAATGTTCTTAAGTTATCATCAATAAATTATTTTAATGCTTAATCCATTTCATCTTTGTTTGATTGCTATTTTGTGTCGAGTGTGTCTATAAACTTCTTAGATTTAGTGTGATTTCCGGATACATTGAATGCTATGAAATCCCTGTGACATTTCTCAATAGGGCTTATATTTAGAACATAATATCAATCTTTATGTAATGGTAATTTAGTTGTACTCAGAAATATAAACGTCTTATCTTCCGGGTAGAGCAGATTACTATCTGTTTCTATTAGGGTTATCTTTTGATGATATAAGAACCTGAAACACATTAAGTGAAACCTTATAGTCTTGGTAGATACAACAATCATTTATTACTTTCATTTACAATTATCATCTGCTATCTTTGCAACTCAATTACAAATTAACATTACATTATTGTTAGGCTTAATAATTCTCTTGAACACCTGCAATCTCTGTGGTTCGAACTCTCTTTCGACTATATTACACTTATTTATCTTTGATACTCTGAAAAGAGTGATCAAATTTTGACGCCGCAGGCCGGGGATTGTTTAGTGTTCCTTAGAATTAATAACTGCATCGGTTTATTTTTAGTTTTGTTTTAGAGTTTGCTGATTTGTCTTGCTTCTTAACAGGGAGTAAGATAGCTCTAAAGACTTGGCGACATTAGGAGCTACTACGGGTGCAGGGAACAAGTGTTGTTGCTTCAGTTGTGATTAGGATGAAATATTGCCAAAATCACAGCCATTTGGGTAACATTGTATATGTTTGTTGTTTCTTTTGTGTATACAATATTCTAGGTCTGATCATTTGAATCGACTGCATAACTATCATTGTTTAGCTAATAGGGAATTAGTGAATCACCCTAGTCATCCAATGGCAGGTGAAGCTGAGAGATTAGCGGCTGAGGCTGAAGCTGCCAGAATAGCCGCTGAGGCCGCAGCCAATGCTGATGGACTTAGAACCCTTAGGGAGTATTTACAGCCGGAAAGAACTTCTACACCTTCTTGTATAGTTCTTCCGGCTAATGCTGGCAATGTGTCGATTAAGTATGGGCAAATACAAGCACTGCCTAAGTTTCATGGATTGGACTCCGAGAGTCCATACATACATTTGAAAGAATTTGACGAGGTCTGTACTACTATGCCTTTTGTTGCTGCGACTCAAGATGTTGTAAAACTGAAATTATTTCCATTTTCTCTAAAGGAGAAAGCTAAGACTTGGATGCATTCTTTGCGACCAAATACCATTAGGACATGGAATGAAATGACTAGAGAGTTTCTGAAAAAGTTTTTTCCTATTCATAAAACCATCACTCTTCGCAAAAATATTATGAATTTTTCTCAAAATGAACATGAGTTTTTTTTCGAGTGTTGGGAAAGGTTTAAAGATTTACTTTCTAGATTCCCTCGTCATGGTTATGAAATTTGGAGAGTTATTAACTTATTTTATGAGGGTTTGAATTCTGGTATGCGTCAGTTTGTTGAAATGATGTGTAATGGGCAATTTCTGAATAAGTCACCTGATGATGCTTGGAGTTATTTCGATTCGCTAGCTGAAAATGCCCAAAATTGGGATACTTCAGGCACAACGGATAGAAATAAGTCCAAACCCTTAGCTAGCTCTAGGCCTGGAATGTATGTGCTGAGTGAGGAAGATGATTTGAATGCTAAAATTGCTATCTTGCATAGGAAAGTTGATGCTATTCAGAAACCAAATGTAGTTAAGGTAGTTGACTCGGTAGAACAAGCTTGTGGTATTTGCGAAAGTCTGGAACACTACACTAAGGATTGTCCTACTATCCCAGCATTTCAAGAAGTGTTACATGACCAAGCAAATGCTATGAATACATATAAAAGACCTTTTAGCTCACCTTATTCAGAAACATATAATCCTAATTGGCGAAATCACCCTAATTTCTGTTGGAGAAATGGTCCTACTATGAATGATGTTAATGTTCCTCAAGGGTCTTCATCTAGTAATCCTTATGTGCCACCTCATAAGAAGACTCTTGAGGATACTTTACAAACTTTTATGCAGTGACAGACTCAAATAAATCAGAATACCTTGCAGACTTTGAATGAGCTGAAAACTAGCATAGGACGTATTGAATCACGTCTCAATATTAGGGAGAAAGGGACATTGCCTGCCCAAACTCAACCTAACCCGAAAGACCGGTATGAAGCTAATAATGCTAATATTGAACAAGCTAAGGTTGTTACAACACTTAGAAATGGTAAGGTGATAGAGACTCCAATGAAGGTAAACGAACCTGAGAAGTCTCCAAAACCCAAGGGCGGTGACTGTCACAGTGATACTGAAAATGAAAATTCTGATGTTGATAAGAAAATGCATGCTCCATTTCCTCATCGTTTGTTGTCTACTAAACCATTGGCTGATAATAAGGATATTCTTGATGTTTTGCAGCAGGTGAAAGTTAACATTCCTCTCTTGAGTGTGATTAAGCGAATTCCAGCGTATGCCAAGTTCATAAAGGATCTTTGCACCATCAAAAGGAAGCATAATGTGCAGAAAAGGCATTCCTCACGGAACAGGTAAGTGCTATTCTTAAACACAAAACTCCTCCCAAATATAAAGATCCGAGATGCCCTACTATTTCTTGTATAATAGGGGATTTCGTGATCAAACAAGCACTTCTGGATTTGGGAGCTAGTGTAAACCTCATACCTTTCTCGGTTTATGAGTAGTTGGGCTTAGGTGAATTAAAACCCACCTCAGTCACTCTACAACTTGCGGACAGATCAGTTAAAGTACCGAGAGGGGTAGTTGAGGATGTATTAGTTCAAACCGATAAATTTTACTATCCAGTGGATTTTATTGTTTTGGATACTCAACCTGTGGTTAATGCTAGTAATGAAATACCTATCATCTTAGGTTGTCCTTTCCTTGCAACTGCCAATGCTTTGATTAATTGTCGAAACGGTATAATGAATCTTTCTTTTGGTAACATGACCATTGAATTAAACATCTTTGATGCATGTAAATATCCGAGTGGCAGTGATGATATCCATGAGGTTAGTATGATTGAAACAATTATGCAGGAAAAGTTATCTCATCTAGAAGCTAGGGATGCATTAGAAGCCAGTCTTCTTAACCTTTTGGATTTCGATGAGGATGGATCCATTGAAGAAGTCAATTCCTTACTGGATTCATCCCCATTACTGGATACAAATAAGTGGCGGTCTAGATTTGAATCACTTCCAATCAGTGAAACCAAACCACTACCCTCATCCATAGAATTCCCAAAGCTTGACCTTAAGCCACTTCCTAGTGACCTGAAATATGTCTTTTTGGATCAAAATGAAACATTTCCAGTAATCATATCAGCTGAACTTAATGAAGAGCAGGAAGCGATGCTTTTGGATGTTCTTAGGAAGAACAGAAGTGCCATAAGATGGACTATTGCAGACCTGAAAGGAATTGACCCTAGTATTTGTACGCATAAGATTAACTTGGAAGAGAATGCAAGACCTTGTCGACAAGGTCAGCGTAGGTTGAATCCTCACATGAAAGATGTTGTTAAAGCTGAAATTCTTAAGCTATTAGATGTAGGTATGATCTATCCTATTTCTGATAGTGAATGGGTCAGTCCAACCCAAGTAGTTCCTAAGAAATCTGGTATTACAGTTGTTGAGAATGAAAATAATGAACTGATCCCGACTAGGAAGGTCATTGGTTGGCGTGTTTGCATTGATTATCGCAAGTTGAATTCTGTTAGTAGTAAAGTTCATTTTCCTTTGTCGTTTATTGATGAAATTCTTGAGCGACTTGCAGGTCATAACTTCTATTGCTTTCTCGACGGATACTCGGGCTACAATCAAGTGGAGATTGCTCGAGAAGATCAGGAAAATATGACTTTTACATGCCCGTACGGAACCTTTGCCTACAGACGTATGCCCTTTGGATTATGCAATGCACCATCAACGTTCCAACGTCTCATGCTAAGTATTTTTTCTGATATGGTTGGTAAGAATTTGGAGGTATTTATGGATGATTTCTCAATCTTTTGTGATAGTTTTACTGATTGCTTGCATCACTTAGAGTTAGCTTTGATTCGTTGCACTGAAACAAATCTTGTTCTTAACTGGGAAAAGTGTAACTTTATGGTGTCTAGAGGAAATGTCTTAGGTCATGTTGTTTCATCTCAGGGACTTGAGGTAGATAAATCTAAAACTGACCTGATTTCACATTTGGCAGACCCAAAGAATGTTAAGGAAATAAGGTCTTTTCTTGGACATGCAGGATTTTACCGAAGGTTCGTTAAGGACTTTAATAAACTCTCCAGGCCCCTGAGAAATCTCTTATCAAAAGACAAAGACTTTGTGTTTGATGAAGAGTGCAAAATAGCTTTTGAAAAGCTAAAGACCTTATTGACTATAGATCCGATCATTCAACCCCCTAATTGGTTGTTACCATTTGAGATAATGTGTGATGCTAGCGACTTTGCGATTGGAGCTGTTTTAGGACAGAGAGTTCAAAAGTTACCATGTGTTATTTATTATGCAAGCCGTACTTTAAATGATGCACAATGTAACTATTCAACTACGAAAAAAGAGTTTTTGTCTGTTGTGTTTGCTTTGGATAAGTTCAGGTTATATCTATTCGGATCTAAAGTTATTGTGTACACCGACCATGCTGCCCTTAAGCATCTTTTGTCAAAGAAAGATGCGAAACCTAGACTGATTAGGTGGGTTCTTCTTTTGCAAGAGTTCAACCTAGAAATCAGAGATAAGAAAGGATTTGAGAATGTTGTGGCTGATCATCTATCTAGGATAGTACTTGAGTCGTCTTTTCAAAGTGATGTAGTAGAAACTTTTCCTGATGAACAGTTGTTTAGTGTGTCACTAACACCTTGGTATGCAGACATCACAAACTATCTTGCTGTAGGTTACATTCCATCTCATTGGACTCAACAAGACAAGAAAAAGTTCTTTGCTGAAGTGCAGAACTTTCTGTGGGATGATCCGTTTCTGTTTAAAGTTTTCCCACATCAGCTGATTCGAAGGTGTGCACCAGAATTTGAGCATCAAAGTATCTTAAATTTCAGTCATTCCAGTGTAGTGGAGGACATTTCTCAGGTAAGAAAACTGCCCTGAAAATTTTGCAATGTGGTTTTTACTGGCCAACACTTTTCAAAGATGCATACTTGTTTTGCAAAGCATGTGAAAGATGCCAAAAGGTAGGAAGAAATTCTCGACGATATATGATGCCATTAAATCCTATATTGATTGTCGAAATTTTTGATGTATGGGGCATAGACTTTATGGGCCCATTTCCTTCTTCTTATGGTTATCAATATATATTGGTTGTTGTTGACTACGTATCTAAGTGGATTGAAGTTGTTGCTTGCAGGGATAATGACAGTAAGGTTGTTACTAAGTTTCTGAAAGAGAATGTTTTATCTAGATTTGGCACCCCTAGGGCTATTATTAGTTATAAAGGTACTCATTTTTGTAACAAATCCTTTGAAAAGCTAATGAAATGAAATCATATGGCATTAATCATAAAGTATCTACATCATATCATCCTCAAACGAGTGGTCAAGTAGAAGTTTCCAACCGAGAGATAAAAGCTATATTACATAAGACTGTAAACCCAAATCGCAAGGACTGGTCACTACGACTTATCGATGCGTTGTGGGCTTATAGGGAAGCTTTTAAAACTCCATTAGGAATGTCTCCTTATAGGCTTGTATTCGGAAAAGCATGTCATCTACCTGTAGAGTTAGAACACAAAGCTTATTGGGCAATCAAAAAGCTTAATTTTGACCTAGATAAGGCTGGTGAACAAAGGGAATTGCAGCTAAATGAGCTCGAAGAAATCAGAAACGAGGCATATAATACTTCCAGGAACTATAAAGCTAAAATGAAAATGTTTAATAATAAGCACATTATTAGGAAAACATTTGAACCTTTAGATAACGTTATTCTTTATGATTCTCGATTACATTTATTCTTGGCAAGCTTAAATCTCGATGGACAGGTCCATTTATTGTTAAGAATGTCTTTCCTTATGGTACTATTGAGATTAAAAAATCCAAATAATGGCAATATTTTTAAGGTTAATGGGCAGAGGTTGAAGCCATTTTTGGAACTTGTGAATCCAGAAGTCGATACCACGACTCTGGAGGATCCTTCTTATGTTTGATTGGCTGTGTTTTGCGGATGTCTGGCTGGAGACATAAAATTCAGCGCTATAGGGAAACAACCCTTGTGTTTGTGGGTATCACAGCTGGAAGCCCTCACGAGACAAAACTCGTCCTCTTGTGCGAGCTTGAGGTTTAAAGGCTTGTTGCATGAGCTAAATGCAACCGAACTGACCTGCGACAGTGGTAAAATAATGTAGTTTTATTTTATTTTCTTTCTTTTCTTTATCATGAATAATATGTTTGTGCTTGGATGATTACCCATTTCCACCTTTGAACTGTTTTTAACCACTGCCACATTGGAGACAATGTAGAAATTAGGTTGGGGGTGGGGTAAATTAAATCCATACTTTTCTGATTCTCTATCTGCACATTCAGGTTTCATTGTTTCTTTGTTTGCTTCTACATATAATACTTCAAAAAAAAAAAAGTGGAAATTTTACATGATAGGATCAGATGTTTAGTGGTCTTTCTACACCACTGTCTTGTTGTTTAGCAGACACCCTTAATCCAGCTGTTTAGCGGATTCGTTTAGCTGTTTAGCAGACACCGGATTCGCCTTGCTGTTTAGCGGATTCGCCTTGCTGTTTAGCGGATTCGTCTTGCTGTTTAGCAGGCACCCTTAATCCAGCTGTTTAGCGGATTCGTCTAGCTATTCAGCAGACACCTTTAATCTAGTTGTATAGCGGATATCATTTATTTTTGTTTTGCTCGAGGACTAGCAAATTGCAGGTTGGGGGTGGTGTTTGTGCTCATTTTATGACACAAACTTTCATGTTTATGTTGGTTCTAATCCATATTGACATGCAAATTTCGTGCCTTGGGCTGATTCTCTACACATATGGTCTCATCAGTAAAGTGGTCGAACAATTATTACTTTGAGTTGTTTTGGGCTAGTAAAAAGTGCTAACAGTGGACGCAAGGGTAGACGCATGGCTGGGATCATGTTTGTTATAGACCAAGGTTGGACCCGAAACGAACTAGGCAGTTTTGTGCCATACAAAGAAGTATTGTTGCTATTGGAAGGGCTTTTAAGTAATTCCAGTTCACCAAGAGAAGAAAACAAGTGAACGAGATCTGGTCGTGAGGAGTTAGGTTTCGTTTTGGGGACAGAAATTCTATGAGGAAATACACCTCTCAAGGAAGAAAATCTGAATAATCCAGGTGCTGCTAAGGTTCTCATTCAACCGAAGATGGATGAAGTACAACTGATTTTAGTCTCGTCGACACCGTTTTAGAGAGATGAATTTACAAATCAATTGGGGATTATTGTTCTCCGATTCTCCTTGCACTAAATCAGGACGTGGATGTGGCCTGTTTTCAGTGGGTTTTATGCAGAGAAACGAGGAAGAAGATACAACACTTTGGAGTGATTATTTCGAAAATCAACAAGAGATTTTGTGGAGAATAAAGTATGGGGTTCCGGGGATAAGGGTTGGTTCAGTTCTTTTAGGCATGAAGATAGGACTGAAATTGTGGAGATGGACTAGAAGTCAGAGAACAAGTCAAGCTGGAGCAGTGTATAAATCGAGAAGGAGAATAAACCAAGAGGGTACGATTGAATTCCATAATTGAAAATCTATTTTGGTTTTCTAATTAGAGTCTGTTTTTAGTTTTTTATTTTAGAATTTTCATTCAATACTTTTAATGGATTTCTGCATAACCATGAGAAGCTAAACCCCTCTCAGCCAAGACAAGAGGGGAAGCTTAATGGGTTCAATATTCTTAAGTTATCATCAATAAATTATTTTAATGCTTAATCCATTTCATCTTTGTTTGATTGCTATTTTGTGTCGAGTGTGTCTATAAACTTCTTAGATTTAGTGTGATTTCCGGATACATTGAATGCTATGAAATCCCTGTGACATTTCTCAATAGGGATTATATTTAGAACATAATATCAATCTTTATGTAATGGTAATTTAGTTGTACTCAGAAATATAAACGTCTTATCTTCCGGGTAGAACAGATTACTATCTGTTTCTATTCGAGTTATCTTTTGATGATATAAGAACCTGAAACACATTAAGTGAAACCTTATAGTCTTGGTAGATACAACAATCATTTATTACTTTCATTTACAATTATCATCTGTTGTCTTTGCAACTCAATTACAAATCAACTTTACATTATTGTTTGGCTTAATAATTCTCTTGAACACCTGCAATCTCTGTGGTTCGAACTCTCTTTCGACTATATTACACTTCTTTATCTTTGATACTTTGAAAAGAGTGATCAGACACATTTTTGTGTCTAAGTTGTCCTCAATTTTCTGCATTGTTGGTACTCGATTTTGTACATATTATGGTGTTTTATGTGTTTGTAGGTATTTTTTGGAAATAAACATTTTTGGAAAATTCGGCTCGAAAAATTACCCGGGACCCCCCGGAGGACATTTGCTAAACGGACCCCTTCTTTGGATAAGAGACACCTTAATTACTAAGGGACACCTTCTTCACTATCTACACCCCAGAGCACCACCTGCTACTCGCACCCCCGGTTTGGTTAGGGGGACACCTTTCTTCTTCGTTAAATTGAGTTTTGGCGGGAAAAGAAATCAGCCCACCTGCGTATGTTCTGTTCAAGATTTTGGCGAGATTTTTGGAGGTATTTGTCACGAAAATTGATTGGTTATGAGCTGTAATGATGTGACAGGATTGGTAATGTGCCTGGAATCGCATAAAAGTGAAGATATCTCTTTCTTTTCAGAAACAAGGCGAGAGTATAATTACGTGAGATATTCTCGTGATTGTGAGTTATCCTTGGAAGATTTACGTGTGCTTCAGCGTGTTTGGATCAATATTTAACGAGATTGGAGTGTGCCAACTAGATACAATTGCGTGAAGAATTCAAATAAGGAAGCTTTCATAGCATGCATGGAAGGAATATCGAGATTTTCTTGGTATATCCGTGAGGGTTAAGAGATAATATCTCTTATGAAGATTCTAATATATCAGTAAGCGAGTTTTGGAAAGCTTTTTACAGCTGCAGAGGAGGCATGAAAGGAAAGAAAAGGAGAATAAAATCATCGGGACTTCAATGCAAGATTGGAGGCATTTACTCGGGATTTTGGGAGTCTGGTGGTATATAAATAGGAGGAGTCGAGCAACATGGGGACATGGAGAGATAGGGGGGAGAGGTACAGAACGTTACATAGTCGAGAAATCCAGAGTTGCAGAGAATCACCATTTCTGCTGCTGTGAAGAACACGAAGAACATAAGACACATCGATACAGTCGTTCATGCTACAATGACAGCGACATACGCTAGTGGGTCGTAATTGCTATAATAACAGTGACAGTGACAGTTATCAGTTATCGTTCTTTGTAACAGTTCGGTTTGTAACTAATATAATTGTTACAAACCCGGTTTTAATCATTTTCTCACATTTTTATCATTTGTAAACACTTTGAGCAAGGAAATCAACTTTTGAGCGTGTTTCCAACATGATGAGCGGCTAAAAGTTCCCGGTGACCAAGGTAACGGAGGAAACTATTCTCTTATGCATGATTGGTAATTTTCTTTTATAATTTCAATTATTATTAATTTTATTTAATTCACTAGGATCACTTTAATAGATTTGTTTATAAGATGAAAATGGTTTTCTTAATTAGTTGTGAATCAATTTGATGTCTTATCTTATACTAATATAAAGAAAAGAGCTCATTTTGGTAGGAGACCCCCTAAATTACTTAGTTGTCCCCATTTCTTACATATTTACATAAATACCATTGTTCTAAAAATAGATCAACATTTTTAAAAACTTAATATCTTTCAAAATATACACCGGATTTTTGTAAATTTATATATTTGAAAAACTCTTTCAATTATCTACGTAACGAGTACAAATAAGAATAGTAAATTTTTGTTTTAGGAAAGAAATTTCATGACTTTCAAATTTAGTATTGTTGGATGAGTAAAATTCAAGCATGTGCATCGCACATGTGTCCTTACTAGCATTAAGAGAGAAAAGGGAGAGAGAGAAGTTGTCTCTCTATGGGTATATTAGTAAAATTATAATATTTGACTTTCCACATATGGAAACAAACTCTCTCAATTTGATGTCTTATGCTTAGAAATAATTCTTTGATAATTCATGCTTAGGGGTTACAATTTAATGTTTGGAACCTTACAGATATTAGTGAGTTAATGTGAAAAGGGGCTTAATAAAAATTCTTGAAATAATCTTTATCAACCAATCGGTTCAAGGAATAGAGGAATCCGGAGTCTTGGTCTAGTTTTAAAATCTTGATATCACTTTATTTGAGTTTATCTTTGTTTAGCTTAGAAATTTAATTTAAAAATCGAACCTTCACAAGTCTCAACGAACTTACTACTACAACTTCATTGAAACATACCATCAAGTTTTGGCGTCGCCGACGCGGACTTGTTTTTAGATCTGTTTTTAGGTTTTATTTGATTTTTACTATATTTGTTCTTTTTTATGCGTTTGGTATTTTGTGTTTACTTTCGGATTTGGAGCTAAGATAAGAGGGAAAAAAAAAGAAAAAAAAAAGAGAGTGATGAAAAGAAAAGCGAAGCCAAAGAAGAAAGAAAAGAGAAATCCAAAGGAGTAATAAAAAAAAGATTTTTGTACATATTTTTTAATTTTTTTTTAGAAACTGTAATTAGGGTTTTATTTTTGGACTTTCTTTTTGAACTTTATTTTTTTGGGACATTGAACATTGGACATTATTATTTTTAAACCCTAAGGAAGGGTTATCTTAAATATAAACTGCATAGGGAAGGACGACAATTACGATACTGTCTCGGCCCCTCGGGCTCGTACACTGATATAGGAGTCAGTGGGCCGAGTCGACTTCAACGGTTCATCTCCCGTTTGGAATGGGAGGTAAGAATTCTAAACACCCGTGAATCCCCTGTCAGCGGGTTTACTGTATGATTTTGTATGCATATATGTTGAGGTCTGAATACGGTTTAATTTCTAGTAAAAGGCAAGGCCTGGCCAAATTAAGATAAGGACTCGGATTTCATCACCGTTTCCTTCTTGCCCGCCTTAGGAACACGTAACCTACGCGAACCTAAGCCTTAAAATTTTGACTATAACAAGACCGATAGGGTAACGAGCTTAATAGGAAAGTCGTTCGAAAAATATTGGTTGCTCTATTAAGCATACTTCGATGTTCATGATGGTTAATGTAAGTTGAGCATGCCGCCTTGTAGCCCAAGTGAATGTTTTGCCAGTGAGGCCTGGGTGTCAAATCTCCATTTAGCTTCCCTTGTCTCTATTCAACTTACTTTAACTCAGATTGATTCCAGAGAGGTTTGCTAAAATTGTAACGAATTGCCTTTCGAAAGAATAGAAGCTAGCTGGTCTAGAAACAATCTAAGGGAGCCATCATGCTTTTTGTTTTCTAGATAAAATAGGCTTGTTGTGGTCGAGTCATCCTTATTTGTTCTTGTGTAGAATTCCCTTGCAGTTAGGATGTTAAACTAGTATTATTATGATAATGAATATGAATATCCAACTGAACAATATGGACATTACTCTTTTTATAACCATAGTGTGAATAGTGGTTTGGAACGCCAACCTTTTGAAGGTTATGGGTTGTACCATGGTGAGCCCAATTACTATCCACACGTGCATCAGTCATACGAGCAAGAAGATTATAATACTAGTTCTTTGTCTCTAGAGGATACAATCAAACTATTCAAAAGTAGTCCTTTTTATGATCCTTCTGTTCTTATTCCTTCTATAGAAGAGTCCCTCAGGGATTTAGCTGAGTCGACACGTAAGTTAGCTAAATTGACATGTAAGTTAGATGAGGTGAATAACGTAGTTATGGTCGAAAGAACTGCAACAAAGACTGAATCTTCTTTAGAAGATATCCTCAATAGGTTAACTGAAAACTTAGATCCAACACTAAGGGAACTTTCTTTAGAAGAGACCCTTGAGAGGATAGCTGAGTCGACACATAAACTTGAGTTAGAGACGAACGAAAGTATTGCTCGAAATAACTTGATTTTCCAATATAGTGTTTCCAGTAACACCCTTGAAATAATGATAGTTTCTATTCATATAATCATGATGAAGAGGTTAGAATTGGAGACACTACTTTAGATAAGGTTCAACCATTTTCATGTTATTATACTGATGATTATGATGAGGATAGTGTTGATGAAGAATCATACATATGTAGGCATAGTGATCAGGAAATAGTTACTCCAGTTGAGCTTCATAAGGATAGTATTATTTCTGGTCCAAATCCCGATAATTTTAATGATTATTCACCTATTCAAAAGGATGTGGATTTGACTAGAGATACCACCTTTTAGACGATGTAGTTCATTATCCTTTAGCCTGTAGTGTGTTGGAATATCCATTATTTGATGTGCCTATCAGTGAATCGGAGGAAGTAACTATGATTAACACCTTAGTTAATGAGCCTTTACTAGAAACTTTCACTGATAATCCTTTATAAGATTGTGATGATAGTTTAGAGGAAAGAGTTTACCCTGACAATACTGTTTTAGAGTCTAGCGATTTGGAAACACTAGTCTTAGAAGACGATAAACTTGTAAAGATGAGTAAGGATGCATTACCTAATACTAATAACTTAGAAGAATCAATTAACCATTTTCATGAATCCGATGATCTAGAAATTAGGGAGATTGTGACTAGTCTATCCAGAGACACTAAAAACTCTAAGTTTGGGGGTGATTATCACTTTCCTAGTGCCTTACCTTTAACTCTCAGAAAGTCCCCTCACTTAGGACTGGACATTTGTGCCTCAACCATTTTTAAAAGATTATCTTCCTACACTTTTTCTTGAACCTAGTTGTGTCGATAAGAAAGTTCGGTTGTTAGAAACCCATCCTCTGGTAGATGTGGTTAACCCAGGCTATGATACCAAGATAGACTTTATTTTCCCACCAAAAACCTTCCTTCCAATTGTGGGAACATATGAGTTTCAGATGTGTAAGTTATTGAGTTTTGAGACTAAACCTAATTACTTTAGAAAATTAGGGTCGACACATTTGCTTAAGAATGACAACCACTGTGGTCAAATGTGTGAGTCAAATCTGATTGACTTTAAAGATCCGTTGTTATTTAGGTTTTATTATGTTCTTCTAAGTTTTTACTTGAGTTTTTCCAGACTCTAATACCTGAAATCGGATCTTAGCTACGAGGAACCGCAGTCCATGAATATATTTTACCTAGACCCTTTTATAGAGCCTGAACCTGAGTCACAACTAGATATAGTTGTCTTAAACACAAAGTTAAATAAGGGTATGTTCGGTATCTTCATGGTTTGTTGCAGTTTTCTCTTCTTTTGGGTAATACTTTTTGATCCAGATGACCCACATTTATTCTGGTTACTGCTATATGATTCTGCAAGGTGATTAATCCTTTCCTATTGGGAGGTAACCCATTCTCATGCAACACGGTAATATCTTTCCTTAACTCTTTTCTTCAAGTGGTAACAGTTTCTCCTTGTTCATGCTTTTAATTTCATCTTTAGAACATTGAGGACAATGTTAGATTTAAGTTTGGGGGTATGGGAGAAACTTTTTAGTTGCAGTATAAATAAATAAACTCCAGAGCCTAGAAATTTAGGCCTATTAAGGATAGCACCAACCAATCTAAGTGGATGGAAGCATCTTGGTTGTAGGAGTTGAGGAACCAATCTGAGTATATGGAAACATCTAAAGAGTCTATTCATAAAAGCACAGAGCTCAGGTGTTAGAAATAACATGATAGTTTTGCCATATCTCGTTGAATCCTTTTCACCTTCTGTCTTCTTCTTTTCTTTTAAGTGATTTGGTGGGGCACACGATTCAAGTTGTTGCCATTGCTAGGGTGAAATAGAGTGATTGAGATACCTAAAAAAAATGAAGAAATTGAGACCGGACTATCAGACCAACCAGAATAAATTCAATAAAGTCGACCGTTGGTTCCCTTGTAGATGCCAGTTGTGTTGACCTAGTGTTAGGATTATCGACCGTTGGTCCCCTTGTATATGTTTGTTGTGTTGATATTAGTCAGACCGGTATCTCATTCCATTAGGATAGGTTCATCTTGGCAGAGGCCTTCAGACAGATATGGGAAACACCGTTCACCTTAAAACCATCTATGTTTTACTTTATATCCATCTTCTTGAATTTTTCATGTGATTAGTTTGACTCCGGATATGATGTCCATAATGCGACTATCTGAGTAGAGCTCTGTCACTTATATAGGAATTTTAGTATGCTTGAGTGCAAACTCGTGTACTGCAATTAAAATTTCGCATCAGGGTACTTCCTCCTATAGTCAATGGTTGTATGCCAACCAAGGAGATTCTTTAGTGCCTTTCAAGGTTCTGCGTAGATAGCTAGGGTCTGGAGTAAAGGTTTTGTGGGTACACCTCTTATAAACCCTCCCGAGACAAAACTCGGCCACTAGGGTCACCTAGGGGTTCAAAGGATTTTATTTTCTAGAATAAATTTGCTCGAGGACTAGCAAAAAAATAAGTTTGGGGTATTTGATAGACACATTTTTGTGTCTAAGTTGTCCTCAATTTTCTGCATTGTTGGTACTCGATTTTGTACTTATTATGGTGTTTTATGTGTTTGTAGGTATTTTTGGGAAATAAACTTTTTTGGAAAATTCGGCACGAAAAATTACCCGGGACCCCCCCGGAGGACATTTGCTAAACGGACCCCTACTTTGGATAAGGGGCACCTTAATTACTAAGGGGCACCTTCTTCACTATTTACACCCTAGAGCGCCACCTGCTAGTCGCACCCCCGGTTTGGTTAGGGGACACCTTTCTTCTTCGTTTAAATTGAGTTTTGGCGGGAAAAGAAATCAGCCCACCTGCGTATGTTCTGTTCAAGATTTTGGCGAGATTTTTGGAGATATTTGTCACGGAAATTGATTGGTTACGAGCTGTAATGATGAGATAGGATTGGTAATGTGTCTGTAATCGCAAAAAAGGGAAAATATCTCTTTATTTTCGGAAACGGGGCGAGAGTATAGTTACGTGAGGTATTCTCGTGATTGTGAGTTATCCTTGGAAGATTTTGTAGTGGACTTCACTATAATTGGATCATCAGTGATAGTGGGGATCTCTAAGGATAGAGATGAATTGGGGTAGATATAGGAAATTAGAGGTTTAAAGTAAGAATTAGAATAATTAGAGGTTTAAGAAGAAGACATTGATAGACAAGGAAGTAACAAGAGAATTTAGGGAAGAAGATAAAGTTACATTATTCATTAGCTAGGTCTCAACAATGTACAACAGTCCATATATAAGATGGACGACACACAACCACCGTGCAGAGCACGAGCCACTCACATGATTAAGAATATGTAGAACTACTAACGGCACCTGGCTCATAACTAGATAGGTCCTGCCCGTAACCAGGATGGTCTGCCTCATGTAGGTCCATGACAAATACCCACTCCTCCAAATCATCCTTGTCCTCAAGGATGGAGGGTAGAAAATAAGCAAGGTGGACGAAAAACACTGTTGTTGTAGCTTCTTATCGAGCACAGTAAGAATTGTGACCATTCTCATTTTTAACACCAAGGCACACCACAACTGATCTGCTTGTGAACTATAGGGAACAAACTTGGTCATTATTCCCACTGCAACAACAATCAATAAACTGCTATGTGTTGTGTTTATTTCTCCAAATTTTAAAATCCCTGTAGCTTCAGAGATCATGGCTTGGTAGGCATGAATTAAACTGTCATTGTCCAACTCTATCATTTGTCCTCGACTAACAATACTCCCATAGACTTCGACTGAAGGAAGTGGACCATACAAGAATAAACTAGTTCTTAAAAGGTTTAAGCCACTCTTCAAGGATGAGAGAATCAACATCAGAATGTACCTTTGGTTCCCGAATTTCTGTATGATTAATGTTGATGATACTGAGAAATCAATTTCCTCTTTCCCATGTATGGGGGATGTGTAACTCTCATCATAGTTCTTGTCAACATTTTTACCGTCCACGCACATGAATAAATGCCCAATACTAACACCAGTAATCTTCTCAAAGTTATGTTTGGAGTATGAAAAACTAATAAGCATGTTGCTGTAAAAGGAAGGAGAATAATCTGTTGTCAAACCTGAAGTAATCCAACTCCTGTCACCAACAGCTTCTATACATATTTGACTAAGCAACTCATACCATATTCTTTTCCCCCCATTAGTCTTTACAAGCATCTCCATGCTTTCCACTCCTCTACAACCCCTCTTGAGCTGTAAGAGCTTAAAATAAATGTCAGCAACTAAGAAAAGTATCGTAACATGACTTACACGGATCCAAGGCACACCATCTTCTAGTTTAGACACTGTAATCACCTACAAATACCACGCTGGAGGGTAGACTTGCCTACCAAACTGATCTAACCAACCTTCATTAGCGGCAGAAAACCAAAAAGTATGATGTAAGGGGAATGCAGGTTCTCGATGTATCCCCTGTTGAAATAGCACAAAATCACCATCAATGGTAAAACACCAGCTACGACAACTAGGAAGTTGACTGAGTATTTGTCGTTCCTTGCTAGGTTCATTTTCCTTTGTCATAGCAAGTCTCAAATTAGTACAGAGATCATGAACTTGCTGCAAGGTTTCACCAAACAACCCGCAAGCCTCTAAGCTGCCACCATTTTGTAACAAAAACACATGATAAAATTGAACCTAATGCTGCAAACCTAAGAACCCTTTGAGAATGATAGCCAGCATATCGGTTGAAAGAAACGCGCACTTAAAACTCTCTACAAGAAATCGATCAAAAATGTCTTGAGGCTTGTAATACTCATCTTGCCTTAGCATTTGTAAACTCAATTTATTGGTCCAGAGAACATCACATTATAGCGGCATTTCATCAGGAAGCTTTCTAGCATCACCACTGCCACCATATGCATAATAATGAGATCTCTTTCTCAATCCAAATAACTTTCCTTTATCAATTACTCTGCCAGCAAAAACCAGGACATCATAGAAACAATCTTCACTACTTGCAAACATAAGAACCGACCCTACATCCATCAGTCTAGTGTACTTACGGAGAATATGAAACAAGATTGAACATGAAGCATCAAAACCTGTCGAATGAGAACTCCATAGTATGGTTGCGCCCATTTTTCCTCTATTCAACAATATAAGACCACAACCATAACTGGTGATACTATTCTTTTGTGACATTTTCAGAAACTGTTCCCTACCAACACCTCTGTCACAATATTTAACGACTACAAACACAATTGAATTCATAAACCTTGAATCTAATTGGTACCCAAGAATCAGAATCAGTGCATAAATAATTTTTCCATTGTAATCACCCAATAAAATTGAAACACACGTTTCATCACTAATAAGAATATCACTAACAAAGATAGAAATAGGTGAAGGTACCAAACTAAATTCCGATTGATACCCACGAGTCAATTTCTTATAAGAATTCAAAGATGTAGTTGTACACTTACCACGATCGAATAAAGAACGAATATCGACCAGAAGAAGATAAGAATAATCTTGATAGTGTAATTTGTTTTGGAGATATAACAATTCCTTTAAGTAATACGGATTTTCGCACTTCTTCACTTCAACTGTGTAAATATGATGCTGAAAAATTTTTGAACCATAGGCATCTTGAGATACAAGTTGAAGAAGTAAGTCTTTGATAGCATCCGAACCGTTACTAGGTAAGAATTTAGCAGAAACATTGAAACCGATGTGTAAATCCTCTTGATAATTTAGGAACATTGACTTTCCCTTATAATCATCCATTGCTAGAGGAGTAGAAACATTTCCATTGAGCTCTCTTGTCGATTTGAAATCCTTGACCTCACCATTTATAACCCTTCTAACTTGAAAACCCACATCATCACCACCAGATTCATTACCAAAATTGAATGGTTTACCTTCTTGGTAATCCAGAAACACTGTAGTGGCCTTGTACTTTTGAATCTCAATAATAGCACTAGATCCATCGACGCTAAGGGAATCGATTATAGGTGTAGATTGATAATTACCTTCATATGTTGCCCTTGGAGTTGAAGAATTTTGAATTGATTCTCTTACTGAACTTAAATCAACCGAGTCAAGTGAAATTGATTTAAATTCGACGTCAATTTCACTCTCGTTCATCTTCAACTCCGATTCACCAGATCCGTGAGAGCAATTTGTTGTTGCGGTAGAATCTAAAACTTCAGCTCCCATTAAATCATAGTTATCTTTAGTCATGGACTCCAATTCCTCAATATCAGTTTCAACCTGCGAGTCAATAGCTACGCCACCGATCTTATCGTCGAAACTTGGTGTTGAGCTGTCCTGATGAGAGCTATTCCATGTAGCCCAGAATAATTCAGTAAAATCATCACAAAAAGCTTTAATAAACTCCGATCTATTGTGATTTTCCATCAATAACTTGTGAAGACAATCTTGTTTTACTGAAATTTCTGCTTCTACTTGTGAAACTTTAGATATTGCAGCGGCCATCGTAGCGGTCGGAGAATCGACTGCTCTGATACCACTTGTAGTGGACTTCACTACAATTGGATTATCAGTGATAGTGGGGGATCTCTAAGGATAGAGATGAATTGGGGTAGATATAGGAAATTAGAGGTTTAAAGTAAGAATTAGAAGAATTAAAGGGATAAGAAGAAGACATTAATAGACAAGGAAGTAACATGAGAATTTAGGGAAGAAGATAAAGTTACATTATTCATTAGCTAGTTCTCAACAATGTACAACAGTCCATATATAAGTTGGACGACACACAACCACCGTGCAGAGCACGAGACACTCACATGATTAACAATATGTAGAACTACTAACGACACTTGGCTCATAACTAGATAGGTCCTGCCCGTAACCAGGATGGTCTGCCTCATGTAGGTCCATGACAGATTTCCGTGTGCTTTAGCGTGTTTGGATGAATATTTAACGAGATTGGAGTGTGCCAACTAGATACAGTTGCGTGAAGAATTCAAATAAGGAAGCTTTCATAGCATGCATGGAAGGAATGTCGAGATTTTCTTGGTATATCCGTGAGGGTTAAGAGATAATATCTCTTATGAAGATTCTAATATATCATGTTAAGGCTAGCAGCTCAGCAGATGAAGACTCTCAACAGATTAGGTAAACAATACCGAGTTTACTGGGAAAGTCTTCATGCTAGTTTTAAGTTTCTTTTGTTAGCATTAGAATAGCAGTCTGTTAGCTTTTGAATAGCAAATAAGTTGTAACACCTAAGATGTATCTTTCTAAATATAAATACATCTCGACTCCACAAGTTTCAGTGTGGAAGTATTCACTAGAAATACCTTTTCTAACTTGGTATCAGAGCTGATCCAAGCTACGCTTCCAAAATCTAAAAAAAAAAACCTAAAAAAAAAACAAAAAAACATCACAAACCCTATCATGACAACAACCAATCAACTCAGAAATGTCCAGATTCATCATCTGGTAACTCTGAAGTTAACAAAAACAAATTACCCACTTTGGAAGACGCTTTTCAAACCCATTCTTAAGGGCCATGGCTTAACTGGCTTCATTGATGGAACAAAAACAATACCACCAAAAACTTTACCAAATTCTGAAGCTCTAAACCCTGATTTTACAGCGTAAGAAGAGCAAGACTCCATGTTGGTTGGTTGGCTAAACTCAACCCTGACTCCTGAATTTTTAGGGGTTGTTAGAGGTTTAGACACTGCAAAGGAAGTATGGGATATGTTAGAAGCAGAATATGCTCCAAAAAAAAAGTTCCATCAGATGCACCTAAAGAAACAACTCCATTCCATGAGCAAAGGTAATAAATCCCTCAAAGCTTAAATGTTAAATCATTATTTGCACAGCTTGCAACTACTGGCTATGTTGTTAATGCCGATGAGATGAAACAATCCATTTGTAATGGATTGAATCAAACATATGATCCAATAGTCACTTTACTGAGCACTGTTGGAGACTTAGATATGCAAACCTTTTATGCACATCTGCTGACGTTTGATATGAGGCTCGAGAAACATCTCTCTGCTATCCAACAACCCATAGAAAATGTAGCTGTTACTAACCGTGGATCATCCAGCAAATCTGTACCGAAGCATTACAATAATGCAATCGTGGACCGTCACAGCATTACAATAACAATCCAGCAAATCGTGGAACTCAGCCATCTCAAAGAAAGACTCTGAAGTTTGAAGAACAATGTCAAATATGTAAGAAAGATAATCATCAGGCAACACGTTGTTGGTTATATTACAAACCAAGCAATAATCAATCTCGTCAGCCTGCTGCATATATTGCTCTTCCAAATGGTGCACATGGGAATGAATGGGTTACTGACACTGGCGCAACACACCATCTTACGTCAGATATGAGAAACTTGACCATTCCCCATGAATACAATGGCACAGAAATGGTTCATGTTGGCATTGCTCATGTTGGTAATGCATCATTCACACACAACTCAAGATCATTTCGGTTGAATAACATATATCATGTTCCTAAGATTCAAACTAATCTGTTATCTGTATGCCAATTTTGTAAAGATAACAATGTGTATTTTGAATTTCACAATTCTCATTTCCTTGTGAAGGACAAGCTTACGGGGGATCATTCTGCTGCGAGTGCTGAATAGGAATGGGCTGTACGTTTTTGAAGGAGTAGATATGCTGGACAACCCTGTTAAGACGCAAGTACATGTTTCAACTTTCTTCCCAGTATGGCACCAACAATTAGGTCATCCTATGTTAAGAACTGTGTCTCAGATATGTCTTAAAAATTCCCTTTCTATTTCCATTAAAAAGTTTGAGTACCGTCATTCTTGCCATCTCAGTAAGAGCAAGAAGTTGTCTTTTTCCTTAAGTAGTATTGTCTATGACAAACCCTTGAGTTTGGTTGTGTCAAACATTTAGGTTTCACCTCAACAATCTAGGTCTGGTTTTCGTTACTATCTTCTAATAATGGATGTCTTTTCTCATTTTACTTGGGTGTTTCCTCTTGTCCAACGATCTGATGCAATGCAAACTTTTATCCATTTTCACAAACATGACAGACCATAAAATTAAAGTTTTCCAGTCAGACAACGCTTTAGAGTACAAAAAGCTTACATCCCGCCTCAATGCATCAGGAATTCAACATCGTTTCTCTTGTCCACATACCTCTCCTCAAAATGGGTTGGCAGAAACACGTATTAGACATGTCATAGAATCTGGTCTAGCTTTGTTGTATCATGCCCATATGCCAAAAAATTTTTGGGCTGATGCCTTTACTACTGCGTGCTATTTGATAAATAGGTTACCTAAATCTGCATTAGAAAGTTCAACCCCTTTAGAGCTTCTCTTTGGCTTAAAACCAGACTACAAATTTCTGCGTGTTTTCGGGTGTTTAGCTTATCCGTGTCTTAGACAATACAATGCTACAAAACTAGACCCCAGATCTCTTCCTTGTGTCTTCATAGGGTATAGCAATGCGCACAAAGGATATGTGTGTCTTCATAGAGAAACCAACAGGGTTTATATATCTCGCCATGTTCGATTTGAAGAGAATACATTCCCTTTTCAGTCTCTTCAGCAGAAGGATCTCAGCTTTGCCAAGGTAAAATTCCATCAAGCACTTCTGTTTTATTGTCGCCGCCATTTGTTCGTAGTTATGAACCAGATACTTCACGAACATATTCTGAACAATCACCAGTTCATAGTGAAGCCTATCTGCAAGCTTCACCAACTGTGTCTGCATCTCAAAACTCTCCGCAGCTGTCACATATATCCACAGATGTCAGTCCAGCTAACTCTGCCTCATCATCTGGTTCAACTACATAGTCTCAAACTGCATCTGCGGCACCTGAAGTTCAGCGAGAATCTGTGACTCATTCAATGGTGACACGATCAAAGGATGGTATTGTGAAACCCATCAAGAAGCTGTGTTTAACTGCCTCAAAGCACCCACTTCCTGATGAAGACTACATGGAGCCAACATGTTACAAGACATGACTTCGAAAAACCCTAAGTGGAAGGCAGCCATGGATGTTCAGATTAATGCTCTAATTCGTAATGGTACGTATTCTCTTGTGAAATACGAGAAGGGCATAAATATTGTTGGCTAAAAATGGGTGTATCGTGTAAAACAGAACCCTGATGGAAGTATAGACAAGTACAAGGCTCGTATGGTGGCAAAGGGCTATAATCAGCAGGAGGGTTTGGACTATGGAGAGACTTTTAGTCCTGTCATTAAGCCGTGCACAATACGACTCGTGCTTTCTATTGCTGTTATAAATCAGTGGCATATCAAGCAACTTGATGTGGAGAATGCCTTTCTCCATGGACAGTTAGAAGAATATGTATATATGCGACATCCGGCGGGTTATGTGGATCCAGATTATCCAAACCATGTCTGCAAACTACATAAGTCACTCTATGGACTTAAACAGGCGCCGAGGGCCTGGTTTTCTAAGCTCAGTACTTATTTGCAGAAATTAGGGTTCCAGGGATCCATTTCTGACAGTTCGCTGTTTATATTAAAGACTGCTACCTCTATCACATATGTTCTAATCTATGTTGATGACATAATCGTCACAAGTTCACATCCAGATCAGATACAAAAACTGATAGCTGACCTTGGAGAAGCTTTTGCCTTGAAGGATATGGGAGATTTAAGTTATTTTTTGGGTGTAGAGGTTCTGCGACATTCTAATGAACTGGTGTTGACTCAAAGGAAATATGTTACGGATCTTCTGAAATGCACAAAGCTGGATGGTGTAAAACCTGTCTGCACACCACTAGCTCCTTGTGCTAAAATACAAAAAGTTGGAACAAGAAAGTTTGTTGATCCTACATTGTATCGTAGTGTTGCTGGTGCACTACAGTATTTACATCTAACAAGGCCTGATATCTCAGTCGCAGTTAATAAGGTTTGTCAGTATATGCATGATCCTTATGAAGAGCACTGGGAGTTGGTTAAAAGAATTCTTCGCTATCTGAAAAATACAGTTGATTACGGTTTGCATCTGAAACGTACCAAAGATTGTTGTCTCCAAGCATATTCTGATGTAGACTGGGCAGGTAGTTTGTATGACAGGCGCTCTATAAGTGGCTATTGTATATATTTTGGTGGTAATATGATATCATGGAGTGCAAGGAAACAAAAAACGGTTTCGAAATCAAGCACTGAAGCTGAGTATCGGGGTGTTGCTATTGCAACCTCTGAGTTGATATGGATACAATATTTATTGAAGGAACTATGTGTTGCGCATACCACACCTATTCTATGGTGTGATAATCTGGGGGAAACTTATTTGACAGCAAATCCGGTATTTCATGCAAGAACTAAACACATAGAAATCGACTATCACTTTGTCAGAGAAAGAGTGGCAGATAAGCGGCTTGTTGTAAAGTTTATAAGCTCAAGAGATCAGTTGGCGAATATCTTCACTAAGGGTCTGCCTGCGCCTACATATCAAATTATTCGAAGCAAGTTGCACGTCCGTCAACTGTAGTACAACTTGAGGGGAGGTGTTAAGGCTAACAGCTCAGCAGCTGAAGACTCTCAACAGATTGGGTAAACAAGACCGAGTTTACTGGGAAAGTCTTCATGCTAGTTTTAAGTTTCTTTTGTTAGCATTAGAATAGCAGTCTGTTAGCTTTTGAATAGCAAATAAGTTGTAACACCTAAGATGTATCTTTCTTAATATAAATACATCTCGACTCCACAAGTTTCAGTGTGGAAGTATTCACCAGAAATACCTTTTCTAACTTATCAGTTAGCGAGTTTTGGAAAGCTTTTTACAGCTGCAGAGGAGGCGTGAAAGGAAAGAAAAGGAGAATAAAATCTCCGGGACTTCAATGCAAGATTGTAGGCATTTACTCGGGATGTGAGACTGGTGGTATATAAATAGGAGGAGTCGAGCAACAGGGGGACATGGAGAGATAGGGGGAGAGAGTTTGGGAGAGGTACAAAACGTTACAGAGTCGAGGAATTCAGAGTTGCAGAGAATCACCATTTCTGATGTTGTGAAGAACCCGAAGAACATAAGACACAATGAGACAGTCGTTCATGCTACAGTGACAGCGACATACGCTAGTGGGTCGTAATTGCTATAATAACAGTGACAGTTATCAGTTATCGTTCTTTGTAACAGTTCGGTTTGTAACTAATATGATTGTTACAAACCCGGTTTTAATCATTTTCTCACATTTTTATCATTTGTAAACACTTTGAGAAATGAAATCAACTTTTGAGCATGTTTCCAACATGATGAGCGGCTAAAAGTTCCCGGTAACCAAGGTAACGGAGGAAACTATTCTCTTATGCATGATTGGTAATTTTCTTTTATAATTTCAATTATTATTAATTTTATTTAATTCACTAGGATCACTTTAATAGATGTTTTTATAAGATGAAAATGGTTTTCTTAATTAGTTGTGAACCAATTTGATATCTTATGCTTAGAAATAATTTTTGATAATTCACGCTTAGCGGTTACAATTTAATGTTTGGAAACCTTACAGATATTAGTGAGTTAATGTGAAAAGGGGCTTAATAAAAATTCTTGAAATAATCTTTATTAACCAATCGGTTCAAGGAATAGTGGAATCCGGAGTCTTGGTCTAATTTTAAAATCTTGATGTCAATTTATTTGAGTTTATCTTTGTTTAGCTTAGAAATTTAATTTAAAAATCGAACCTTCACAAGTCTCAACGAACTTATTACCACAACATCATTGAAAAATACCATCATCTTCGCGAGACCAACCTGATTGTGATGCCATGATTCCTAGTATACGTCCCCAACGAGATGTTGCTGGTCATGTAGGCTCTATAAATGCGTAAATACGTCCCCATCGGACTTATGACCCAGAGCGGAGATATACATATCTCTTGTAAGCACGACTCACCCTATTTGAGATCAATGAGTGATTCCTAGTACATCATCGCGAGATACACTGGTCATGTTTACTCTAGGCTCTGACTCGACTTACAGAGGTTTCCGGATAACTCCTAGGACATCCCCGCAAGATACGCTGGTTATTCTACCTCCGGGCCCATTCGACAGACTTCTAGAACATCCTTTCGAGATACACTGGTCTTGTTGGCTCATCATATGGACACACAGTTGATTCCTAGCACATCTCTGCAAGATACGCTGGTCAAAGACAAGTGAGCCAAAGTCTCGCAGAGACATTAATCGAGCGTATTTCTCTCTATCCAGACCGAGTCCTAGCTGACCAAAGAGAGATACGGATCCGTTAAGAAAATTTTCGGAGAGATTTTGATCTGTAGATCCAATATCTCTGCAAAATCACAGAGAGATTCAAATCTCTCTGCAAAATCACGGAGAGATTTTGAGCCGTCCGCAAAATCTCGGAGAGATTCAAATATCTTCACAAATCTCGAATAGATTCAAATCTTTCCTCAAAATCTCGGACAGATTCACATGATAGGAACTCTCCTTACCTAGTGCTCAAGCCTATTTCTCATCCTCTCAAATACACTCACGGCTAGTAAATTGAGCCTGAACTATACATGGCTATCCAAAAACGTGGATAAGCTCTCTTGAGCTCCGCATGCTCAACAAAGGGACCCACAAACAATAATAGAGTCTTCAATGACATATGTGGCCGGCCGTGGAGAGAGGGAGATCAGCCTCATCTCCTCTCACACTCTGCACACAATTCCTGAGGAATTACATTCCTTTTCACGTGACTCATCCTAGTCATTCGCACAAATCAGAGAATATCTCTCTATCTTGGCCAACTCGGCTAAAGAAAATATTTCTCTCAAACACATCATCACAAAGGCTGACTCAGCTTCACATAAATGGGGGGATAACAATTAGGGTTTTCATCATGCGGTCTACGATACGTGTGAGAAATACCCGTCTTATTTCTCACCGCAAAAGAGAGTAAAGGCAGTGGAATAATGAGATAAACTCAACCTAGTTTATCCCTATTCCTGAAGAGACGGGAGAATTGTTACGCACGGCACAGAAATCAATCTTTATCTTCACCGACTTGAGATTGGAGAATTCAGGTATAAATAGGTCATATGTTTTCCAAGCTACGATCAACTTTCTCATAAACTCTCGGAGCAATTCTTCTTCAAACCCTAGAATTATCCGATCTCTCTCTTCATCTGCTTCCCTCCCTAAGACTAGCCCTAAATCTCTTCCATGTGACTGAAGCAGCCTTTGAACGACCACTGTGAGTAGTTTAGGCGAAGACTGTTCGTGCTCAACCTCCCATAACTCACTTTCAGAAACCCTAGAATCCCACTTTAGCCTCTCACCGATTTTAGGTAACTACAATTGTGCATAGCTTTGAATTGGCGTGAATAACCAAGGGACGGGACGCTACTCCAAACACCATAAATGGCCATTTATGGCTAATATACTCCTATTATTTAAGCGAGAGTGGGGAATAAACAGATTATTATCCCAAATTATACCAAAAGAAGAAAGAATATCACCAGAATTTAAGTGAGAAAACAATGGCGGAGAATGCGAATAGCTCAGAGAATGGAAATAACAATGAGTTACCACCGAAATAATAAGAGATGCGACATTCAAAAAGGGCAATTGAGAATTTATTAAGTGCTGAGATAGAGAGATTAATTCCTTTTCAGAATTAGGAGAAGTCCAGAAAGAAATAGCAAGAGGAACAAGAAGAATTTGAAAGGTTAAGGATTGAGAATGATGAAGAATTTCAGTTGGATGAGAAAGTGTGATGTGATTGATACACGACGAGCATGAGAGACACTTCAGCGAATGGGTGATTGGAAATATTCATGGGGAAGAACCAGAAGTGCGACAGAAAGTGAAAGTGAAGATAAGCAGAAGCAACATGAGGGAGAAGAGGAGGAGGACAGTGATGCATCACACGATTATGAAGAGATGGCAAGGGATGCTGAAAGAAAAAGGGTGAAGCAGCAGCAGTATGAATACATGATGTATAGATGCTATCTTGTAGACAAGAAAAATACGTGGAAATTTGCTCGAACCATGTCAGAGCCTTTGAATGTAGATTCCGATGGAGATGAGATCCAAGGTCTAGATATTGATGGAGACTCGGTGATGGAGGGTAAAGTAGAAATGGACAGTAAAGAAGAAGATGATGATTCAGGTGATGAAGTTGGTTATGGGCCTTTTCCTCCTTCCAGCAGTGATGATCGCCATGATTTATACTATGAAGAGGATGAGCTTGGCAGCGATAGTGATGAATCTTCTTGGTGATTGTCCTATAAGTATGATAAAACCCTTTGGAAAGAGAATCTTGTGAGTTAGTAATTACAGAATCTCTAAAGCATCTTCGTGAAAATTTAGGAGGGCATTGATGATACTTGGTGTTGCTGAAGAAGTATAATGAGAAATGGGTTTCTATTTTTGACATAATGTGGTAGTTTCTTTTGTTGTTATTGAAAGTTTGAACATTGGTAGTAGTAGAGGTGGGAGATTCTAGATGATTTTGGGGTTGGTTTGCAGTAAAGAAAAGGTTGGAAGATTAACAGGGGAAATCTCAAGGGGTGTGCTAGAGGTGGTCTTATTTTCAGAATGGCTTCCAGTAACGCATCTTTGATTTTGACTAATGTAAAAAGTATGGTTGTAGTGGAACTGGTTAGCAGTTGGAGTATTAGAAGTTGTATTCTGCTTTCTTTATGTTTTTATGAATGTAATCAAACTAGATGTGCTTGTCTTTATTTGCTTTTGAATTCTAGTAATATTAAGGTATGCATATCTTTCTCGTGAATGTTTTAACTAGGGAATCAATAGGATGCAAAATTCTGATAAGAGTAGTAGAGACTAGGGTAAGGAGATGATTGATTATGCAGATGAAAAGGCTAATTTGGTTGAGTTTCATGATCCGGAGAGCAAGATTCAGAGACCTTGAAGAAGGATTACGTCATGCTGATTTAGCATAGCGTTTTTGGTTTCCTTTCCTCAACTAGTATGATCCAATCTCCACTAGTGATATGAGAATTCATGTTTTAGTTTACATATTTTGTACCCTCATTTCTCATTGTTATTCACCACCATTCCATGTTTTACCCTAGCAAGTAGACTGCCTTTTTTACCATTCCTTATTGCTCAAAATCCAAACTGTTTTTTCAAAACCAAGAGTATTCCACACTGTAACAGACGCTTTTGCAAGTGCAAATATTATAGAAGCCATTTGCCTGTTGGATGTTTCCAAACCATCACATCCTCGGAGAATGGGTGATGGTTTTCACGTATTTTTTCTACAACTTCACACTTCGAGCAATTTGAGCATGACCGAATAATCTAAGATTTTAATCCTAGAATAAAGGCAACCCCCTATTTAAATTTGAAACTCGCTGGATTGCTTACAAGGACTTCATCAGTAATATTTAAACTTGGTGGAATTCAGTATCAAAACTAGTCATAAAAAACCAAAGTGACCAAACTTGTGGTACAAAAAATCCAGCCATACTATTTTTAATAAATGAAAACCATTTGATTAAAAAGTGGCACAAAAACCCCAGGTCAAATAATAATGAGTAAATTTAGTTTTTATTACTTTAAAAAAAGCCAAACATACCCTTCTTCTTCTTCTTCTTCTCCTCCTCTCCTTTCTTTTTTCTTCTTTCTTCGTCTCCTTCTCCCCACCACCATCACCACCGCAGCAACAAATATCTCCATGAACACCAGCAGCAACACCTCCGTCACCACCATGAATGCCTCCGTCTCCTCTACGAACACCTCCGTCTCTTTTCTTCTACTTTATATTTAGATCTATCACCAATAGTAGCTCCGCCACCACCAAACCAGTCGTTATGTCCAGATCCCACACCAACAACACCTCCATCTTCTCCACGAACACCTCATTATCTTTTCTTCTACTTTTATGTTCAGATCTATCACCAATAGTAGCTTCGACACCACCAAACCATCCACTATGTCCAGACCCGCGACCAAAAGCACCTCTGTCTCCTCCATTAACACCATCATCACCTTCTTATCTTTCTACGTCCCGATTTTCCATCAACAACACCGCCTCCTCTTACTTCTGTTTTTTCCCACCACTACATGTCAGATCCGCCATCAACACTACTTCTGCCTCCTCCTTCTATCATCTAAAACTACCACCAATACCTTCAAATTTGTTTCATCAAATTCTGACAGTTTTGGTTGGTGAAAACAGTAAATTTATGATGAAACCAATTTTGGTTTCATCATAAACTTGCCTATTTTCTATCATGAAACCAAAGATTTTAATGATGAAAATTAAGTTTATGATGAAACCAAATTTTGGTTTCACCTGATTTTTGCCTAGTTTATTCGGTTTGACTTGGAAGTCGGCGTGTTTGGCTTCATCATTGAAGTTATGTTGGTGAAATGAAAATATGTGGAAAAATGATGAATCATCGTATTTTTTTCATTTCGTCGAATATTGATCTCTATGAAACCAATTTTTGATGGTGAGACAAGGGTGGATTGTTTTTTATTGAAGCTAGTTTTAGTTGAGGAGGTAATGGTAGTGGTGGTTGTGGTGCTGGCGGTTGTGGCGACGATGGGGGTGCTGTTGTTGACGGTGGTGGTAGGTTTCATTTTATTGTGTTTCATTTTTTCTTCTTTCTTCCTTCTCCTTTCTTTTATGATGAAACCAAAATTTTGGTATCGCCTGATTTTTTCCTAGTTTATTCGGCCTGACTTGGAAGTCGACGTGTTTGGTTTCATTATTGAAGTTGTGTTGGTGAAATGACAATATGTGGAAAAATGATGAAACCTAATTAAGTTTCATCGTATTTTTTTCATTTTGTTGAATATTGATCTCTATGAAACCAATTTTTGATGGTGAGACACATGTGGATTATTTTTTGTTGAAACTAGTTTTAGCTGAGGAGGTAATGGCAGTGGTGGTTGTGGTGCTGGTGGTTGTGGCGGCGATGGGGGTGGTGTAGTTGACGGTGGTGGTAGGTTTCATCTTATTGTGTTTCATTTTTTTCTTTCTTCCTTCTCCTTTCTTTTTTGGTGAAACCAATTGTGGTTTCATCTAATTTTGGTGAAACCAATTTTAATGGTGGTGTTGCTCGTCGGTGGTGGTGTTCGTCGGTGGCGATGGTATGTGGGGGTGGTGGGCGGCGGCGGCGGTGGTGGTGGACAGCGGCGACGACGGTGGTTGGTGGCGGTGGTGGCGCGGTGGTGGTTGGCGGCAGATGGTGGTCGGAGGTGTTGCTGGTTGTGGGTTGTTGTTGGTGATAATATAATATAAATTAAAAGTGGGGTTGATTTTTGTTTTTGTTGGGGTGATTTAAACTAGAAGGGTAATAGAGACAGTTTATGTTAAATGGGGTTTTTGTGAACAATTTGTTTTGTCGGATAGTGAAACCTTTAGGGTTATAACTCGCGGCCCGGTTCAGTATTGGTATATATTTTTTCTGGAGAGGTAGGATAGAGAAGTTTTTGACCGCTGATCTTATTCACGGGTTGGATTTTTTCCATAGGGCCCAAATTATCGAACTCTTTTTAAATTTTATATACACGTCGTCATCTCCTGCTAAAGTAGCGGACTCCCACCACCGTGATTGATATTTTCCTCTCTCTACTCTTCCCTGTTTTTTTTGTATTTTTGGTCAACGATCAATCATCTCCAATATATGATTCAAAACCTTTAATTGATTCCTAATATTTCCAAATAATTATAAAACCCAAAACTCCACCCAACACTGTGAATAGGAACTTCAACTTCACCAGTATCAATCTCATCTGGAACTAGGATACATGTTTAGGGCTTTTAGAATCAACTTACAACCAACATTACATGTATCCATACAACCAACATTACATGTACCCAACATCTCCTTAATAGTGCCACTTAATCTTTGGCCATATATCTAGCTAGGTTTCATGATTTTAGCAATTTTAATAACATCATCAAGATCCAAGAGGGATATTACCAATATGTTTAAAGTCTCACGCTTCAAATAAAAATGTTTAATACTCTTTACTCTCTTCTTATTCCTTTCTGGTTCTCTCAGCTGCAACCTGCTGATACTTACTATACTATACTGATACGCTTTTTGCTTATTTATTTTATAAACTCATATCAATAACTCCTTAACCTTCCTACTCAATCTCTTAAACAAGTTCAAGTTTCCTAATTATGTTACTTCATTCTAACAACTAAGATGAAGATGTAAAAGTTGAGTTAAAAGTTGATAGAGAAGACAGTCGGTGACCAAACCTTATTTTGATTTTTCACACCAATATCCTTAGATTGATCATAAAGAAATATGGAACCACAGTACAAGAAAGATTCTCCCTTAGTTACCACTAGAGTTTGTAGAATGAAGTCGGAGCTGAAATACAAGATGTAGTATTTTTTTAGTCGGAGATGAAACTAGCTTGTATTTTCATCTAATTTGATTTTTGAACCGGGCTTTGATTCATTTTTTTCTTTCTGATGAAAAAAATCAGTTGTTAAGGTCACCAAATCAAATGAGTTTTCCTTCTAAAATTTTCAAAACTTTCACTTGGCACAATCTCCACAAATCCACTAAGAACATCAATTATTTATATGGGATAGGTATTGAAAACATTTCCTGTCGAATATCAAAATTGCAACTAAAATAATGCAACAAAAGAAAACAAGACAACCACTTCAAAACTACTATGTGCTGAAAGCAGGCAATAAATTATAGCTAGACTATGTACAAATCCAAAGAAATCTTAATGGGTAAAGGGGTAGAGCTTAAAGTTACAGAGGTAGAAGAAAGAGGCGCTACGAAGAAGATCTATGGTTGGCCTTTATTTTTAACTAAATTTCAAGGAAGAAAAGAATGAGTAGAAACAAAAATAGCAATCATAGTTATAAAAAGGTATGAGGTTTGTGTCCATGATAGCCAGGGCTATCAGACGGACATCGTTTACTGAGGACCCTGATCCGAAGGTCGGAAAGCTCCGGATGGAGTAGTCATTGGATGGATATTAAGGACTTCTTCTTCTCTCAAATTCTCTATCTGTTTTCTCGCGGCTAAAAAAACAACTAATTTTCCAGGGGATCCAAGACCTGTAAAAGCATCAAAATTATCTAGGAGATTGAAGAACATAGTAGCGGTTAATGTAAACTTCGATAATTTTTTTAACCCTGACTCCTGAAATACAGGTTTGCGGTTTTGATTCAGGGTTAATTCTGTGAGTTATGGGTTAATTTTGTGATTCAGGGGGGCGAAGTCGAATGAGAAGAAGAAGAGAAGAGAGACATAACAGAGATGCTAAAAGTTTCACTCATCTCCACTACCAGTACAACGACCATCACCACCGTCTCCTTCTTCTTCATCCCCTGTTACAAAACTTTTTATAAGTTTTGATCAAAATTAATCAGTATGTGGAGAAATTAGTGATTATTACTGAATTAGGTGTGCATCATTCTTATATTTCCTACTTAAGTTTCAGTTTTTTCATGAATTTTAGCTAAATTGAAAACTTAGGGTTTCATAAATTTGGGGATTTTAGAAATTGTGTTGAAATATAATAATTGATACTCTAATATGAATTGGGTGTTCTTTCAAATCGAGTTTTGTCACTCTAATTTGTGTTTAATCGATTTTTTATTTTCCTTCTTTCATGGCAAAGAGTGGAATTCAGGTAAAGAAGAAGGAATAGAGGATGGGTTCTGTTGATGGTTGTTATTGACAAAAAAATCAATGGAGGGGTTTGAATCTGATGCCATATTCTTGAAGCTGCAGCTGTGGATGTTGAGAAATCAGTAATGATCAATGATATTTCCAAGGAGGTAAGGGGGTTGTTCTTTATTACTACTTAGTTGTGCTGCTCACTTTGAAACTTGATAAGTTCCCTTTGACTCTTTCTTTGTGGAATCATTGTATGTTTTCATTATGGGTGTTTACAATAATTTGATAATATTTTTCCTTGGATTTAGATATTTAACATCACTTAAAGATGAGCGAAATTTACTGAGTTTCATTATTGTTTATACATCTAATTCAGCTTCAATAGAAAGTGTTGTTAGGTGTATCAACACTAGCCCAGTTGAAGTTTGGAAGTAAAGATACCACCAACTGTGTTACTGTTGAGAATTACATTGATTACTGATGTGCAACGCTATTGTAAATAGATAGCCCGATCACTTAATGTAACAAGTACAAGTTATGCCGGCTTATTTCTTCCCAAAAACTTGCACTGCTCACCTTTTTTTCTTTCTTTTCTACTCTACATTACAAAAAGAAAAAAGAAAAATAACTTTCTTCTTCTGCAACTCCAAGGCTTCTATATGTATGGAACTCTAAAAGGTCATTTCCTAATTCAATATTTTAGTGATTAGGCCAAAGACCTTGATATCTCTTTTGCTAAGGTAAATTGCTGTTGTTCCAACCTATTCAGTTTGCTTAAGTAGAACGGTACTGATTTTCTCAATTATAAACGTGAATTGTCGTTTCTCAACAAGATTTAAGTGAGGACAAGCAATGTCTTTGAGCCATTTAAGTATTCGTATTTTGAATAGACTAAAAATGGGGAACACATGGAAGAAAGACAATGACATGACAGAACCCATTGTTGAGTGCAATGTTGTTAATGGATGGGTTTCTCTTTCATTCACTTAATCAAACCTTAATTCTATGGCTTGCAGGGATCGACCGATATGCGAGAGACAATATAAAATATTTTTGTATTTTCAGTTTACATCCACTATCCTGTATCCCTCTTCAATGGAGCCTGAAAACGAGACTGGTAGGTTCACAGCCCCTCTTATATCAGTTAATGTTTCTTTTATTTTTGTATCTATTGATTTTTTTTGAGGTTTTATCTAATCAGGATTTGTATTTTCAGGCATCAATGTTTGAATCCAACTCCAGACTAATGTTGACACAACAAAGCGAGAACATTGAAACATCAGGCAGTCTTTGTCCAGCGTATATTTCATGTCAACGATGAATTAGAACATCTATATAGTTTAAAATCCTAAGAGATTCTCGCAACTCGGAGAACCTGACTAAGAACCAAACCGATTTGGTTCCCTTAATTAGATTTCGTAAGAAACTATGACTCTCATCTAAAATTTGCCATGCGAGAAGCCCAACAGTAGACCTCAAATATGTTTTATCCTTGAACACAGGCTTAGCTCAGCCATAAAATTGATTTAGTATTCTATGGGTTTGTTTATTTATTTGTGTATTTACGAGAGGTGCTTTGGTTTTTCGACTAATCATCTTTTGTTCTTTGTAGTTCGTGAGGACTTTTATATGAAGTAAGGCTTGAATTGTATAAAAAGACAAAAGGTGAATTTTTCTTTTATGGGAGTTTTAGTTCTGATTACTCATGACCTACTTGAATTTTTCTTAATGAGATTCGATCATTAAACTCATGGTACATTTTCTGCATATTAATCTCTGACACGAAAATTGCATATTTCATCCGTAGGGAGCTTTAAACAATGGACGAGCAAACTTTATCAGGAAACCATATTTCTAGGAGATGCAATGGGCACTGGAAAACATATTACTTTAATTGGTAAAGTGCTACTTTGTTTGAAACTAACTCGAGTATGCTATTGTATCTAATGTATAGCTGAAGCCTCTTATTTCAGTCATTAAAAGGGAGAAAAGCTTCAGTCACAGCCCTCCAGTACCCCCACCAACTATTCTGCCAAAAACTTTCACTGACAGTGATTTATGCATCTTCATTACTGAATAATTTATGTTCATACTTTTTACAATGAAGTAGCAGAAGCGGGAAACCATGAGTTAGATTAGAATATCATGAAGAGGACATTTAAAGTAATGAAGTTGCTCCCAGCTGTAAAATTCATTCTCATTCTGATTGGTGCTTTCTTGATGTTTAAAATTCGTTGGATGCAAGCTTATAGAGTGAATTTAACGAGATGGGGATGCACCCAAGTAATTAATGTCCAGGAAGGCGAGGCTGGTATTACACAACAAATATAATTGGGCAACCTATTTTTCTGCGGAGTTAAGAGTCATCGTAAGGCGAGTCCTTAACGAACTTCCAACTATGATTGGTTTCCTGATATTGCTACGCTTCCCTTAATAAAGGTGTCTCCCAATGTTAAAACAGCTTCCAACTAGATTCCTTCCTCCCAGTATTACCCTCTGACGCAAAACCTTAGAATTTTACTTTCTTGCTTCTTTTCTTTTGCGCTTCTTTCTTGCTTATCTGTTGCCATTCCAAATTACAGTTATTTTGTTTGTTTTTTCCATGGTTTTTACTCTGTCATATATTTTTTTCCTTAAGGTATTAAACCTAGAATTATATATATATTTTTTTTTCTTTTTGCTTCTTCTGATTGTTCAATTTTATGTTTATACGTTATCCATTATTGGGGATCTTGGTTTGTTTTGGTTATGGGTTTTCAATATCGCCTCTTCCACCTGATTGTTCCCTGGTGTTTTATATGGATATATAGAAATGTGATCTTGCTGTCGTCTTTTAGGTGACCAATGGATGATATATCGAGTATTCATAGTCCAGACAGATCAAGAGATATGGGTTTGTTCAGGATGCGAATTCTTTGCTTGGAAATCGATTTGGAGCAAAAACAAAATTGAGCCTTAAAGAGACAAACAAGGCCACCAGTTGAAAGACACACAAATTGTTTGACAGAAAGAACTGAAGTATTGGGTAGTATTCCTGATTTGGGTTAGTGTTTAGGCGAGAAATCAGTTGATGGGGATGATTAAATAATATGGATTTTCATTCGCATCATAATAGAACATATTAATATATATACTTTCTGGATTTCCTTAATTGGATAACTAAGTTATTAGCTTTGTGCCTTTGTCTTTGGATTTTTAGGGTCACAAACATGAAAACGGAATTCAGAGTTGGAGCTGATATTGTTACATGTGGGCACAAGAGAGGGAAATGATCGTAGGCCAGCACATGTTCCGGGTACACTGAGTATGCATCTTCAGGTTCTTTTATTCTCTTGCATGGTTTTCTCAACTTAGATTTCATAATAAACACTTGCAACAAAAACTAATCTTGATGTCCTGAAGTTGTTTGTTGATTATGAGTAGTTTTCTTCTCCTTATCTCAACTTACTGATGACTAGAATTGATTCCCTAGATTTGTTAGGTTGCTAACAGAAAAGGTGTCGATGTTGAATGCTTCTACGCAAGATCAGCTGTTGTATGTGAGCATAGCATCACATCAGTTTTTACATTATCCAATTGTGGAAACTGTTTTTTGGTTCAGAATCCCGTAGTAATAATGTAAAAATTATTAGATAATGTAAGACTGATGTGATTTTACATTATAATGCAGAATGGAGCCTTTTGAAAACCATTAGGAGTAGAAGCCTTGGATCTATATATGCAACCACTTCAAATCTGGGGCCTAAATCTTCACTTTCCACTGCATTTCAGTTGAAGTTTCATCAACAAAAATTGTAATCCACAGCAAATGTTAATACCCAGTATGACAGTCAATTGTATAAAGAAATAGATGATTGCTGGATGTAAACTAAAGCACATACATGTACATGTCGGTGTTGCAATCTCTCTTGAAAAGTTCATGTATCTATTGCAGGATGAAACATATTCTATATGCTGCTCGGGATTAATACTTTTCTGTTTCTGGTGATCGTGCCAGACAATTTGATAGTGTGGGGATCGTGCTATACTATTTGTCAGATCAGGTATTTGTCCTCTTCTATTTTTCTTTGTTTTCACATTGCCAAACTAAACTGTTTGAAGAAATAATTGATTGGTATCTAGCTATCAATAAAATTTCTGGAGTTGGAAATTTTATAATTGAATATGCCAAGACTTGCCATTAGCAAAACTGTGGTTACAGTAGTTAAGTACGAATGGTGAAGGTAGATGTCAGACGTTGAAATGGAGAAGGATGGACAAGGAACTTGGTTACAAATTTGTTGGGAGTTGTTGGATAATTGGGTGAAATTTTTAAACCTGGAAAGTAGGTAAAGCTTCTAGAGTTTGTAATTAATTTGTCAGGAATTATGGTTGGGTTGTTTGAATTCTGCAGAAATAATTTGGGATGTAGTTGTTCTTTTACATAGATGTTAATCAACCTCCATTACATAAACCATGTGAGCTGATTTTTACACCTCCATCTACTGGGTTCGGTCATCAAGATCCTCTTGGCATGGTGAACTAAATATTAATGCGAGTTGTCTAAATTGTCGGATTGTTGTCTAATGAGGTTCTATATAAACAAGTGAATTCCATTTTTTCCTTTTCCCTCATTGAACACTATGTCATTTGTCGATTGGCTAATCTATAGCTTTAATGTGTTGTTGAATTCGAACTTGAACTCAACAACCTAATGGTTTACTTCTTAATAACCCAAGTAGGGATCTGTCTTTGGATAAAGAAAACAATCTTAGATTAATTGGGAGCATATTTATCAAGTTTGACCGGGAGGCTGATGAGTTAATGTGTCGGATTATTTTGATGGAGCGAAACTAAATAAGTAAACTAAAGTAAACAGGACCTTCTTCTGCGTACTCAAATCTTTGGTTCTTTACATCCATCACCAGAATCTATCTATATCTTCATATACTTCCCTTCTCGAGCATCATCATCTTCTCATACTTTGAGCAAGTGCTTAATTTCTCCACAATAACTTTGAAATTCAAAGTTCTAGATCTTGGTAACGATCCACGGAGAGTATCCAAACTCTACTGTAGGTGCAATTTGGCTGAAAACAATTCTCACCTGGTAAACCCTTTTCCTTTTATCTTTCTGTATTTTTGTTTCTCTAATTAATGTACCCTAACCCTTTTGTTTTGATCTACTTTGAAGTAAGATTTTGATTTAAATAAATCAATGAACCCTAATCCAAACCCTTTTCATAATCTGTCAGCAGGTTTTGATTTTTGGATTTTGTATATCGCAGTTTTGGATTTGTAAATTTTTTTTTTTTTGCAGCCTTTTGTTGTTCAGTGTATTTATCTGCTATTGAAATCGATTTTGTTATTCTTTAACTAATTTTATGATTGATGCAGATATTTTTACTTAATTATCCATTTATGTGTTGTTCTTTATCTATTTTTATGATTGGATATCAATCTACAACAGGCACAAAACATAAGTAATCCAGGGGAATACTGATTATTATGAATGAATTCTGTAATAGGTTGTCTCCCTATCATTACATAGATTCTATGGTTGCCAGCATATTTTGCAGTGATCACAGGCTAATTCTTAGTTTGATACCTTTTTCTGTTGTTAGTAATGGTCTGTAGTTAGTGTTCGTTAATGGTCTGTAGTTTATACTCTTAGGTGTTGTTCTTGGAGTAATCGCACTATAGGTGTTTTTCTGTTGTTGGTAATTGTCAACAAAATAGGACGTGACAATTTGTATATTTAGGAAACATACGATTTTTACCATAAAACGAATAAGAAGCCAATTTTAATCAGTTTCCTAACACTTTTGATCTTCTTCTCGCGCAGAAACTATAGATTCTTGCTTCTCTGTTTTGCTATCTGCGATTTATGTTTTCTTCGTGTCCTTTAGGTTTTCCATAATTGTTTTTATTGTACTCCTTTGCAGGAAATTTAGGAGGCAAAGTTGAAAGAAAGAAATAAAGAAGAAGGTACACATGTAAAAACCCTAGAATTTTTTATCTGTAAGGTTTTTATTTATTTTTATATTTTTGCTTATTTTGATTGTTGTAGGTTGATTTTTAAGTATGTTAAAATCAGTTTCGGTTTCCAGGGAACAATTAGTTTTTCTCTTTGATCCATTCGGTCTTCAAAACTCGGTAAGAGGACTACCACACCCATACCCATCTTCCGAAATCTCAAAAGGTGCCGAGTTGAATCACTGCCCCCTCACTTTAATCAATTTTACTATTACCCGTTCGCTTATACTCATCCGACGAGTTTCGTTATACAACAATCAATTATATTTTGAGTTTTCGGTTTAATATCACTACCTCAAATCATCAATTATGCCCTTATATATTTTTGATTTTCTACCATACCTATTTTATTTTCCTTATTCTTGAATTTGAATTTGTTTTAATGATTTCTGCTAATTTCTTTTGCTTCTAAGTTTTCAATTTGAATTTTGCTTTGTGATTTCGGTGGCGAAGAAGAACTTATGTAGCATTGACATTGAACCGAAAAAACTTCAAGTCTTCAACAGTTATAGAAGAGTGGAACATTAAGGACACCTCCTTACATTGTTTTGGCTTCAAAAATGGTATTGCAATTTGGTTTGCTTTCTGCGATTTAGTTCAGTTTTTACATTTTTCCTTTCTGTTTGCTCTAGCATAAGTAAGAAAGGATTTTGGCACAAATAATTGATTTTTGTCATGATTTCAAAAATTAATACCTTGGGTTTCGTATATATTTGATGGTAAATTCAGGGGTTTTTCAATGTAGTCGAACAAAAATTTGAATTTGATGCAGTCGCCACTACCAAGACTACCTCAATCATCTCAACTCTCCACCAACAAAACAGGTGATTGATTCCGTACACATTGTTGTTCTGATCTTTGTTTTATTAACCTAAAAAATTGAATGTCCTAGAGAAAAGCATGTTAACTCTTTTTAGTGTATGGTAAGATATCTATTCCTTTAGAATGACACATCAAGCTCTTAGCTATACCACATTGAATTCAACGATAATATCCTTTTTCAGTGTATTAAGTTTTGTTTGATCGGTTCTTTTCTTTTTTCTTTATCATAGCTCTGAAAATTTTATTGATCATAGCGAGATCCTTAAAGCTAATGCAACTGAAATTTTGTTGACAATCATGATTTGGAAAGAGCAGTGACAGAAGATGATGCAAACTTTTCAATGCATAGCCTCGTTCATGTCTCATACTACCTTCTCAACTGAAATTTACTATTCCGCAATGTCAGGCTTAAGTACCCACCATTTGTGTCAAGAACATTTGGTATATTGTTTTCACATAAAGCTTAGATCTTTTATTTCCTTGGCTTCTCTGCAATTGATTGCATGGGTGAATTGGATCTAAGAACCGATCGATGAGACGTGAAGGCCGTCACTGTAGTATCCCACTTTCGAGTATACTTCTGAATAGGAAATTTACTATTTTGTGTGGTTCAGGTGCTATCTTTATATGAAGTGATTATTCACACCAATCTTTTGCTGCTATTAAGTTTTTTCTTTGTTTTTGCATGGAATCCTTAGCTTAGCTGGTGTTTACATCTTACTTCTGGGATACAAAACATACTTTGTGGAATTGTCCCTCGAAAATGACTATTCACTCGATCGCTGCTAAGTGCACAAATGTCCATTATGTTATTGTTGGTCGTCTTTCTTCTTAGGATAACATTAACAATACATGTGAGTTCCATAGTTCTTTCTTATCAAGTATCCTGTTACCAGTAGCGAGAAAAATTCATACTACTTGTCCAACCTTCTTTTACTGCAATGAATGAAGAATACCAATAATAAAGGACTATAAAGTATAAGGACATTGAGTACAGGACCTATAGTTTAAAAATGATATCTCACTATCCTAATCAAGCATAAATTTAAATTTGCATGTGGTATATTAATATCACTGTCTGTTACTTTGGCATCCATTGTAAGGTATAGGTGAGGGGGTGGTTGCTAGGGCCTATTGCTTTGATAGCGATGGAGATTGAAAGGTTAGTAGTTTTTATTTTATAGATTAATTTCTTGGAATAAATCTAAATCTAACGCACTAAAGAGTAAAATTATTTCTATAACAAATTCCTATGTAATGAAGGGTGACCAGACTATCTACCCCAAACGACATTACTGACCAGGCCCGTACATGGAGAAAGTTCTGCTGTCAATCTTTCAAGAAGTTCTCTAATTCTTTCATAATTGTTTTCTATGTCAGATTAGGTCATTTTTATAGCTTGCACTGTTCCAATGAATCTCTTTGCAAACGTATAAGTATTTCAACACTTGAAGGTTGACAATGACAACTTATTGACAACTGTAAGAGAAACTTTTGACTTGATATGCCGCTACGCGAAGGAAGGCTTAATACCTAATTGGCAGCCAGAGACAGGGAGCTATCCAACTTTAAACTGAACACACCATCAAGCCAATTAAGGACTTAAAAGATTAAAGACACTACGAAACAGTTAAGTCATTCCAATTCTTATGGAGTTCCATAGCTATGGATGATGGAATTCTGGCACCAAGCATCTCAGGTGAGTTAAGTTACTCTAAGTTCATTCAGAAATTCTTATGGGTAATTTACCTATGATTACGTTTAATCGAAGACAATGAAATTGTATATATTACAGAGTGCTATCTCGCGGTGGTATAAGCATTCAAAATAACAGGCATCGGATAAGGGGAAAGCATTTATATCTGAAAATTTTAATATTATTTAAAAATTGTAATATTATTTATATCGGTGGTATAAGCATTCAAAATTGTAATATAATTTAAACGTTTTTCTTTAGTCACCCACGTTTTATATTAGGCTTCCCTTTTCAGCCTTAGTCATATGGATGTTGACAAGGTCTGTTTTCTTATAAATTAAAGTTTACTATCCAAATTAAAATGATTTGTATTCATGCGCAGGATTACCAATTTTGTTTTTGCAGGATTACTAAGGTCTGTTTTCTTTTTGTTTAGTACATTGCAGCCAAGGTGTGTCAATATAATAACTGTATAGAAGTGTACGAAATGTAGAACTCTTTTTCTGTTAGAATCCTTATTAGGTGAGAATCCTTATTAGGTGAGAATCCTTATTAGGATTCTAGAAAGTACAAGAACTTCGAACGTCATTTGCCACGGTGTTGCTAATTTATATCCTTAACAATGCTAATGCTAGCTTCATACTGCTTTTTTTTGCAGGTTGTTCCAAAATAGAGTTAGCAGTCATTAAATTAATTGAATGAAAAGTAATGTTTTATTATCCTTAACCCTTTGAAAGTTTCTATTACAAGTAGGTCGATCGCCCTGCAAATGCACAAACTTACAAGAGAATACAATCTACACCACCGCTTTATGTTCCTAATCAAGTGAGTCTTTTGGAACTTTCTTTAATGTATTTCTCGATACAGTACAGTGTAGAACATTCTTGAATACTATCAAAAGAATTCTTGATGTACAGCATTGTGGAGTAGAGGAGATTATAAAACCTGGGGAATCCTATCCGCCTGTGGTTGAAGATTTGAAGATATCTTTTGGTGGGCAGATTTAGCTGAAGTACACAACTGATGAGCTGGTGGAAAAAAAAGAGTTGTTTGGAGAAATTAAGGTTTGGGAGAGGATGAAAATCTCACTCACAAGGGCTGGACTCTACATAAAACTTGCATGAGGTCTTTTTAAGCCATTAAAATTTTAGCCTGAATTTAATTGAAAACCAAGACTAAAAAGGAATATTAATCATGTGAACCCGATTTCCTTTAATTGCCATTGTAATTTCTCAAGTGGGTTGCTTTAGCTTCAGTTGCTTGATTTGATTTTAGAGCGCATTGTTGTACTGCTTTATAAGTGTTCTGGAAATAACGGAAGTTTTGCATTAAGACTTAAGAATATTGTGGTCTTCTCACTCACTTCAGATACTACTAAGTCTCATGATACTTGAGTTTGTTAACAAAAATTCTAGGGTTTGATCTTTAATTTTTAGCTCATCTCCTGTTCTTTATTCTTCCATTTAAGCTGATCACTATGTGTTATTTTGGCATCAATTGGTAAGGAGTAATGTTGATGTTGATATTACATAAGCGGTGAAGGAGTATAACACCGAAGCGCCTCATCTTTTCCTCTATCCTCTTCGGTTTCCTTTATGTCAAGATTCCAGTGATAGACATGTAAGTTTCATATCGGTTTTCATTGTAAATGATTCTCACACACTAACCAAGTTCAGATAATGTTGAAAATTGTTTCTCGCACACTAACAAAAGTGATTCTATTATCGATTTCATTTTCGAAGCAAACTATAGCACTTACCATTGGTATTAGGTTAGTCTTATTTTGTTCTGTATCAATTTTATGAATTTTATAATGAAGGGTATTGGGTTATTTATTACAATAAAATTCGTAATGATGTTGCAATTCAGGGTATTGGGTTATTCTCCAAGTTGGGGTTTTCTGGGTTTAGCAAATTCTAGGGATTTTTACCTTTCCGTCTCAGCCATAGTTGTTGTTGGAGATGATGTTACTCCTCCTCCTCCTCCTTCACCATCTGTAGATGTGCAATTGTAACTGTAATTTTCACTGCAACATCAGCCCCTCTACCATTTGATTCCTGCCGAAGTAACTCAATTACATATTTTCTTTCTACTAATAACTAGATGGTTAGACATTTCTGCTTTGGAGAAATTTTGTTTTGCTACCGAAGTAACTCAATTTTGTGGATAAAAGCTCTTCTTTGTTTATCACAGCAGGAAGTGGTAATTTGTTCATGAGTGCCGTATAGGGAAAGATACCACTTAAGCATAACTGAAATTTGTTTGTGTTTGTCTATTTGATCTTTGTTGCCCTTACACACAAGTGCAGTTAGACATATATTACATATATTAACTGAATTTAGTTATAAATTTGCACACGCATAATCCAATTTTTGGCATCGTTTTATAGTGTAAGAATAACATCATTACCTCAATACATCGCTCTGGCATTGAAGATTGTATTGCAATTTCGGTTTGGTTTCTGTGATTTATGTTTTTTGTTTTGGTTTCTTTAGATTCGGGAGTTTCTTTTCGTTTGCTGTCACTAAGGGCACCTCTATGTTTGAAGTCTTTACGTTGCGAGTTGTCCACTTTGAGCTAGATCGATCTTAGGTATTCTAGCTAATGATTTTCCCCATTGGGTATCATATTTTCCAATCATTCGAAGGTTAAGATTTTAGGTTCATATCTGTCGCACATGAGAACGTACGGTCTTTTATGCATTTGATTATCTCTTAGATGATTGGTCTTAAAATTTGTCAGTCTAAACATGGGTTTAGACATAGCATTTGAATGCCAATTAGGCTTTCAATGAAGTCTATTAAAGATTTTTAAAATGGATATACCAGGTATGCTGTAATTTTAATTGCTTAATTTCTTACCTATTTTTTTGTTGTCCTACAATCTGATACAATGCCATACTTACTTTTTGGGGTTATCTAGACACATTTTTATTGATTTTGTTAGAAAGGAAACTGAAAATAGAAAATGATTCTACAAGGGGGTAACAAAACCATGGATGTTGAGGAAGTGAGAGGAGAACTAACACCATGCTCGAAAGCTGTTAGATAGTTGGTGATAAAATAAAAAGTTGGATTTGATGAATTCTCTGGGGTCTTTGTGGAAGATGGATGGATTTGGGTTCTATTGCTGATTAGACATATGGTGGTTGTTCTAAGAGACAAAAGGTATAACTCTCTTTCTTCCAGTTTGTTTTATGCATTGCTGTTGTTTCACGCTTGCATAAGAACCTGTTTTTTGTCAGTGTCAAATATGAAATGTTGCATTGTTTGTACTAAAACTTGCACCAAGTTGCATATATGGCTCTTTATTTACCAAAGATTTAGTCTTTGGGATACTTGCTAAAAACAAAAACGTTGTTTTTGTATCGCCGACAACTAGCATACCATGAATCAATGTTGACTATCAGTCCTTATGTTTGTTTTTTTTTTTTGTTGAAGCATAATAAATCCTTATGTTGAAAAATAGTCTAAAAGTTCACCAGTTACAGTGTTCTTTGTATACCTATATTTTGTTCTTTATGCCATGTGCAGGTTGTTAGAAGGTTTTATGTAACTGACTTGCTTGAATACTCCCATTAATATGTGGAGTTACCAAGTGTGATCTTTTTGAATGCTTCAATCAGATAATTAAAGATATGGGGGAACTAAGTTAAGATAATTTTTTGCTGAATACATTGGTATATTTTTTTAAACAAATCTATATCATTAGCATTCTCTACTTTGGTATCAAATTGCAAAGATCCAATATATAATTTTGCTGCAACATTAAATCAATATAGTGTTCCATAACATTAAATCAATGCAGTAGAGGTTAGTCTATTTGTGCTGTTATCTGTATTACTTATAAGTAAAAAATTAGATTGCTATACTTTTATCATTGTTCTTACCTATGACTTGGTCTCCAATTTCTTTCTTTGTTTATGTTAATTCCCCATTCAATCAAGTCACACTACTTTATTACTCTCTACTACATGGATTTATGCATCTTCAGCCTATTGATTTTGCATTTTATACAGCCCAGCTACATGACAGTCATGAACATGTTATCACCACCCTGTTTTATAAATTCTTTTACATAGATTGCATGCCTATGAAACACTCTGCTTGAAAAGAATCATACTTATATGGATCTGCGGCGCAGTGGTAGCGCGCCTGACATCATTTTCAGGAGGTTGCGTGTTCGATTCACGCCAGATTCTCTCGGCTTTTTCAGTTTTTTTCGTTATTATCCTCCTTTGCCGCATTGTTAAACCAATAATTTGTGACAGTAGCATCAGACCATGTACATTGTATAATAAACTTGAACTATTTTGTTTTACTGGATCAAATGAAGAAGTTTGGTGATCAAATTAGGGCATTATGACATAAGTTGTACTATGTAGCAAAATGAATATTTGTGGACATACACACGAACAGTCAAAAAAACACAACGCAGCCATTAGCGATCAAGTGGTATTGGTTACTATCATTTTTTGAAGGAAAGATCTAATCAGTAGATCGGGATCTCAACTATTCAGGCTGTGAAAATGTGCACAACGAGTTCTGCAGGTGAGTTTTTCCCATATGGGTCCTTTTATTACAACAAGTTAACATTAACATTATGCAACGGAATATTAATTAGGTGTTGCTTCGTTGATGTGCTTGAATGATCTGTTGTTGTTCATTCTATCTCAACAATTACTTGATACGTTAATTCATATCAGACCTAATGGAATAAGTACTTATACCCTAATTCTTGAAGTAGTGGTATTATTGTCGAGAATTGATGTTTATGGCGAGAATTTGAGTGGAATTGCGGGAATAT